>OW285240.1:10676920-11276920 GCA_935421215.2 Melolontha melolontha | reverse complement strand
ATTTTATTCGAATTTTTCATAGAAAAAAATTCGCCCTCAAGTTCGAATCGAACCCACGACCTCTTAATTTGTACATCTGCCGTATTATGGGCAAGATATATTCATCTGTTTCCTTTGATGTAACTCAAGGCATCCCCATAAAAGTTTCTAATTCACGCCTCAACACCTCAGTGGTCGAGCAATGGTCCGGCAAGCCAGAGGTCGTGGGTTCGATTCCTACTTTAGGGCGAATTTTTTTCAATGAAAAATTCGAATAAAATAGCATCGTAAAGTGTAGAAAGAATATTTACAATTGCATTACTTCGCGAAAACGCAATTAATTTGTACATCTGCCGTACTATGAGCGAGATATATTCATATGTTTCCTTTGATGTAACTCAAAGCATCCCCATAAAAGTTTCTAATTCACACCTCAACACCTCAGTGGTCGAGCAATGGTCCGGCAAGACAGAGGTCGTGGGTTCGATTCCTACTTGAGGGCAAATTTTTTTTCTATGAAAAATTCGAATAAAATAGCGTCGTAAAGTGTAGAAAGAATATTAACAATTACATTACTTCGCGAAAACGCAATTAATTTGTAAATCATATATCTCTCCAACTGAAGTCATTTAACCTGACATCTATGTAATAATAGTGGAACTTCTATAGTAAGATAGTAATAAAGTTATTCGCTAGGTTTACTTTAATCAAAACCTTCTCAGTAATTACGCTTAAGAACGACGTTAAAATAAAAACAACACTTCTTTAAACATACAAAAAATTACTTTTATTATAAAGTAAATGAACATAGGAAATATCAGGTATAGATGTAAATTATGAAAGTAGGATTAACTAAAAGGTAGGTGCCACTTCTATAAAATAACAATATTAACAATTAATACACTATACTTTTGATTTGTAAAACTGGTATTTATCTTGGTCAATAGAAATATGAGCCTGATTTTCGAAATTTTTATATATACTTATGTGAACTGAAACAAACTCAAATCCGATAATTAACCGGACAGTAATGAACCTTGACGAAGTCTTCCAAATGAAACTCTAGAAAAATGTACTTTTTCTTATAGAACAGATGAATTATCTGTGGATAATATTAATTAATAAACAAAGATATGTTGAAACGGAGAGTATTTGAATAGTTTATGAATGAAAGATTTAAATAAAATAGATTAATTTAAATATATGGTTAAATAACAAGTAAATAAGGTTAAATATAGGTACCTTCTATTTGAATAAACTATAAATAGGAAGTTATGTGTTGGAATTCTTCGGAATTGTAGGATGGTAGGGAAAATCTGATGAGCTTTCTTATAACTGGGCTTGATTAAGGGCTGGATGTTCAGGATAAATTAATATACTTGCTCAAGTACCAAATATGAGGTACCTAATCTTCTTAATAAATCATATTTTAAATTCAAATATCAATAGTCGCCATCTTGGTTTGAAATTGAAAATGATGCTATCTCGAAAAATTAATTAAAAACGTTGTCGAAGTCGATAAAATTGATAAGAATGAATAGCTAATATTTAAGGCTAACTTTTGTAATTGTTATTTAACACTTTTGGTCGTTAATTATTAAATTATCACGAATTTAAGAAATTTAAGAATGCCTAAGATGCTTATAACTTTTGAAAAATGACGTCCGTCACTTATGGGATATCGACTATGACTGCCGGGATGCGATAATTCAATAATTGATGAAATTTGAAAATTATCTCACCTCCCATTGGTCAAAATACCACAACGGAGATGATACGTTAATGAATATAAATTCTATATACATTTCTGTACAAATAACATTTCCTACATAGTCAAATTAAGCTTAATTACTAATTATTTAAATTAAAAGATTAAAAACAAGCTATTCAAATATTTGGCTTATATATCCTTTTTGACTTGTACTATAAAATAGGTATATTTCTAATATTCTCAAAGTAAATCATTTCCAAAATTTTATTTGGAAAATCTAATTGAATATACAGTTTTGTTGGGTAATTTTGCCCCACAAAAATATATATAATATAATGATGTGTAATTGTTTGATGTTCTTCGCGTCAAATTAATTCTCTTTTTAATTTTTTATTAGCCCCTCTTGAACTGGTAAAGTTTGTGCCTAAGCGTATATACTTATTGACGAACTTTATCCCGTAACTTAATTCCATATTTTCTCTTATATGTATATATGTTTTAACTGGATTCCGGGTTTTCTTCCGCGTTTCCACTGTTTGGTCTTCGTAAAGACCGGTGCTGGTTTCTGGACGACGTTTCGGCAAAATCACATGTTCACATGCCATGTTCAGGTCTGCGATAAGTGTCTGCTTCTGGTTACTCGTAAACTGACGTAGTCCAGTTTGGGATGGTGATTATATACCCGATTAGCGTTCTGGTTGGTTACACTTGGTTAAGTGTGTGCGCGGCTCCGTCTTGTTGGGCCTGTAGCTGGAGTGTACTGGCTGGGTTGCGGTGTAGGTGTTTTTGTTTGTCGTTTGTTGTTGACAATTTCTTTGCTTAATACTGGTTTCCATGCTGTTGGTAGCCTCTGGGTATCATCTCGCAAATTCAAATTGTTCGGACGTTTCTCAATTTCGATAGCTTCCCTGATTATTCTGGTTTTCATATGTTCTATATTCGCCAATAATTTGATATTGCTGAAATCTATCGTGTGGGACTTTTCCTTTGCATGCTGAGCCAAAGATGAAGTTTTTTCGTCTTTTCTTACGGAGTTTTGGTGTTCATCTCTTCTTACGTTTACCCTTCTGTTTGTTTGGCCCATGTACGTCTTCTCACAATTGAGGCATGGAATTTCATAAACTCCCTGGTTTTCTAAAGGTATTTAAATATTAGGTACTTAGCTCTTTCTAATTTACGTGAATGATGTGGTTAAATTGTGTGGAATCCAACAACCACAGAGTTTCTTCGCTACTAAATGCTAATCTAAAATCGTTTATATTTGACTTTTACCAATGCCCAAGCATGCGTCTATCGCCCGATATGTTACATGTCGATCTAATTAAATTATTTCTCGCACAGCATTCATGTTTGCCGAAACAATAGCAATTAATGAACGACCTTCACGGAATTCGCCACTGACACTAGTACGTCCAGCCTTAAATTCTGCAAACCACTAGTAAACTGTAGTTTTGATTGTTGATTCATCACCAAAGGCGGAATGAAGTCGATCGACGCATGTTGTTAACTTAGGTCAAATTTCAAATCATAAAAAATCATTGCACTAAAATGTTGTCCATTTTTTCAAAATGTCAATTGAAATATACGGCAAATTCCTTCTAGTGGTCATTTCCAGAAATTTTTAGAGTACCCCCTTATATTGAATAAGGAATGTGAAAAATGTTAAATATATTCTATAAGATACCTTAATGAAAGATCTAAGATTATTTATTAGCAATTATAAAAAAGAGCAAACTATTAGATAACTTTCCACAGTTTGCAATTATACTTATGTAATTTAAAGTGTACGTTCATCATTTCTCATTAATATTAATATTGAATTAATGAAATATTGCTAGAAGCGGGAAAGTATTCTGGTATGTCTGTAGCATTGACTATGCGCTGCATAATGTATACGTCCCAGATACGTACATTCTTATTTAGCAGTTCGGTTGGTAGTTCACTCACATAAATTTAGTGTACTTTAACAATTAGTGCCAAATTATACGGTGAACGAAAAACTTAAAAAGTCTAAAATTTCAAACCATGATAATTTTGAACAAACCCAATTTGTTCCTAGTAATATTTTCTTACTTAATTTGTATACGAGAGGTGGAAAACCTTTTATCTCCGAACAATGTTTGCAAGACTTTCGAAGGTTATTATACGAACAAAGATTGTTATTACAATCCAGATCAAAAATCAGAAGTGGTAATTATAATTTTTTCTTATTATTAGTATAACTCGTTATCTTATTTTTATGTCTTTGAATTATTGTTGTGACTGTAATATATAATATCTTTAAGAAATAGATTATTGCTTCCAAGTCCTCTCCTAAGCACGGCCTTCAAATAGGTAACTCTCATACTGACTATTGCTTTTTCTTATAATTGAAAGTTTGATATAGTACTAGCACTACACAATACAATAAAATGTTTTACCATCAGCCGTTTTCGGAATAGATTTAATATACGAGAGCGATTCGTAAAATAAGTTCAGTTTGATTATTTAAAAAACACCAACAAGATGTTTTTATTATATACAACTTAAAGCTACTACTTTCTGTTATTTTTATACACAGTTGGTATTGAGGTTGAGATATTTATCACAGCGATTAACAAGCTTTTTAATTCCCTCTTAAGAGAACTCTGTCCCCTGTGAATTAAACCATGCTCCAACACTGTCCTGCAACTCTTCTTCGCTCTTACACCGCTCGCTTCTAAGCCTTTCTTTCTTGTCTCAATGACAGTGACCATGACTTTTCTAGCAGAAAAAGTTTGGCGGCACTTTAAAGGTTTCCTCATAAGTGAGTTAGAGCGACCCCGCTGCATTAACTGTCTGTTCACCCCAACGTTGACATAGGCGACCCAACTATCATCATTTGTTACGATATATGTTAGGAAATCTTCACCTTCAACACCGCAACGTGACCAAAAGCTAGTGCCGATCCCATTCTCTTTGTTATATGGTCGTGAACAAAATTTCTGGTAAACTAAAGCGTCCTTAGGAACCTCGTACAAAACTGTGCGTCAAATTTGAGCAAAAGGCACTCAGTTCTATGATTGTGAATCCTCAATCTTCGACATTACCCACAAGTTCGCTACAACAATTGGTCTTCCACTCCTTTCCTCATAGTGGATATTAGTTAGTTCTTTTCGGAAGATACGGCTCTATCTTCTAACCATACTGTCATTCATGACATATTCACCATAAACAGAACCCCACTATGAATCTCAACAGCTTTCCTATTCATTGTACCCAGAAATCGAATAACAGCACTCAATTTACAGTCGGCGGGATTTTCAATTGCAAGCCATTTCAAACGACCAAAATAGCAGGAAAGAATGTCCGAACGATTCTCTAACTAGCACTGCCAGACTCACACCGAGCCAGACTACACCGCAGCGTTACGATCGTGCCGATATCCCCACTCCCTAGGCTCACTATGCGAAAACGGAACTTATTATATGAATCGTCCTTATATATCTAATGTGCAGAGTCTATCACAAATAAATGATATCTTCCCCTTCATAGAGTCTTCACATATATAAAATAAATTATTAAAAGAAAAAGACCAGAAGGCAATTACTATATAACTATGTATATAGATAATTATTTCTTGACCTTTGTACAATATAGTTGATTTAGATTTGAAAAATAGATTCTCTGAAATTATATAGAAGGAAATAGGTACTTAGTTAAAACTTTCCGTTACATCTTGTTTCTTGTGAACCAGGAAAATTATTGCTTTCCTCCATTTCTGTATCATATCTTTATCTTTAAGATTTCAGTAGAGATTTCATTTTCACTTAGACTTTTATCACTCTTAGATTTTGCATTATTTCCTCTATTTCTTTTTCGATTGGTTCTTCTATTTCTTTTGTCATTGGTTCTTCTATTTCTTATTCATTCTCCATAACCTCTCTCTTACGATAGTATTGTTTTCTCCTCCTGTTCTTCTAGTTCTAACGACCTCCCAAAATATTGTTTCCATATGTTCAATTTATCCGGTGTATTTCTTGCCAATTCTTCATCACCATTTATGCAGTAAACTGTTATCATACCCTCGTTTTGTTTATCTTTCCTAACTACCTGATAAAAATTTCTCATCTCTTTTTTCATATTTTTTTTCTAGGCTTTGTAGTTTCTTTGTCTATATACATTTCTTGGTCCTATAAATTTTCTTCGTTATTAGCCGTTCTTTTAGCTTGTTTTTCATTTTCATTTGTTCAATTTTTTAGCATAATTAATAACTTTATTTCTTTCTTCACATACTATCTTACAATCCTTATCGTACCATCCTTTGATTTGTCTCCTATATCTGACTTTAATCGTTAATTCGTCGCAAGAATCTCTGATTTCTCAATTATCCTCCATTATTTGTTTCTATATTTTCTTTGTCCAATGCTTTTGTTAAATAATCTTTCTGAAAATGTGTCTATACATTAGCTTTCTGATCTAATTATATCTTTGTATTTCTTCATTCTTACTTTGAAGTTCCTCCTCCTTGCCTATAACTAAAATATGGCCAGTGTTTGCATCTGCTTTACCGTAACTTCTGATAACATTTTCTGACCTTAAATTCTTTCTTTTAGTTAAGATATGATTAATTTTATTTCGGGTTTACCCGTTTTACGTTATCCGTGTCGCTTTATTTATGTTATGATTAAGCTTTGTTCTCACTATATTCAACTTTTGTTCCAGTGCAAATTGTACTAATTTTTGTCCGTTTTCATTACATTTTTCGTGTAAGTTGTTTTCTTCTGCGACTATTTCATGTTTTTTTCCGATCCACACTTCGCATTGAAGTCTCCGATTGCCATTTTCAGATGATTCTTCGGCATATCACTAAAATTATTTTTCTACTTCATAGAATTCGACTTCTCTGCTCCTTGTAAGAGCTGTAAAATTTACAATTTTCTATCCCATTTCTTTATTTACCATAAATTCAGTTCCCAAGTATATATTATTTCCGCTACTATTAAACATAGTACATTCACCAATCGCAGTTATTACTTTGCTCTTTCTATTGGTTTTCAGTAGTGGTAGTACTTTTTGTTCATAGATTCTCAGAGATTTCCATCCAGACCTCTTCGTATGTAGTTTTCACATTTCATGTTCCTATTTTTATATTTTCAATTTTAATCTGTGCTTTTTTTTCTTCTTTTGACTGATTCTCATGTTTACATTATCCATTTCGTCGTCTGTTCTTTCTTTTCGTGAGCCTCTTTTGCTATTTGTTAGTTTTTTTTAACTTGTATCTTTTGTAGTTCCTCGGTTTTCCTATCCCACTTCCACTCCTGTCCAACAACGAACATTTTACAATACCCAATCTTGATGTAGGTTTCCCCAATCTCTTTATTTGAAAACCCTTTTTTCTAATTTGTTAAAGACGCAATTATGTTAGGGAATAAAACGTATTTGATATAAACACTGACTTATAAGGGCTATTCGTAAAGTGAATTCTGTTTTGTTATTAAAAAAAGACCAATACATGAAGAGATTCTTATTGTATACAACTTAAAACTACTATTACTATTACATTTTTCTAGATAGTTGCTATTAAGATTGATATATTTGTCGTAGCGACGAACCAGCTTTCTAATACCCTCTTCATAAAACTCTGCCACCTGTAAATTAAGCTATGCTGTAATACTATTCTGCAGCTCTCCATCGCTCTCAAACCGTTAGCTCGTTTCATAAAGTCTAAAACAAGCACGCCTTTCTCGTCCCAAAAGACAGTCACCATGATTTTTCTCGTAGAAAATTTTGACTGCACTTTAAAATTTCCTCGTAGGCAAATTGGAGCGACCCCATTGCATTGACTGTCTTTTGGTCTTAACGTTGACATAGGCGACCTAAATTTCATCACCTATTGTGGTATGCCTGAGAAAATCGTCACCTTCAACATAGTAACGCATAAAAAAGTTAGTGCTGATCCCACTCTCTTTATTTTATGGTCTTCGTTAAGAAGTCTTGGCACCCATCGTGAACAAAATTTGTGGTAACCTAAATGTTCAGTAAGAACCTCGCACAAAATTGTACCCGAAATTTGAGGGACAAAGGCACTCAGTTCTGTGATTGTGGATTGCCGATTTTCACGAATTTTTTCTTCGACACTACCCAGAAGGTCGTTCGTCACAACAGTTGGTCTCCTATTCGTTCTTCATCATGGTTCGTCCTTCTCGAAAGGTACGGCACCATCTTCTAACCATATCGTTATTCATGACATTTTCACCATAAACAGAAGGCCATGATGAATCTCAGCTGCCTTTATATTCTTTGCACACAGAAATCTAATAACAGCATGCGATTCACAGTCGGCGGGATTTTCAATTGCAGCAGTCATTTTAAGCGACCAAAATAGCACGAAAGAATGTCCAAACCATTCTCTCACTAAAGCCGCCAGACTCACACTGAACCAGACTACACGGCAGCATTGCGATCACGCCGAAATCCCCACTCCTCTGCTCACTAGGCGGAGATGGACTTACTTTACGAATCGCCCTCGTAGATAAGAAAAAACTTATTTTTAGAAGTAAATAAGAGGATGTACATAAATGGTAAATTATCAAGAGAAGGTGCATATACATGTGCACGCTCCACTTAGTATGTATCTAATTTGGCGATTCCTTACAGATATATTCATCACTCTTTCAAAATCAATAAAGAAAAAGGTTATGGATATATGTAAATTAAAATAAAGGCACTATAAATAAGTTAGGCTTAATTAACTTAAAAAACAAAAACCTATTGTTATATTATTAGAGTATTTGATCTAATGGTGTTTGTTCACAAGTTCGGAGAACTCCTATATTAAAGTGTAAGAAAGGCGATAATACCAAATATATTGTAGCCAACATATCTACTCCTATTAGTGTTTTGTATTCATTTTTCTTTGAAAACAATCAGCGCGAATGAAGAAGATAGTTATATACGAAGACAGAAAGAGCATGGGACGCATATGCAAAAGCAAATGCCTTTCGTGCGCCGCGACGCACGAGAGGCATTTGCTTTTTATTAATAACGAAGATAAGTTTTTGATGTGCCGAAATGCGACGAACCACTCTTGTACTTACGAACAACTGATCTATTCACACGAATAGTCCACATTTTATTAGTCGTATATATATATATATATATATATATATATATATATATATATTTCGTCGCGGTTGCGCCTAAGAACATACCAAAAGAAAATATCATATGCGGCGTCGAAGCGGCAATTGAATCCCTTGACCGAGAAACAGCAGAAATTGTCAGACAAGATATATGCCAAATAATAAGAACGACAAAGCTTTAAATATTAGGTGTGTCCGGCATGTTGCATTTAATACATTTAACCCAAAATTCTCTGGCCTGTCAATCTTTAAACAGATCATTACAGTAAAGGCAGGCCACATCTTGGTCATCGTGCTTTGCTGCAAAAATATATTTTTCATTTTCTATTTCTGTTTGCGTAGTGAAGCTTAACTTGTTAGAATATTTCTTTTTGCACTGACAAACATTCTCCCTTTTTCTACCATCTTTTTCCTTAAAATTTTCCATGTACGGAGAAGTTGTTAATAGGCCGGTCTGCTTGTTCGATGTTCTCTTGCTTCTTTTGACTCGGGGGATTACTTAACGAAATTCTAAATGTGCTTCAACCACAAAATCAAAGTATCGGTGGTCACTTGTTTTGTGAGACAAGCCCAAGAACTCTGGAGGTAAATTATCTAAAAGTTCTTGCTTTATATTTTTTCTATGCAATATAGTACCGGGAAGCTCGAAATTACCAATAGCATTCCTGCGGCAGACTCGCGTTATATGCTGACCTCTCTCAGCTCTCAGATGAGATCCTATCTGTTTCTGCACTATCGAGAAACCACTTTCATCCATACTGTAAATATGATGGCAATCTATTTTTTCCTTGTCTATGGTCATAAATGTCAAAAAAATGTTGTACTTGTGGCTTATTAAATGCCATTGATCTGGCAGCAAACACCGTTTCGCGCTGTCTTAACGATATTTCAGGATGCCTAATGACGAATCCCCTTAATCATCCTCGTCCAGAGCTGTAATCGTTAAATCTGTTAGGAATAGTATTTTTAGTGGCAAATTCGAATGCCAGTTTCTTAATTTCTTAGTTATTCCAAGCAATCTGGACTCTAATAACAATAAATACAATTAATACTCTTTCCTCATCATAGTTTAGAAGCGTCCCAGGACCTTCGCTTCGGACCTTAGCTCTCTTATTGACATCCTTTTCTCTTCGTCTTAATGTGGCCCGAGGGATGTCAAACAGTTTAGCGGCTTGCAGCCATCCCATTCCACCGTTCTGTACAGCAGGATCTAGCATTGCCGTTCATTCCAGTATTATCTAGGTGACGTCCTTTAACGTTTACCCACCATAAGCTAGCGTAAAAGTCAAGAAATAAATCATCCTCAAATCTAGATTGATTTTGGGAACGTGATTGTAAAATGACATACCCACGATACCTATGTCATTTTACAAGGATTTAATTCTGCATTGATATGTCATTTTATACTCAATAACACATAGAGTCCTTTGTGATTACGTAATTTATCAAACAGATGAGTAAAACATAACATTATTTATATGTATGTAGATGTATGTATCTGTAGATTATACATGGTTATCCATTTTTATATTTCAAAAAAAAACTTAAGGAAAACACAGAATTTAATTTTTGACGAAATCTTTTTTTTTACAATTAAGTTTGGACCTTGCCATTATGTGTGAAATACAATAACATTTAAATGGACACCTCGGGATTTGTGGCAACACTCGATCCTTTCGAGGTAATTTTGGAACACTTTCGGCATATTTCGGCCGGTATCTCGGCCATCATTTGACGAATGTTGTCTTTAAAATACTCTAAAGTTAGAGAATTGTTCGCATAAACACGGACTTTTGCGAAGTCTCACAAAAAAGTCTAACGGCGTCAAATCGCATGATCTCGGCGGCCAATTGACGTCGCCAAACCGTGAAATTAGACGGCCAGCAAGCTTCTCGTGCAATAGAGCCCAAAACTGTCGTGTTATGTGTCTTGTTGCACCGTCTTGCTGGAACCACATATCCTCCAAGTCCATATCTTCAATCGCAGTTCAATAAAAGTCTGTTATCATTCGACTATATCTCTCCGAATTGACAGTAGCCAATTCTTCCCTCCTGAACTTCAAAAAAATACGGCCCTATAACGCCTTCAGACCATAATGCGCACAACACGGTTACTTTTTCTGGATGTAACTTTTCAATTATTTGAGGACTTTTCGGAGCCCCAAATTCTACAATTTTGCTTATTTACGTACCCACCGAGTGAGAAATACGCCTCACCGCTGAAGAAAATTTTGTTCGAAAAATCGTCATTTATGGCCTATTGCCCATTTGACTTATCTCCTGCGTTATTGATGGTCAGCAGGCTTTAATTGTTGGGTGACCTGGACTTTATACGAATGCAGGTGTAAAATTCGCCATAATGAGCCGTAAGACATGTCCAATTGCCGAGAACGCCGTGAAATCGAAAAATTCAGCTCTTCGTCCACACTTTCACTCACGGCAGCGATATTTTCAGCAGAGCGTGCATTACGATGATGCGCATGCATCTAAATATCTAACACGGTCCCCGTTTCTTCAAATTTTTTCACTATCTTGCCAATTGCTTGCACAGTAGGACAATTATGGCGGGCAAAGTCGTTTCTAATTGCGCGGAACGTAGCTACGTTTAAATCCCAACGTTTATAGTATGTTTTAACAATTTTAATGCGTTTTTTTGTTATTATTTGATGCATTTTCGTAAATAACAAACATTCGACTCAAAATTTGACGTTTCGGTTAACATAAATATTTGACAGCTGCCAAATGACAGCCGTATAGTTTTGAAACCACGAAATGGATAACGCATTACTTACCGTTACATAGAATAATAATTTGACTTCAAAAGACATATAAATTACTAATTAAAACACATTTGCAACACAATATATTAAAAGGTTACCACACCAGTGCCAGTGGAAGTGTTTTGTGAAGCTAATTGCTGTATATCTTGCCGGCAAATTAAATTGCATAAAAACATGACGGGATACCGACTGATACACAGAACTCTACCATTCACTAGATGGCGTGAGTAGATTTAAACTAAAAAGCATTTTATATAAAATTATAAAATAAAAAGTCATTTTAAGGCACTTCCCCTACGTAAATTTACAAATTTTGATACGTATAATTATTAGAACATTGTGTATTGTTAATACTATTGTATTATTTCGTTAACCCCATACATTTACAAAAAGAATTGAACTAAAAAAGCACATACTAATTAGACTTACGATATTATTAAAGATATCTAAAGAAATACTGTAAGACGTTTTAATAGCCATATGAATATTTTCAGCCTGATATTGTTAAACGGCATGGCTACCCTTTAGAAGAATATGAAGTTACTACCAAAGATGGTTATATATTAAAAATATTTAGAATTCCAAGCAAAAATCCAAACAGTACACCTGTACTCCTTCAACATGCTATCTTAGCATCATCCATTAATTTTCTGATTATCGGAAATAATTCATTAGGTTTGTATACGTAGCTAAATAGTAATTAATGTGGTGTAAAAAATTAACAGAAGCGAATTTAGTTAATTACCGAGAAGCCAAGACCCACGCTACATAATTTAAATTAAAGGTAATATTTGACTAGTGTTTGTTATAGTTTTCAATTTTTAGCGAATAATTTTAAGATGTATTAGATGCTACCCAGAAACTCGCGAAATGTGAAAAAAACACAATAAATTTTTCTTGCAATTTATTCACTACCACCCCCTTCAAAGTGCTCTCCTTTCGCATGAATGCAATGATTCCAGCGATTCGTCCATGACTGGAAGCAGTGCTGGAAAGTCTTTGCGTGTTAACAACTTCAACACTGCCTATGAGTGGTTCTGGACCACCTCAATCGTCTCTGAACGGCGCCTCATGAGCTTGGGTTTCAAATCCATAAACAGGAAGAAAACACAAGAGGCAAGAAACCTGAAACCTGAGTACATCACCATACGCTTGAGACCAAACAGCAAACAATGCAGTGGATTGCGGTGGGAGAACCAACTCCCAAGGAGGCAAAGGTCGTTCTGTCTGCAGGAAAAGTGATGGCGACAGTTTTTTGAGATATCCGATGAATAATTCTTGTCGACTACCTTGCAAAGGGTTCAACAATCAATTGACAGTACTACGTTGCGTTGCTAGATAAACTGAAGGCCACAATTACGAAAAAACGTCCACATTTGACAAAAAATTAGATCTTGTTTCACCAGAATAACTCTCGGGTTCACATAGGCATTGTTGCAATGTCAAAATTGAACAAATCGAAGTTTGAATTGCTTCCACTTCTAGGCGGAAAAAATATGTTTCAAATGCTGAGGTTAAAGACGCTGTAAATCAGTATTTTTCAGATTTGGAGAATCAATATTTTTCTGACGGTTCGAAGGCATGGAAAAAGTGTTGGACAAATGTATTGAGTTTCAGGTAGAAGAGGAAATATGTGTCTTTCTTAAAAAGGCCGATAACATTTCAAATATCCCCCGTAGTGTTTAAATGATACATATCACAATTGTCACAAATGGCTCGACTTTGAATTTGTGAAAAATATTTTGGACCATATTTGCAAGAAAAAATCAATAATAGCGAACACATATTTGTTTAAGGATTTCATTTTTCAGGTTTCGTTCTAGCAGATAACAATTACGATGTCTGGTTGGGTAATTTTAGAGGAACTAGGTATGCTAAGAGACATAACTATTTGAAAACAAATGACGTAAAGTACTGGGATTTCAGGTATTTATAGATTTTATTCTTTGATATTTTTGTTCAGAAGTTCTATTGAAACAAATATATAGTCAGTAAGGCATTAATAAAAAAATCACCAACAACGTACTGTACTGCTTACAGCAAGTAACTTTTATGGCTATATGTGAGTTCTAGGGAGCGAAACGACGAAAATTTTATATACAAATTGAAAGTTTCGTCGAAAATAAGAAGTTAATCTCCAAAATATTGTGTGTATCGGAAAGTTCTGCTGTATTTTTTAATAAAAATAAAACGCAACACAGTTATTTAAAAAAAAAGCTTGCCAATATATTGCAGATTACTTAAAACTATTTAAAATGGTAATATTTGGAGAATGTGCCAAATTTGTTAACACTTCCTTGGGTAGTTCTAGCAACCAAATAAAAAGATAATGTTGAATAATAAAAATTTAGTGAAAGTTAGAGCAGGAACTTGCATATGTTGTTTGGACAAGATCAAGTAACATTGTATAAGAAATGTTTAGTCCTTACCTAACAGCGTAAAGTAAGGACTGTAAAAAATATAACTCATAACGCCTAGTATAGAATTTCTAGCTATTTTTCAGAAATCAATAGTGAATGTTATAGTCGAAAACGCTAAGAAGTCAATAGATTTAATTCCTAATTAAAACAACAAATAAAGAAATATTATCCATACAAACCCATCAGCATTTAGCTGATGTAGATGGTAAATCGGTATAAGTATTTTAACCTACCGTGTCTCACTACTATTTCAGCCTCTCCAGCAGAATGTGATGCTAAAAAAATTAGAGCCGAAAGGTAGCTTCAAAAATTAGAAGCATTAAAAGGACGACCTGCATTTAGAGTTATCTGCAAAAATTTATAACATAAACTGTACCGAATAAAGCTCGTACAATTAGATAAAGTTACAAAATGTGAAACCCAATAAAAAATTTACGTAAAATAGCAATCGATAGAGAATGACATGAAAATAAATATACCAATATTATAGATTTTGAGTCCGGCATTTTTTTAATTTATACTTTAACGAACTTCGTTTGATACCGGAAGTGATATCAAAAGAGATCTCGAAAAACTGGCTAATTAGGTTTAATTTGTCGATAGAAAGACTTACTTCTGTCGGAGGGTTGGTGTTAAACATGCAATTTAACTTAGCTAGGCCCGATCTCAGCGTCAGATGGAGAGGGGGGTGAGGTTCTAATTAATATTCCTATACTAATCACAATAAATGAAGGCGCCATTAATCGCAAACAGGTACAGATGTCACACATAGAACACGTATTCAAATTAATCGTACCTACAAGGCGTTATGTCTATTAAGGAGTCGAAAATAAAACATATACATAAACAATAATAACGACATGACGATATAACAATATAACAATATTTATTAAAGTTGCTTTCTACAGCTTCAAAAGATATATATAAATATATATATATATATATATATGTATATATATTGTTGTGAGACAAATTACCACCAACATTTATAGATGTTAATTTAGTCTTTTATATATCAATAAAATTTTGGAAAATTAAAAACATATTATATTATACATTTTTAAACTCTAAGGATAAGGAAATATCAAAGGATATATTAATATATTATGAATAGTTTTAAAATATCCCAATTTATATTATATATTAAGCAATAGGTAATAAATTCAGAAGGAAATAGTAATTAATACAAAATTTGAACATTTAAATTTACATCATTTCCGTTGTCGGATTATCCAATGATAGATGTGAATTAAATTTTAAGGGGACGTTTTTGTTTTAAACGGCGTCTTTAGGGAGTCTTTCGATATAGCCCGTGAGAGACGGTCGCCATTTTTCATAAAGTATTAGCTTCGTTCTTATACCGCTAATTACAAAATCAGATTTTTAAATTAATTTCGACGACACAACGTATATAAAATATTCTCAATAGATAGTGTAACATATAAGTAATTAGGGAAAAGTCGTTTGAATGCCGTATAACAGTGTTTAAATTAATAATTAACGAAAGCATCATTTTGTAATTGAAAATCCAACATGGCGATTCACTATAATTGATTTGAAAAATTTGAAATTAAAGAAGATTACCGTATTTTGGGAACCTTATGTTATAAATTTACATCCTGAACTTCCTGTCCTTCAACAAGAGCAATTAATTTAGAATTCCGAGAAGATATATTGAATATTTAGAAGATCCTAGAGATACTTCTCATATCCCACATCAATCGAGGCAATATCCTTGTTCCTTCCTTACACCCGGACCATACTTAGCATCCCATTAAAGAAGGTACCTAAAATTATATACATAAAGAGACTTTAATTTGATTATATCTTTAAATTAATCGATAGATTTGGTAAACTATTCTTATTCATTTAAAAAACTATTCAGAATACTTTACTTTAACTAATAAATTCATTTCACTTACTATTTGAACGTTTATAGACCATTCGGGGTCTGAATCATTTACTGGGATTTTATATTGGATGTGTTTAACCTCTTTTAGGGTAAATATATTCCGAACTTTTCGGTTTTCAGTACAATCAGGGTTATATTGCACCATAAGTTTGATTTATACAGTTAGAGTTTACTCAAGTCAAGTTTTCCTTTGATACAACCTTTCCAACGTTCAGTAGTTTAGATTAATTACATTTCCTAAAGAATAAATACATAAGTTTAGTTGTTTGTAATATTAAAATATAGAAATAAAGCATATACAAAAATGTATATCTACCTGTAAAGGTATTCCTATATTCTAGCATCGTATTTGTTATGTTTTCTTACTAAAATTCTTGAAATTATATAAATAAATATATTATTTCTTTGTCTGACATTTGCGTTTTATTTGTTGTTATATTAGTGAAGTTACTTAAGTTGCTAGATAGGTCTCTTTAGTCTACCAAGTCTAGTTAGTACGTAACCCCTTTATTTCGCCTAGGGAGTTATAGCCAGCCAGACAGATGTCATTTTGGTACGTAAAAGGTTTGAAAGATTGATATATGTTTTTTTTTATTTTGATATCGATAATTTATCATTATTAGAAATTGGTGATATAAATAAAGATTTGTTTTATGGTTTATGCATGTTAATTTCCACAGCAATAACGGACCAATTTACACGAACCTGAGATATTTTGTAATTATCACTAAGAGTCTTATCATTGTATACCGAATGTTGTAAACTGCCGCGCCTATTTCACTTAGCAATTTTTAGTGGAAAATCATATTGTCGCTGTTGCATTTCTTTAGCGCCTGGCGGGTTTACTACAATATATATATATATATATATATATATAAGGCAAATAATAATATGTATATTTATGATGAACTAAATGCGTATAAGAATTAATAATTATTAAAATCTCGTCTTACAAGCAATTGGCGCTTAATTTGTTACGTTAAATTCTACAATCTGACAAATTACTTTTGCCCAAGAATGCAGATGCAATACGTCGCGACATTAACCGTCCAGGTTGCGAGGACAAATGAAAAAATGCGTAAAAGTCACATCTATCTCGAAACGTGCATATATACGTATTTCACTGTTATTATAAATCATGAGTACACTATCCGGACACAGACACGACTTTTATTTCTATGTTGCGTGTATACAAGGTTAGGCAAATGTGTAGATCCATTCGAATATCTTTGATATGGCTACTCAGATTTTAATAAGACTTTCCGCAATTAAATGCAAATCGCGGATATGATGAGTATATTTATATCCGAATCAGATTTCCAGTTTGGCCGAAGACGATGTTAACTTTTTTTATTTACAGGAAATACCGTGTATATTTTTACGAATTTCAATAGAGCTCTGCTCTGGGAGTTCAGTAATAATAAGGTTTGGCACTCTTTTGTTCAACAACGACAAAGATATAAATTAAATAATAAATTAAAACTAACATTTTAAAATCATGTTTATGTTTACTAAGCCATGGAATTAAAATTCGGTACTTGTCTTAAACTGTCAGAATTAATTTTGTAGACGTCCAAATATTAATAATGGTTTAATTAATTGAAAAAGAACGTATTGAAATTCTGATGATGAAAATGGGTTTGGTGACCGTGTCAAAAGGAGGTGAAGGAGTATGCGGTTTATTTAACAATTTGCATCAAGATTGGCAGCCAATATCACGAGCTGTCGCTGGTAAAACTTTAAGAAGGTATAACGTGACCGGAAATGTTAGAAAATATACCGAAAAGCGTACGATTAAAAGTCGCAAATAACGAAGTTATTACTAGAGCTGAGGATGTTTGCGGTATAACCATGGTTATATCATGTATCCATAGTAAATTACTATGGTTATATGATATAACCATGGTTATACCGCAAACATCCTCAGCTCTAGTTATTACTCAAGGTATTGCTATAGCATTAGAAGCATTACCACAAACTTCTACCACATCCCTCCAATTAAATTATGACATAAGTTGCCCAAAGCCAGAGTACTGAAGCACGAAAAATAACATCCATATAAACCACATTTAGTGCCAGAATTATTGGACAGGGATTATGATCGCAGAATTGAATTTTGCGAAAAAGTGATGGAGATTAGCAAGAATAACTAATATTTTACAAACAAGTTGCTGTTTTTCGACGAGGCGACGTTTTGTTTGAATGTTACCCTCATTTGATGCTAGAAACGCATACACAACAGCCGCAGAAACTAAGATTTTGGGCTGGTATTTTCAGGAACCGTACTATTGGTCTTTTCTTAATTCATGGTACACTAACTGGACAGAAATATTTAGATCATTTACGTGATCAGGTTGTTCCTAATATTGAGGAAGTTGGTGAATTACCTGTACCCCCTCACTATGCTCTTAATGTTAGAAGTTTTTTAAACGAAACATTCCCAAATCTGTAGGTTGGTCATAGAGGATTCGTTGAATGGCCCGCACGATCTCCAGTTCTAAATCCCTTAGATTTTCTCCTTGGGCTCATTTAAAATCTGTGATTTATACTACAGAACCCCTTAATCTGGACGAGCTACGGCAGAGAATAATTGTGGAAGTGAAATTAATTCGTAAGAAGGCTTTGACAAATATCATTCAAGAATCTGTTCACAGACTTACATATTGTCAAGAAGTGTCATCATTTCGAAAACGTTCTTAACCCATTAGTGTCCAACCGGCTTGTTCTAATATTTATTTATTGTACTTCATATATTTTGTTCTTATTAACCTTAGTAACAAAAAAAAATCGATTATTTTTAGAACAAAGTTTATTTTTCCAAAGTACAAGGGTGTACTGAAATGAGTACAATGGACTCAACGAACATGAAAATTTTCAAAACACTCTCTTTCAATACATAATGTTACTTGACATTTTTTGCAGCACCAACGAATGCGAGCGTGACACATTACACAACGTAATTGATTTTCTAATTTTTTTGGAAAATGACCCAAACTGTCTGTCGCTATGCTTGATGGTATAGATGGTTTGTTCCTTGATGGCTGAGTTCTATTTGATAATCTAAGATAATGTCGCGTTACGTAACGAGTGAAAGAGAGTTGATCCATTTTTTCTTCACAAAACATTACATGCAGCCTCCAAGCGTTGGTCATAGCCAAATTTATCATGTGCGTAAAAAGCGGCCACCACCATTTTTTAGATCTAATCGCTATACGATATGTACTGACAGATTGATCAACGAGATCTACTCCACCCATGCCCTTATTATAAAACTGAAATAAATGGGGCTGGTTCATATCAATCTTCCCCTTCTGAATTTTAGACCACCGTTTTACTTTAGCCATCGGTTCAATTGTGTCATAGTTGGTGGCTATTGTACAGATACTGTTGTCTTTCCATCTAACCGCAAGGATTTCGTTTTTTTGATCGAACTGATATCGTAACTGGATCTCTCCAACTTTGCCATTTCCTTGTGAGTCTGTAGTGGATACTTTTTCAATCTCTGCTCTCTAACAGTTCCAGTGGCTTTGTATCCTAGGTGCCGCTATTTTGTTAGTAACTCATAACTCGTAAAGTAATTGTCGAAGTATATTACATGATCGCTTGGAACATCAACCACTTGCAAAAGCGAAAGCACAACCTGTGGTCCAAGCGGCTGCTTTCTAACATCGGGCGATTGATCTTTACCGCAGTATGTATCGAATTTGTAACAATAGCCTGTACTACTGCAAAGCATCCAATCCTTGAACCCAAATCTTACGGGCTTTCCTCTGATGAATTGCTTTGCTGGATGGTGGCTAAAATATTTTATCATTGCCTCATCGATAGATAAATCTTTATGGAAGACACCCCACTGTTGAAAGTTTCTGTTTAGAAGATTCATTAGAGGCCTGACTTTATACATTTTGTCACGGCTAGATGTTGCATTTGAATTGTCAGCTAAATGCAAATTGCGCTTGATTTCCACGAATCTATTTTTAGGTAAACAACGCGAAATACAATCGATTCTTACATCCTCATCCAATCCCCAATACATCCTTTCTCGAGGCAGTTTATGATAACCGGTCAATAACAGTATACCAATGTATGCCCGTATCTCATCACACGATGTATGAAAACCATGTCTATTACTTTGCTGTGCATATATTATACTTTGATCAACTATATGTTGAATTACAGTACTATCAAACATCGTTTCAAATATTTCTTTCGGATTTAATTTTTCTATATACTTTGCAACTGTTTCTTGCCGTAACTCTACACCATTTGTAATATTCAAAAATTCATGATCTGAATACATACAGTTACTTTTTAGCCAAACAGGTTGTTCCTTATTGACATCCAATGTTTTTGTCTTTCCTTGCTTCTGAATGCTGCCGCGTAGTTTTTGCTGCAGCACATGAAGGGTTTCATCATCACTACTGTACCACGCAAAACCGTCGTCGCTTTCTGACACAAACAGCTCGACTGCTTCAGGAATGTCTTGAGGAATTTCTGTACAACCTAAATCATCATCGTCGTATTCTTCTGTATCCGTTGGTATGTCAGGATTTGGTGGTATGATTACGACATCAATTTTGCTATTGCTGCTTGCTACTTCAATTGAATCTGCAGTACTGGCGAGATTCTCAAAACGTTTCCGACCGTAAAAAGTACAGGTAGAGATCGTAACAGGATCTAAAGCAAAAATATATAAAAAATAGGTTACATGTGCCCACTGTATTCAAATGAGTACAACAAAGTATACATGGCAATATTTCAACTAAAACCAATTTATACAACTTTCTAATCATGTAATCGGAGTTATTAGTATATTGGTTGACAAATCATGCATAAAATCATAAAATTCTATCAAATCTAAGAACTACAAAAATAAATGAATAAATAAAACACATAACTCCCATTTTGTCTGAAAATGAACGAGCACAGCACGTTTACTGAAGCATATAACAGTTACTAATGTAAAATAATTCTAACCCCTCAGCAGACTAGAAAAAAGGTAAATGTATCATACGGTTTCTACAATAAGAAGTTACATATTGACTTCCTAGATGGCACAATGTATTAAAAATAAGGTGTACTCAAGTGAATACGGCGGACAATAATGGGTATAATACTGATTTTGTTAATATTTTTTGTGTTCAATAAAATTTGCATTAATGGATTTAATTAAATATCTCTGTCATTGTTGAACAAAAGGGGTCAAAACCTTGTTATTGCTGACCTCCCAGAGCTCTATTGAAATTCGTAAAAATATATAGGTGTTTCATTTAAAGTAAAAAAGTTTCCGGCTAAACCGAAAGTCAGATTCGGATATAAATATACTCCTCGAATTCCCTATTTGCATTAACTTGTAGAAAGTCTTATTAAAATCTGTGTAGTCATATCAAAGATATTCGAATGGATCTACACTTTTGCCTAACCTTGTATACATGCAGTATAGAAATAAAAGTCATCTCTGGTTCCGGATATCGTGTACTCATGATTGCGAAATACGGGTATATGCACGTTTCGGGATTGGTGTGGCTTTTACACATTTTTTCATTTTTCCTCACAATCTGGACGGTTGCAGTCGCGACATGTTGTATCTACATTCTTGGACAAAAGTAATTAGTCAGATTGTAGAATTTAACGTAACAAATTAAGCGACAATTGCATGTAAGATGAGATATTAATAATTATTAATACTTATACGCAAGTTCATCATACATATATAATTTTCCTTATATATATATATATATATATATATATATATATATATATATATATATATATATATTGTTGTAGGGCAGTTAACCCTCATATCAAATTCTTCTGCTTATAGATAACAGATCCGAGAATGTTATATCTGAAAAATAATGTATTGTAAGATTATTGAACAGCTAAATTTTTGTATATTAATGTAAAACCATAGTTGGATTTAGAAATATTGATATCGATAAACATTGTAAATTATATTCAATCTATTTTTATTTCTCGCTCTTTATTTAAATATCTTTATATTTTTCCGCGAAGATCTAGGTTTTCTAAATCTGATTATAGTTATATTCTTTGTTATACATATATTTCTCTTAATATTGTAATATCTTTTATTGTTCCTTGGATAATATCATTTCTAAATTTGTAATTTGAAATACGTGAGTAGATTTTATCAGCATGACGTTTAGCTGTCAGAATTATTTTCATTACTAAATTATATATTTTATTTACAAAAGTAACATTCAAAATTATTATTTATTTGAATTTGTCATAGTTGTTTTTAATATAATTTTCGAGATCATTGTACAAATTCCTAAGAAAATCTGATTTATGGAAATACAAATTTGTCTTATGGGAGCCGAGACAACGAAAAACAATATTATTGATTAAAAAGTTTTTTTGCATTCAGTTGGATAATTAAGTGTTATTTTTGAATTCTTCTACGAAATTATTCTTATAAAAACTTATAACAACGTTCTAATCACCAGAAAATGGATAATTTATAATTATTTGACATATTTACCTTGCGAGAAGATTTTCTTCGTGTGTGGAGATCAAGGAAACCAAATAATCTTCACTATTTTGATTCCTTCTATATATTAATCTTTCTTCGTTTATGCAGTTTTACTAAAGAAACTACTGGAATTATCTTTTGGAAATTTTTGGACAAGATACACTCATCTGGAAATCGTATATACACATAACCTTGCTGTTTACATCGTGCAAGAGGACCATGTGCGATTCTACAACTATATTATCTACCAGACGTTCGAAATAAGGATATCGTAAACTGCCATTGCTGTATCTGTTGGTTTTCTACGGAACATTTTACATGTTAGAAGACACGTGATTTGACATTTCCATTTGTACTTAAAGTGACAGGTATTTTGTAAAGATTTGTTTACCTTAATTATATTAAAGATATAACTTTTCTCGAGATCAGATACCAAATTTCTAAATTTACTCACGACATTTCAAAGTATCTATACAACTTTTATGTATTATATCTTGTTTTATATTTGGAAAAGGACATCAATTGATTTCTAAAATATATTACTATTATTATCGACCTAATCGTTTTATTTTATGTATTCTTGTGTAGCTGTCTGTACGTCCGGAACCTACCTTTGACCCTGAGATAAGCAGTTTTCATCTCAGATTATCTTTTATATACATAATATTTGAGCTAGCATAATACAGGGTATTCCTTCTAAATTTATTTATATTTATCATTAATAAATTTTCTTATTTTCTTATACCACGTCAGCGTGATATCATTAATTGTCACCACAACGTGGGGCAGCTTTCCGCATTATTACAATATATATATATATATATATATATATATATATATATATATATATAATTATCAATTGTTATATTTAATAAACGGCTAAGAAATTATCTAAACACTCATATAGCTATGGAGTAATAATTAGCATTTCCAACATTCAAATCTGACATCTGCTCTCAAAATACTGACATCTGATTCATTACCACTGTTACTTTATAATGCATTTCTAAATAGCTTGAACCTGTGTCTATTGTGGCTTAGTGGTAAAAGCGACAGCCCGTCAAGCTGTAGACTTGGGTTCGAGTCCCAACGTAGACCATATTTTTCAATTAAAAAAAAATGTCGTATGATTTGCTTTGTAATTTGTAGACAGCAATGTTTACATCCCCACTTACTCTGCAATTACATACATTCTAATTTGATATTTGTAAATATTTCATATAAAAGCCGAAAAACTCCAATAATTTATCAATTGTTATATTTAATAAACGGCTAATAAATTATCTAAACACACTGACGCTGAGATCGGGCCTGGCTAAGTTAAACTGCATGTTCAACACCAACCCTCCTACAGAAGTAAGTCTTTGTACGGACAAATTAAAATCTAATTAGCCAGTTTTGCGAGATCTCTTTTGATATCACTTACGGTATCAAACGAAGTTCTTTACAGTATAAACTAAAGAAATGCCGGACTCAAAACGTCTAATATCGGTATACTTATTTTCATGTCATTCTCTATCGATTGCTATTTTACGCAAAAATTTTTTTTGGGTTTCACGTTTTGTAACTTTGTCTAATTGTACGGGCTTTATCCTGTACAGTTTGTATTATAAATTTTAATGAAACTCTCATTGGCATTACGTTTATAATACTTCGTATATCTACATACGCGCAGTACAATACACGCAAAAAGTAAATCATCTTCAGGTGCCATAAGCTTATCCAATGAGAACATTATTTCATTAATGACGGTATCAGAAACATGATCAATAAGAAATATACGCATCTTTAAATTCAGAAGCAGGAATATTAGCAAATATATTGCAAAAGATTCTAATATATGAGGGTATTAATCCTCGAAAAACAATAATTATTAAATATTTTTTTTAATCCAAAAATGAGTTTTTAATTAATTTTGGATCATGAAAGTTAATGCCTCGACCGTTTATTTACATTCTAAGACCCCTGAGAAATGAATTAGAAATGTTCGTAATAAGAAACCTGAGATTCTTTAACAAGAATACTATGATAATATTGATGAACATTTAAAAAATGTGGAAAAAATAGTACATATTTTAGTTTATAAAATACATGAATTAAAGTTCTTATAGCTAAAGTTTTTGATTACGGAAGTAGAATATCATTTTAATGATACATATTTCAGAATAATAAACATACATGAGCGGGTAAAACCCAACCAGTTTTATACAAAAGTATTTTTAATAATATAAAATATTATTAAAAATCTGGTGTGAAGAACACAAATACAAGTTCAATATTAATATTTTTTGTGAACGTGTCCGAACATATCCCTCCCCAGAAACGCAGATACGTATTTCATCTTTCTACAGATTTATCAGTACGCCCCTGCTGGAGAAAGGATATCTTCAGACACATTCACAAAAAAAAAAAAACGACTTCTCTATCTCACAGAAATTATTAAGACCGAGCGTAGAACTACATACATACATACTAACGACCTCATAGAAAATGTCCCTATCGTAAACCGACCCCTCGGTCGGTGATTATTGCCTTTTACCTGGACCGGGGACTCGAGAATTGGTCACCATAATTTTGCACGTAAAAAGCGGATAACTACCAAGTAATATTAATGAAACTGTATGATGCAAAAATCCAAAAACAAGAAGAAAAATTTTACATTAATTAGTTAATTATAAATAAATATAAATAATGAAGGAATTGCAGTTATTGTATTTTGTTTTTGTGGGTATTTGTAATACTCGAAAGGCCGATTGTATATTTTCCCATCAATGAGATTGTTCATCAAGAACAATAATAGTTAATTAATACTATTAAATACTTCATAAATTATTAACAGTAATTAATGTTTTTTATTATGTCTGATTTCGACTAAACAAACAAGCGACGAAATACGAGAGCGTGAATGAATTCGGCACTATTGGAATGAATCCCTACTTACGGCGATCGTCTGTTTTTACCTGCTTTTCTGAGAATTCCCACCAACAGCGGTTCCTTTTGGAAAGTCCCATTGTAAATTCCTTTGCAGAAGCCCGAGATGTAAATTTGTCCACCAATAAAATTGCCGCAAGCAACTTACCACCCTGACATCCCCACTAATTTTAAACTCTTATTTATTCGAAAATATCAACGTCTTTAGTTCTCTCGAATAGACTTCGAAGACACCTCGTGGTGTAATAGGAAGTGGAAGTAGGATTATCGGTAGGTAAAAAAAAATAAATACGATTTTCTGTTGGTGAGTACTAAATTAAGAATGCTATTGACTTATGTTTCTTTTTCATTAAATAGGTGAAGCAGGTTGGCCGATGGATTGCGCGCGGGAACGAGGTCGGGGATCGCCCCTAACAAACAGTTCATCCTGGCCCGGCACGGAAAACAACTCGTGAGGAAGATCGTGCTATGTTGGATTTGGTCGCAGAAAATCCGTTGACCAACGCTGTCTTAATTAAAGAAGCTACAGGTGTTAACGTTTTTACCGAAACCGTTCGCAGAAGACTGAGGGAGGCGAATTTAAAATGTCGGACACCGGCTAAAAAAAATTTTTATTCTATTTTTATTCTATTTTTATTCTATTTTTATTCTATTTTTATTCTATTTTTATTCTATTTTTATTCTATTTTTATTCTATTTTTATTCTATTTTTATTCTATTTTTATTCTATTTTGTTTTTATTAAGCTTTCATTTTTTTTGGATTTTGTTTTTTATTTTTTTTTGTTTTTATTTTTTTAATTTTTATTATTATTTTTATTTTATTTTGATTGAATAAAAGTATTTTTATTTTATAATAATACTAGATTGGTTTCATTTTATTAGCTCAAAAAAAGGTGTTCCAAAATAAATTTATGAAGTATTTAATTGTATTAATTAATTATTATTATTCTTGATGAACAATCTCATTGATTGGGAAATTTACAATCGGCCTTTCGAGTAATACAAATACCCACAAAAACATAATACAATAACAACAATTCCTTCAATATTTATATTTATTTATAATTAACTAATTAATGTAAAAATTTTTTTCTTGTTTTTGGATCTTTGCATCATACAGGTTCATTAATATTACTTGGTAGTTATCCGCTTTTTACGTGCTAAATTATGGTGACCAATTCTCGAGTTCCCGGTCCAGGTAAAAGGCAATAATCACCGACCGAGGGGTCGGTTTACGATAGGGACATTTTCTATGTGGTCGAGTGTACATATAGCGCTGCATATTGTCAGACGGCCGAAGTAATCGCTTTGTCTACATAACCAATGCAGAACTAACGAAGTGTTTCCAGAGGTGGCACTGCCTCATCTCTAGAAACTGTATTTGGTTTGTGTCTTCACTCATACTTACGGAATAACCGCATGTGTAATGTAACAGGATAATTGAAACATACATGAGTAGGTAAAACCCTACCAATTTTGTATAATACAAAAGTATTTTTAATAAAAATATTATTAAAAATCTCGTGTGAAGGACACAAATACAAGTTCAATATTAATATTTGTTGTTTTTTTTTTGCGTGTTGTTTTACCCACTCATGTATGTTTCAATTATTCTGTTACATTACACATGTTGTTATTCCGTAAGTATGAGTGAAAACACAAACAAAATACAGTTTCTAGAGATGAAGCTGTGCCACCTCTTGAAACACTTCGTTAGTTATGCATTGGTTATGTAGGCAAAGCGATTACTTCGGACGTCTGACAATATGCAGCGCTGTATGTAGTTCTGCGAAGATATCCTACTGAAGATATCCTTTCTCGAGCAGGGGCGTACTGATGAATCTGTAAAAAGATGGAATACGTATCTGTGTCTCTGGGGAGGGATATGTTTGGACACGTTTACAAAAAATAATAATATTGAACTGGTATTTTATATTATTAAAGACACTTTTGTATTATACATATTTCATATAATTTATTCATATAGCCCCTATGTCATAAAATGTCGGTCTTTATTTTTGTAATACAGTACTATTTATTTTAAAGTCATCACAACACATTATATTTAAACTAATTATGTTTCTGTTTTAGTTTTGACGAACTTGGGGCATACGACACAAAATCTACTGTAAATTTGATACGTGATATCACAAACAAATCAATAATTTACATTGGTTATTCGCTTGGCGCTGTAGCGGGTCATGTGTATACTTCAGTTTATCCAGATGAATCTGAAACCGCTCTCAAAGTTATGATAAGTCTAGGTACAGGCACAATGATAGAAACTTCAAAATCTATTCTAAGATTCTTTAGACCCTTCTGGAGTACATTACAAGTAACTTATTTCACTTCTGTAACTTAATTATTTTACGTAAAACATACTTTCAGAAACTTGTTAACACACATAATAATGGAGAGATTTTTGCACGTGATGGTCCATTAGTAAAATACATAAGAAGCATATGCTTCCCTTATCCACATCAATTAAAAGTATGCCTGGGATTTATACAATTAGCGTTTGGTTTGAATGAAGATCAAATAAATCCAGTTAGTATGTTTTTCTTTATATTCATATTTTTATCAATATTTAATCGTTGTTGATTAATTTCTATTAAGCACCTGCTAGAATATACATTTTTACAAACATCTGAAAATGTAGAATTCTGATACACCTTGTTTGCAAATCCTAATTATACAAATGGTGCGATTTGTGGCGTATATTGGCATATAAATCTCATCTGGGGCATTATTAAGTTCCCTGTTAGCTGAGATCTATATGGTACACTTCGAGGAAACACTATTCAAAAATAAGAACAAATACATAATACAAATATTATACTGAATGAGGTATGTAGACGATGTCTTTTGTGTTTTTCTATGTACAAAAGACAAACCAAAGAACTAGTAACTGATCTTAATCTGTTTATCTGGACTATGGGGTTTATGGACAATAACTTCTAAATTGTGTTTCTGAAGCCAGGCCTTCGTCAGATTTCAGGTGTGCGGTCTTGCATTGTCATGCAACAACCTGATTCCTTTCGTCAACCTTCCTCTTCATTTCTGTCGAATGGCTTGGTGAGTTTGACAATAAATATCGCTGCTAATTTTCGTTTTCGGTGGTAAAAACTCTATGAGCAAAATGCCTTGCATATCCCAGAATACAGTTGTCATTGTCTTTTTTGCAGACTGTTGAACTTTTTCGGTGTTGATAAACTCGAATGCTTCCACGTCATCGACACTTTTTTTGATTCGAAGGTATGGTGGTATACCCACAATTCGTCTCCTGTTACTATAGACTCTAGAAATTCGTTTTTGTGACGATTGCGCGTCAAAAATTCCATTGGCGCCGCAATTTGTTGCATTGCATGTTGGTCGATCAGCAGTTTTGGTACCCATCTCGCAATACACTTTTCGATAGCTTAATTCAGATACGATTTCACGAACAGAGCTTTTAGGAATGCCGGTCAGTAGAGCAATTTCCCATATTTTCAACGGACGATCTTCTCGAATCAGCGTATCGACCTTTAATTGATTCTCATCCGTTTCCGTTGTTGATGGTTTTTTCGCACAGCTTCGGGATCATAATTCAGAGCTGTTCGCCCACTTTTGAACTGTTTACCTTGTTTACCTTCGGTATTTTTTTATGAATTTCTTTAGGTGTTTCATTATTTGCATTCAAAAAACCAATGCACTTCAAACTTAGAGTATGTTTCGATCGGAACTAACATTGTGCAACTGTCACTGCACACGTTGTATTCAACCTAAGGCAATGACAATAGCCACCTATGTAGTATATATGCGCGTCTAAAATGCGTGCAAGTTTCAACCTAATCGGAGCGACTTAGGCGGTGTACCGCGCAAACGTACCTTTGGAGCCGGACATCCCTCGTACTTACGTACATAAACTAATAAATATCCCTCTAAATAAACAAAAATATAACAGAGAAATAAATAATTCAAACTATAGCACAAAGTAACGGTTATAACCCCGAAAATAATACATGAAATAATAAAAGATAACGACAGGGAAAGCTTCAAAGACATTTTTAGCCCATAATAAAAGAAACAGATACAATAAAACGATATATAATAAACTACATACCCACAGTTCATAAAGAAATTAACAAAATTTTATGAAAAAACAGGCTAAAAAATAGTCAATAAAAATAATTTAGGTATTATGTCAGGCAATAGCAAAGATAAAATTACAAAGTTTGTGATGCTATCTACAGTCAGATCTTGTTAACGTGGGAATGCGTTAACGTGAATATCTCAGTATTGTGAACACGAAATATTTTCTAAATAGACTCAATTTTGAAGTTATCTGGGCTTTTCCCTGTCTTTATGATATACTAGAATAAGTAAAAACACGCCACAGCACACCACAGTATTGAATGAATGGTCTTATGTGTTGTTAGCTACCCTGAAATGACAAAAGTAAAGTGTTTGTCTTTACCTGAAAAAGGTAAATTAATAGAAGATCATGAGAAAGGTTTGAGTGTGACTGCTATTTCAAAAAAGTATGGTGTAGTAAAATTAACAGTTTACTCAACTAAAAATAAAAAGGAAAAAATTATAGCTGCTTTAGCTAGTACGTACAAGCAAGAAACGCACATTAATGCGTCAATTCTGTGTATATCTGTAAGATCTGTAAATCCAAACTGTAGATACGGATTTACAGATGAAATTGCAATTCTGTGCAAATATTTTATTTACAGAATGTCTGTAAGTGTTTCCCGTAAATTCTACGTGTAGGTAAACCTTGTCCGTAAGACAGTTACAAACGTTTCAGTTAAAAAAAAATATGAAGAACATAGCTAGACGATTATTTATTAGAATTTTATTAGAGGAAAACGAAGACAAGTAGGTAAAAAATAATTTATTTTTTATTAATGATGTTCTAGAAACATTTTAAAAACATAACCTAAAAATACATATACATACCTTACAACACCATTCAATACGCCCAATTACCGCTTAGGTTAGCGTAAACAAATACAATATGACGCCACTTTACTCCACGACACTTTACAAATAATAAACGTGAAAATAGGCACACATTTTATTTACATAAAAATGTATAGAATTGCTCTAATCGTACGTCTGTAAGTATAGACGTACAGACTTCTATAACTTTACAGATATGTATGAATATTGAACAGAATTGACCCATAAGAGAAGGGGAATATCGAAAAATGGAAAAAATTCATTCCGGTTACTTCTGAAATAATTCGGCGAAAGGCAATGAAAAAGTAATGAAAAAGGTAATGAAAAAGTTGATCAAAGTACAGATAATTTTAATGCCAGTTTGGGTACCTCCAACGTTCTATAAAAAACTACCGGAGAAATATTATCATCTAGTGAATCGTTTTAAACAACAATTGAGACAAAAATAGAGGAATTTGATTAAATAAACGCCAAATCTATAATGCTGATGAGACTTGGTTATTCTGGAAACTTTTGCCTGAGAAGACCTATGCTTCACTTGCTGAACAAAATATTCCAGGAATCAAAATTGCAAAACAAAGTAATTGGAAAAGCAAAACAATCTAGATGCTTTAGACATTTCTCTAATCTAGTTATCTGCAAATGCATGGAGAACGAAGTACATTTTTGAAGACTGTTTTTTTAACCAGTTCGTTCCTGAAGTACAAACCAAAAAATAATGCCGTAGTTTATTTTCATAATTGTAGATTAGAGCCTTTTTAGGTAGTCAAAATATGACAGAATATGCCATCCTTCTTCTTGATAACGCTCCTTCTCATCCCTCGGAAGCAGATCTAAAAACAACTGATGGCAAAATTTTTGATATATCTAAGTCCCCTAACGTAACACCACTGATGGATCAGATCATCCTGCGACTCACTAAGCTTTATTATAGAAAAAGTTTACTGACTTCTAAGTACAGAAAGTATTTAGGAAGTTCTTAAAAATCTGCCGTTAAATGATGCCATATTGAATCTAGCCGCTGCATCGAATAAATTGGAACAATATGTGATTGCTAAATGTTGGCATAACATATTATATGCGGCAAAACATAGGTAACTGAAATTATCAGTCGTTTGTGGTTTATGTTTCCATAGTAACCAAGTGTTTATTTATGCTAAATAATACTTTGACATATTGCGTATTTAGTGTTGGGGTTTGTGTTATAATTATGAATCTCATAACAGAGGAGAAACTTTTTATCGTGGAGCATTATTTGCGGTCATACGGAGTTGGGCGTCAGAATGGACCGAGCTTACGCCATGTTAGAAAACACCACGAGGAGCAATTTAACAAGAGGGCACCAAGTAACAAAACAATCCTAGCTATCATCAGGTTTGTGTCAGCGGAAGGGAATAACTGGGCGCCCAAGGACCATTAACACAAGCGAGAATTATGGACGACTTCTCCAACAAGTGTTACCGTCCCAAAAGCGTAGTCTACGACGAACATCGCTGAAATTTAGTAGTGTGAATGATAGGTCTGTTCGGCGGATGTTTAAAGAGCTAGGCGGAATCCCGTACCGTATTTAAGTTGCTCAGCGCCTAACTCAAATGAATGAGCGGGTCCGATTACAGTATTACTGCCAAGTGTTGTTCACGGTTTATGCGGACTCAGATTTCTTCAATAACGTATGGTTTTCTGATGAAAGCCATATTCACCTTAATGGCTACGTCAACCGCTAAACAACTCGTTTTCTAGGGTGTGAACGGCCTGATGTTCTCATTCAGAAACCACTGCATAGTGCGCGGGTTACGTTTTGAGGCGCCGTATCCGAACACTGATGATTGGACCCTTATTCCGTCGAAGATGGTGCACAGATCCCGCTAGCAGGAAATCAGGAACGCTACGGAGACATTATTATTGCCCCATTTGTGCGGCATTTGCACACCTTTTTCCACCCAAGAAACCTGCCATTGCGACGATAGTGGATACTGCAAGATGTAGCTACAGCCCATACGGTGATAGAGCCACTTATACTCTTCTGCAACGACACTTTGAAGATCGCATAATTTCCCGTGGAACGGAATTCCTGTTCCCTGTACACTCCCCGGACTTCACGATCCCGGATTCCTACTTATGGGGAATGCTGAAAGAATACGTTTTCCGATCAGATGACCCATCTGGAAATGTTCCCGAATTACGGGAGAAGATAAGTCATTTTTTGTGTCCTTGCAACAGCCTGTGTTGAACAACATGTTCAAAACTCCAAAGCACCATTATGAACAATGTGTAGATATGAGGGTGCACATTTTGAACACATGCTGTACCGACTTATTTAGATATGTGTCGTCGTTGTTAATTATTACATGTTATAATTAAATATTGATTTTGTGAACACGTTTGTAATTTCAGTTATCTTTGTTTTGCCGCATACTGTATTATCAGACAGTAACAACACTGAATTTGTCGAAGATACTCTGCCCTTAAGCGTTTTACAACGAAAAGGGATGGAGAAACTACCGAAATATCTGAAACGATATATATTTTCTGTGCTTGAAAATTATTTTTATTTCTTGCGTTATATTCCTATAATATCAAAGTTATAAATGAGTTTGTGTTTTGCTATAAATTATATAAAGAAATAAAAAGATTTTGTCAATAACTCTGCTTTATGATTTTGCAACTTAGCACCTTTCATATTTCCACTCATCATTTATTCAATGTTCACTACTTGTTGTCAATGATAATTATACTTTAACGAACGTGTTTAATGACTTCAGTTGTAATGTGTCAGAAAATTGTTTGTATTGTGATGTCTGATCATCTAACTAAAGGCAGGATCGCCATGTGATGTCAGACGTGAGCAGCGTCGCCATGTGATATCTGATCATCTAACTAAAGGCAGAATCGCCTTGTGATGTCAGACGTGGGCAGGATCGCCATGTGATGTAACCTGGTCCCGGAGGGCACATCGCTGCGTTTGTACGCAGATTCGCCGATATAATAAATAATATACGGTCAGCGTTTGGATAACAATATATAATTAAATAACAACATTATAAAGAATCAACAATAACAATATAACATAGTAATAACTAGACACTAGTCTTAAGGAGGTTTCTATAATACACTCTCTCGGACTCTGTGCGTGTCTGTGTGTCGAGATCTAAAGGGATCTCATTATATATCTGAGCGTGTCCTCCTTTAGGCTAGTGGCCTCGTTGCTAGATCAACAAAATGGTGAAAGATTGTAACACATACCGAGGTCGTATTTGGACGCAACGAGGTCGTGTTTGTATTCAATTGAAACAAGACCGGGCTCGTACCTCGAAGGAGATATGTAGTTCAGTACATGACCCGGTTTGGTTATCACAGTATAGTCGAAATTAATTTTATGTTACCTCTAAAATTATTTCTTATTCACCTTTTAATTTTTTGAATTAAAAGAAAAATCAGTCGCAGCATATGAGTATTTCAAATTGTTTAGCTTTTTTTTTAATTTTTTGTACTTTCTGCCATATTCTTCAAATGTTCTAGAAATAAGAGAATACGATTATATTTATTACCATTACTTCCAATATATTTCCTTTTTTTAGGAAACATTACCAGTCACCTTATATCAAGACGCCGACAGTATTTCAGTAAAAACCATAGTTCACTTGAGCCAAATAGCAGCTAGCAGAAAATTTTGTAAATACAATTATAGTAAAGAAATTAACTTGCAGAAATACAATAGCATATCTCCACCTTTATATAATTTGTCTTGGATAAAAGTACCAAATTATATAATTTACGGTAAAGGAGATTTTGTAGCTAGCAAAAAAGTAATGTATGTTAAGATATTGGTTTCGTGTTCAAAGTAATTTATTTCAGGCTGTGTTTGATTTATATAATCAACTTTCTGAACAAGCTAGAAAGTACGGCGTGTATGCTGTTGAACACCCCAGTTTTGCCCACACAGATTTCGTAATTGGTAAAGATGTTAAAACCTTAGTGTATGACCACATTATAAATTTTCTGAAAGGAATTGAAAAGGAGGACCTAAACATTTAGAAGATAGTAAACAAACCCAAAGTAAAATTGCTTGATATAGATAGACTAAACTGTGTAAGAATTATATTGTACTGTATAAAATGTAATAGCTAAGTAGATGAGGGATTAATAAAAAAAGAATTTTAGTAAAATATTATTATTAAAAATTTTTTCATGTTCTGGTCACTGCGACCTATAAATACGATTTTATGCTACAGCCAACATGCATATAATCGTATCAAGACGTCAAGGAAAGAGATAATATACGTGGCGTTAATTTATTCAATTCTAAAAGAGAAATACCAGCAGGTAGAATTAATTCATTTTAATCTTGCTTCAAGAGAGGAACTGAATCATGTGCGTTTGGACACCACGCTTTTTTTTTCACGTTATGCTGTCAAAATTTTGCAAAAGTAAATGGTTGCAATTGGCCAAAAAAATATTACAGTCGAATATTTAGATATTATACCTTGATATTTTCTATACACCTTCAAGAAATCACTAAAAATATGGTTTTCAAAATATATAAGATTATTCTCAACTAAGTTCCCAGCTTCAAATTGCCACAAATTTCGAAAATTTGTAATATGCACCAAAATAATAGCACTAATTTCTTCAAGAAACGGAATTATTATACCGCAAAGAAATAGGTAAAAGTTGAATACAACCATCACCGTGTTGTTCAATAAGTATTAGTCGTTCTTCTATGGTATAAACAGCATTAGAAAGTCCATTCCTTGGTACGTTTTCAATGACATCTGGTGTCGATTGTTTATGATCCTCACGTTTTGTATGTCTACTAAGAAATGCCCTTTCTTTAAGGTAACCCCATAACCAGTAGTCAGCCGGATTTATGTCTGGTGACCTAGCCGGCCAATTGTTTGGAAAATGCCTATTAATTAATTACTCGATCGCCGAATGTGTTACTTAATAGTGTTTTTACTATATTGTGTATGTAACGCGGAGTAGTCATGATCATGAATAGGGAACGGACACGAGAGGCCGAAATTACGATGGTCCATATAAATAGTCTATAACATCGCCAAGTACAGTACGCAGTTATTCATTTGGTTAACCGCATATCTGTTTTTTATAGTTTAATTGTGACTCAACCACTTCAATATCACACGTAAATACCTTTCTTCATGGGCGTAGATAGAAGCGGGGGGAGTTTTTCATAATTTGTTTTACTTATTAGTTTGTATTTCGTAAGATAAATAAAGTACAGTTACTTTCCATTTTTCATTGTTTTAACATTTAAATATTGCCCAGGGTTGATCGCTTTAAGTACCTGCGCTGCTGGACTGACTCAAGACTGGACCATGACATCGAAATAAGGTCCAGAATTGAACAAGCAAGGCAAAACTTCTTCAAACTCAAAAACATACTGTGCGATAAACAGCTAAATGTAAATTTACGCGTACGGTTTACAAAGTGTTACGTCTGGTCAACGCTATTATACGGAGTGGAAACATGGACCTTGAAAACTGTCAGTATGAACCGTATATAAGCATTTGAAATGTGGACATACCGAGGAATGCTAAGAATTCCATGGACATCACATACAACCAATGAGGAAACTTTGAAAGGGGTACACAAAGATCGAGAACTGCTCCACATAGTAAAGATGCGAAAGACGGCTTACCATGGTCACATTTTGAGAAATGAAAAATATTACCTACTGCAGCTCATAATTGAAGGACAGATAGAGGGTAAACGTGGGCTTGGCAGAAAGAAACTATCGTGGATGCGGAATATTAGGAACTGGACCGGATTAAACATTGAACAACTCATTAGAGCTGCTGCAAATCGAGAGACCTTTGCTGATGTGATCGCTAACCTCCGATGACGGAGAGGGCACAAAAAGAAGAAGAATAAGAACTGTTAAATACATAATTACATACTTCGTAATTTTTATAAAAGATTCTGTTTAATACCGTTTCATCGAATCTACCTCTTCCAATAATGTTGACGTAAAAATCCAGTAAATTTCGTTAAGTTTTAATAACATACACATACATTTCTAATTTTTATTTATTTAAATCTATAACATTGTTTGAGTTACTGACATATACGTCGAAAATAGCATCGTGAAATAATGGCTAGTTGGATTTAGGGTCAAACTGATTGTATGTCCAGAAATCGCATGTAAAACATCACTTAGCATCTCAAACACATACACAGAAATTAGACCCGTTGGAATCTTACAAATTTAAGGAAGAACTGAGTGAAACTTTAATGGCCGCAAATATTCCATTAAATAAATTTGACAATCCCACCTTCAAAACTTTTCTCCATAAATATACTGGTCGAAATTTTCCTGATGAATCCACCTTACGCAAATATTATATTTCTAAGTGCTACACGAAACCAGTGGAATGCATTAGCAGCCATCTTTCAAATCAGATGGATAAGTGCCGACGAAACTGGCGATATATTAGGACGTTGTATGGCAAATGTTGTAGCTGGTGTACTACATCCAACTATTTCATCGTGAAATAATGACGCATATGTAATAGCAACAAAAGTTATAAATACAATTGATGCGGAAACAGTAGCTAAAACCATTTAGGAAAATTTGCACTCAATGCAAATTCGGACGACAGGCACAAAGAAAAAATACTTCTATTTGTCAGTGACAGTGCTGCATATATGTTAATAACAAGCAGACTGTTAAAGGAAACATATTATCTCACAGGCACCTTTCCCACCAAGTTGATAGACTTGTATCCGCTTTTAAAAAAGTTTTCAGAAAAGCACCATTGAGAGTAGCTCTTTACAGGGAAAAACTTCCATCTTAGTCACTGCCTCTCTCTTCAGTAATAGCTAGATTTGGAACATGGTTGGAAGCTACTGGTTTTTATGCAGAGAATTTCGATAGTTTACAAAATTTCATTATATGTTTAAATGACAATGCTCTAAGTATTTCTGAGTGCAAGTAACTAAAACAAATTCCAAGTTTAAAAGACTAGTTGTACTTTCTTCAGGAACACTTTGGAAATTTGCTAAAACTAATCATTTATTTTGAAAATCAAAATCTCAAATTAAATGGTGGATTAACCACATTAGATGTGGCTATTAATAATTTGAAAAATATTCCAAGTGACTTCGAATGTGGCCTTCGGCAAGAGTTAGACGCAGTTTTTAATAGAAATTCAGATTTAATAATATTGCACCAATTGTGTATGGGACAATGCCTCAAAATCTAATTGCTAAATACTCTGAAATAAAAGAATATTTCCAGTATGCACCGATGTTCAAACGACGTTTTCTATCTACAAGGATGTATTTCATTCATAGACAACAAATTTTACAGAAGAGAACTTTGAGGAAGTATTGCTAGTTAATATTAATACTCCTTTACTCAAGTTGAACTACAAAATGAACAAATAAAATATTTCGTATTTTATAGATCACCACCACCCGTTTGTTTTCCAATTATATAAATAAAATTAAAAATGCTTTCAAAATGCAAATTTTCAACAATACGCCGAAGAGTATTATCAATATGATGAGATTGTTAGACACTTCTATGTTGTTAATTTTTCAATAATTTCAAATGTGTATTGCTATCGTTTGGTTCAAACAAAACACACAAACAAATACACAAACCAAATAGACATTTCTAAAAATAAGTTTAACTTGAGCTAATTAAAATGGAATCAATTTTGTCACAGTAATGTGAAGTAAATTTGGATGTTCTTATTAATTTTTTATTAATTGTCCTGAATTCATTAAAAATTCCAGTAAATTCATATTCATAAAACATATTCCAGTAAACTCATGGACTTTACTGAAAAAGTAAGGTAAAATACAATAACATATAACAAAGTCATTAACCGTAACACCAACTAGCATTAACACATAGAATTAAGATTAATTAGGAAATAAATCAAATTGATTATAGATAATTAAATACAAAGAGAAAAATCATGAAAATAACAATAGACCATTTTTAGATACATTCGTAATTAGAAAAAAGCATAAAATAGAAATCGATATTTTTCGGAAAGAAACCAATGTCAATAGATTCATCACCGCGGATTCAAATCATAGTTTTCAACATAAGACAGCGTCTTCTAATTTCTTAGTCAATCAGTTACTAAGCTTTCCTTTAACAAAAGAGAAATATGAAATAGAACTAGATTTCATTAAAAACATCGCGAGATATAATGGCTTTGACATAGAAATAATTAATAAATGAATTAGAAAAACGAATCTAAAAAAGACTATCCGCGAATCCACAAGTTTGATATCAACGTAACCAGGGGAAAAAGTACATGTGTTTACCATAACACCCAATCACCAAAAGCATTAATAGAGTTGTTAAAGAACGAGCTCTCTAAGTTGTTTTCGGTCCGAAAACATCATCGAAAGCCTCCTAGGTAATACCAAAGATAAAGTAAATTTGGATTTGAAATCAGGTATATACGAAATTAATTGCGACGATTGTAATTTAAAATATATAGGTCACACGAAACGCTCAATAATAAACCGTTTTAAAGAACACATATTGTTTCTTCCTCCTAGTTTGAAGGAAGTTCGGTATGTATCGACCGAAGTATGGGTTGAAATAATGCAATAGTTTTTGAATAACACTAATATATTTACAAGTTTAGTCTTGGAGTTCCGTTAACTTAGTACAAATGCAGTATCTGGTCTTAATACTAAAGACCGAGAAAACTGGCTATTAAATAATATTTGCTCCTATTTAGATCACTGAGATCTTAGTAGGAACAGTTAGTTAGATCACTGAGACCTAAGCTAGAACTGTAGTGAGCTCTAAGAGATCTTGTTTGGAACTGTAGTGATCTCTAAGAGATCTTGTTTAGAACTGTTTCCTCATTTACTTATTTTTCAGCAAGAAAGCTTTGTCCCCGCCAGTTACAAGAGAGGGAGAAAACAACGAAATTGATTATACGGAAATTTCCATACAACCATTTTTACTTCTTCCAAGAAAGTATGTGCTGTAGTTTCCAACGTCATAAATGTATTAAAATAAACAATATACGCCGGAAACCCTTAATTATAGAAAATAAAATAACTCTTAAAATAATAAATATACAATACCCAGGAAGTGCGTTAGAGATAACATAATAGTTCGCAGAATCGCATCGAACCAAAACTATTTAACCTATTATAATAATATAACATTTTATCTATAACAGGAATTATGTCAATAAAACTTATTCTATTAAACAATACATTTACAACTACTAAATGGACGGGTTAACCAGAAGGTTGCGCCTGTAAAAAAATAAATAGTTTTTATGACCGTATAAAACAAGACAATGAATAAAGAAATGTAATACCTGACCAGGCCTAAAGTAATTGACAACATTAAATATATCCGAACTCCAAGAATCTTTTCTATATACACTTTATAGTTTAAAACTAGGATTGAATACATTAACATAAATATACCTACATCTGTTTGCTTATATCTAAATGTAACTAAAAATACAAAATTAATTTTTTTTTCCCGAACACATATCACATATTAAATTTAATAGACCACAAAAATATACCCTAGCTTATCATGCATTAGACACAGATCACAACGTGTCGGTTAAAGGGCTAAAACTTGTCAAAGCCATTAACAACGTTAAAAACAAATGTAATGTGGTGAACTTGGACAACGGTCCGCTCCCATACAGTTGTATTTTTTCATTTTTAGAAAAGAGGTAGAAAATATTGAGGGCGGTAGAATGAAGAATAAACACATGGTGATGCCGTTTTTTTGAGAGAGGTAAGTTTGTTGTAATTTTTAGTCTGTGGATCTTTATTTTAATGTCAGTGTTTACGCTTTGATTAATGGTTTCACCTACTGATGATGACAATTTAATTGTCGAAATACGTATTTAGGATACGATTATTAATTATGGTAAAGGGTTTTATACCTTTTTCAAGTAAAAATTATTTAAAAAAGATGGACCCGAAAAAGAATCGTTATATAAAAATGAAATACGAAAATAGATAGATGGCCGAAAGGTGATAAAGAGAAACGTGTAAAAATATGAACTAAAGTTATTAAAAATAACTACACTGTCAACTAGATTGGAGTGCAGTTGATAACCTGTATAATGCAACAAAAAAAAATGACAATGTGTAACAACAATATATCAACCTGCTGATTTACTCTAAAAGTTGTCAATATTTTGCTAGAGTTGATTAATGAAAGGTATTTAATTGTTCACCTCTAGCAAAATTTATACCCGCACAGGCTATACAGATAATACTCTAGCCTTTTCTGTAGGGAATATAGATAGATTAATTTCCCTTGCGGAGTTGTGGATCGAAATAACGTAGGTAAATATACCGAAATTATTCAATTAGACCCTTAGTCAGTATTCTAAATGCTCTGCACTTCACATTTATTCTATCGGCGGTGGAGTATGGTGGAGAAGTAGAAAACAAAATTCCTGGTGGAAGAATTTTAAGTTTTATCGTTCAAAATGTAGGTCCATGTTAATCCCAGAATGATGGTTAAGAAATTACTTCTTAAATGTGTAGGTACATTCCAAGTAATCCGTAAAAAGTACGTAGAGTCAAAATTACACATACTACTTTAACTCTTCTTTTAGACAAACTTCATTACTTTAGCTCCTAACTAGAACATCTATTCAATGATTATTCACTATACAACTGACACTGTTAACGGTAATTATTACAATGAATAGAAGCAAAGGGCGATCGACGAGTGTGTCTGTTATTTATCCAACGAGAATGAAAAATGGTGTTAAAGTTAAATGAAAAACGCACAAACGCCGGAAAATGAAACGTAAATAAGTAGAGATGGCATATTGATGCCACATACATACTAATTATTTGGTAAAATTTTAATTAATTCTGTTTTGGAGCTTTTTAACTGAAAGAAATTGACATTTTTCAGTCACTCTACATTATAAAATCTATCTGCATAAGAAAATTCTGTAAGGAACAAAAAGCTATAGTTGAAAGTAGCACTGTCGGAAGAGTACGCATTGCGGAAGAACTCCCAATGTTAACAGGTCCAATTTTTCTGCCGTGATTATTATGTTAAAGATTGACATTGACATCCTATGTTAAAGATTTATGTGAACTAGTCCGTGTTCCTTAAAACTTGATGAAGTCTCTCCAATTGCAAATAACTCAAAATAAATCATTGCCTTAAAGTTTCACTGTACCTTGCATTGCTGCAAGAAAGATGCATCTGTAATTTTTCCCAGTTTTGAGCTATCTACATAACTGTGTAGAATTAAACATGTTCCATCATTTGAAACAAGAATGATGTAACTATATTATATGGGAGAAGGTAGCCAAAACTTTATTACACAAAGGGACCAAACTTACCGAGTACAAAGATAAAACGTAAGAACGAAAATAAAATAAAGATTCAGTTGTGAAATAGGCCTAATAAAGTAGAATTGCCGAAATCTATATGGTTATTTAGTAAAAGGTTCGTACTTTTATATTTCAAAATTTCCATAGCTACCAATAAATAAAATTGTTGCGATTTATTTTCTGCGCGTAAAATTTTAAAGTTATAATTAAAATTATGGCCTTCTTCTTTCAGATGTATTGCATAATGTGAGTCATTGTTATTATTAATATAACTTCGTTCATGTTCCTTGATTCTTTTAGAAAAAAATCTACCTGTCTGGTCTATATAAAATTTCGTGTTTGAAAACTCCCAATTTATTGGTTTTATCTACTTGTGTTTAAGATAGAGCTAAGATTAAGTTATGAACATATTTATGAAAAAGTTCAACTTACTAGAACATAATTTAAATATCCTTTCAAACTTATTTCTGAATAATGGATACCCGAAAACTGTAATAAATAAATTTATTTACAGCACAACTGCAGGAGAGAATATTGGTAGTGGTAACATTTTTAGGGTTGCAGATAAGGGATCGATAAAATACTTTAGACTACCTGACATTTACTATTTAAGGCAACAATTAACACGGATTCTAAAATTTGGCAATATAAAATTCAATGTCACCATGTTCGACATAAAAGACGGTGAGTCACTATTTTTTTTAAAATTCAGTCAAAATAATTCCGGGCACTGAATTACAAGAGATAAGCCATTTATGGGCAATCCAAAGCAAATTTGACTTTACACGAGGTATGCCTTTTATGTTTTGCATACTGGGACATAAACGACGCCACTAATCAAATGTCGGTACTAAAAATTAACCTCCTTCCTTAGTTAGCCTAAATCCAAAGTTTCAGTACGATAAGTTTAGTCTTGTAACTACAACGAACTCTCAAAGTTGATACGGTTAATACTAACTTAATAATGACAGATGCATAACCTTATATACATGGCTACTAATATTGACAAAAGACTTATTTACATAACTAAATTAATATCAAAATCGTTATAAGACATGTCCCGTTTTTTTTGACGCGGACAGTAAGTTAGTTGGAAAATGGAATTAAACTGTGAAAATTTCCTTGCAATAAGTTTTTATAATTTTCGAAGGTAATTATTTCAACAAGAATGTCTCACCGAGTTTGTTTGTCTTTTCGGTAATAAACTACTACATCAGTCAACAATTTCTCGTTGGTATGGATAATTCAAACGTGGACGGATTAGTTTTAGCGGCGATATAAGAGTAGGTCCACCAAAAACGGCAGTCACTCCGGAAAACGTTAATGCTCTGCGCAAGCTCATCCACGAAGATCGACATGTGGCATATTGAGAAATTGAGGCATCATTGAGGATTTCAAAGACCTTACTTCAAAAAGTTTTGCATGAAGAATTGCGTTTAAAAAAATTTGTTTCCCCATTGGATACCGCATTTGTTGAAAACTAATCACCTGTACAACATGAGTGGTCATGAATCTTGAATTTACTGATACGAGCCAGAAAATAAACGCCAGTCGTCTGTTTGGGTGTTCCAAGGTGAAGAAAAGCCGATGAAAGTCTTCCGTTCTCAAAGTGTCTTCAAAAAGATGATCGCAAGATTTGTTTCGGAAGCAGGTCAGGTACCAACAATTTCTCTACAAGATCAAAGAATTGCTACGCCGATTGGTATCCAACCATTTGTTTGCTGCAAGTTATTGCTGAGCTCCGAGAATACAACTCACAACGACGAATCATCCTCCTAGACAATGCAAGTTCGCACATAGCTCGAAAGACAATTGAGTTTTCAAAACAACAAACGTCGAATTGTTAGACCATCCTCCGTACAGTCCAGATCTAAGTCCCAACGATTTCTTTACATTTCCGAAAATCGAGGACGGACTGCGTAGTCAAAGGTTCCAATTGTCAGAATGTCTTTTCAAAAATGCAATTTTGAGTGTACCAGCAAACGAGTGGAATAACTGCTTCCAGAATTGGTTCGAGCGCATGCAAAAGTGCATTTATCTTCGTGGAGGATACTAAAAGCTATCTACTGTTTTATTCCAGCTCTATATGCAAAATATAAAAGTGTACCCTCGTATGCCTACGGACTAGAACAGAGACTAGAGTGCTGAATTGGATGCAGAAGTAAATATTGAAATAGTAAGCCAAATGGTTGCAGTACTTCCGGTATCATCACAACCCAACATCTTATTTATAATTGGTAATATAAAACTTAAAATTGAAAAGAATACATAGAACAAGAAGAGAAAAGAACATTCTCCAATATAATGTTATAATTTAAATGCAGCAGTAAGAGAAAAATTCGAATAAATTATAATCGTATGAATCCAGTTTTTCATGCCACTGTAGACGTATGTATTATTATAATGGAATATATATATATATATATATATATATATATATATATTAATATGTTTCCGGGCTCGTTGATGTAATAAAAGGATTGTTAATTATTGATTAACATAAAATAATCTGAATATTGACATACGAATGTTATTGCCCCAAACGTTGGTCGCTATTTAATATGTTTCTAGTTGTGATATATTGAATAAAATGTTGATAAATAAAATTGTATGTTACGTACGGTGAAATAAAATGAATAAATGTCATAAAAACGTGTAAAATTCCAAATCGGGCTCGTCTATACTTATCTGTTTTGGTGTCTTCGGCTAGCTTCTCTCTCTCTCTCTTCAGGGCTACGGTAGGTTCACTTCTTTCCACTGTTACTTACTTTACGTAATTTATTAAGTTAGGAACGGAACAATATCTCAAGTATATTACAAAAAAAAGACAAAGTAAAATATTGACAATTAACTTTATTAGGGATAAACGTTTTTTTCAAAGTTTGTGAGATTTATATTAATATTTTCGTGACACACAAGTAATATTAAGCGAGACACTCTCGACGGTTGGTATTCGTACAGTTTAATAAGATGGTGTAAGACAGGTGTAATAATGTTTTGTCTTAATAAAAATAGTTTATAGCATTGACATGGCATCAAGTTTTACAAATACAAATAGTAGATGCCAACATTTAAATGATTTGACTAAAAATTGCAGTAATAAAATATAAGTGAATGTAATATAAATAGTTAGTTATGGAATAACACGTAAAGTTCTAGAAATGTACATGCGCAAGTAAAAATGGCGCGGGAGCGTTTGTTAAAATTAGCAAAAACCTGAATCTTCGTAAATGGTCTCCGTTGCTTCTTGTGCCTGTGTTCTGGAAACGTCTTCACAACGGGAAACGGGAAAATGTTTCTGCTATGGTCCCTCGGGATAACTTGAGATTTGTTGAAATTTCCAAGTCCGACGGCGTCTAGAGAGTATGACCGATTTCGATCATCAACGGCGGCGTTCAAGCTACGGTGAGTTTTGTATGGCGGTAAAAATCTTTAAAAATTCATAAGTCTCGGACTGTTTGGTCGGCGGCTGTTAAATTTCGTCCACAGGTGGTTGGTATGCAGGTGTAACGTTTGGTGATATTTAAAAACTCTTGCACTTGATAATTTTTCTTAATTATGTTAATTGTTACGGAGCACAAAAAAAACGTGACCTTTCACTGCGACAACTAATAACCGACGCTTGTTTTGTTCACTTGTTTTTAATTGCATAACTTTCCGCTAAATCGCCCCATTCTTTGCTTGCATTAAATTAGTTAATATTATAAAATTAGACAATTTTATCGTGTAAAATAGTAAAATAAATTACAATTCGATTTATAAGATAATTTTAGTTGCATAACATATGTTTTCTGTGTTTACAAATACTCCGTCAATATTGGTTTTTTTCGGGTTGTTGCACCGTTGACATTGTGGGCGGGGCTTTATCGTTTAAATGCATTTGAAAATAAATACGTTACATTTGTTTGAATATACACGCGTTAAATATGAATTTGAAAGAAAATGAATATAAACATTAGAATAAAAAGAATTAGAAAAATAAGTTAATTATTTCAAGGTGAATTGGTCGTCAAAATAACGTATTTATTCTTTAAATCGATCTTTCCCCTTCTTAATATTAATGTACAAAGTAGATATAAATATTCTAGTATAAACAGTATGGTTACATATTTTCTTTGTTTCTTTCAGAGAGCGACTCCTTCTTGCAATGCCTCAATATATATATATATATATATATATATATATATATATATATATATATATATATATATATATATAAGAATTTAATATTAAAGAAATGATTAATTAATATTGAACGGTCTGCAATTTACTATCATATATTGTACATATTTAAGTATATATCTTGTGATATATTAATATCTAGCGCACTGCTTATCTTGCTGGCAGTCCCGATTTCAACCCGGGGCTGGGCTGTCCGAGTAGATTTTCATGGTTTTGCTTCTCATTCTAGGTGAAAGCCGACAGCTTAGTATATTAAGTCGCTTCATGGGCGCAAGTGTAATAATAACTCATAACTTACCAATCCCTTTGTAATTCGCGTCCAGCTGTTGGGAATGTTAGGTCATTAATTATTATTATTTGAATTGAATGTACAATGTATTGTTAAAAAACACGCTCTGGTTCGGTTGTGGCGGCGCGCTAACAATAAAGGAAATGATTTAAAATAAATAATTGGTGTGATGAAGTTGCATCGAAGGTCCAGGACGTGCCTTATGTGTGCTAACATAAATGTATTTCAACTTATTAACTAAATAAAACACAACAAAGTTGTCCTTAAGTTTTTATTTTTTTGCACCAGAAATTGAGATTGATGTATTTAAAAATAATTAAATAAAAGTAGCAATATATACGAGGAGCGGCAAATAAGTAATATACAAAAATTACGCGCTGGAAATAAAGTTAAATTAATGCAGTAAATTAAATGTGAACTAAAATAAAATAATCTCTACAGAACGGTACAGAGTTACTTTTGAGTTGCGAGGATGCCTCGATCGGACATATGGAAAACAAAGTCGAACGACGCTTGGGTGCTGGAACAGCACATGTCAAGTTTGAACGATGTGTAACTTACAAGAGTTGGAAACAAAAGAAGGATGAGTTCAATGTAGGAAAACACTCGTTTAGAAAAAAAGGTTTGTTTTATTGCCCATAGGTTGGGGAGGGATCAAAGCTGACGATGTTTTAAATTAAGAACTAATTGAAAGCGCGAGCTAAGAGTTTTGATATCGATGAAACAAATATCATTAAAATATCCCTTATGAAGAAAGCTTTAAAATAATATGTGACACGACATAAAAGAGAAGACGTACGTAATTAAATTAAATAACTTATGTTTAAATGAAATGTATTTCTGAGAATTGTAACCGAACGTTAGATATGAGTTGACCGTTCTCAGTCAGGTAGATTTCTAAAGGTCGGTTGCTATTGCGATAACAGAAGAAAAGCTTTCTCTTTCCAAACGAATATATACAGAAAATCAAGTTGAATTAATATTTTAAATTCGAAATATCTATAAAAATATAATTTAAAATTGAATTAAAATATTCTTATATCTGCGAAGCGTAACAGTATTTATGGATATGTATTTCTCACCATGACTACATAACTTATATAACTTTGACATGAATATACTGTCATTTATAATTCTTTGATAAAGGTAATATTTATCGAAATATGTAAGAGAATGTTTCAAATATACATATTAACGTAAAACAGACCTTAAATCGCCGAATAATCTACTGTATATATATATATATATATATATATACATATATATATATATATAATATTTTCGTGACCTTGGTATGATAAGGTAAACCTAATAAGTCGGCGATTAAAAGTCTGGTTTATTACTTCAAAGTATATATATTTAAAACAACCCTACATGTTTCGGCAATGATGCCTTTGTCAAGGATATAAAAAATATAAATGACAGAATATAAATGTCAAATAATTGAGTTGCTATGGTTTAAATTATTCAAGGATACATTTCAATAATAATAATATATCATGCCTTAGTATTCCAAAAAATAGATAGCAAGGTGTGAACATATGTGTTGTTCGCTGCTAGCAGCTTGTGTCTCTTTCTGGGTATGAATTTGTGTGTTGGTTGCTGCTGGCAGCTTGCGTCTCTCTCTGGGTGTGTGGTTTTGTATTTGTGTGAGCGCGTAAGTGTAGGGTTTTGTATGTTGGTGCGCTCGTGCGTGTGTTTAGTGACCGGTCGCGTAAATTTAGAGAGATCGGATAACCAGCCGTTGCGTAGGGCCGCCAACCCTTTCCCGGCAACTTCTTTACTTTTCCGTGCAGTACTTCGACGGCCCCAACGAGGCAAGGCGCAGACCAGCGAAGCGCACCCTGCACGGGGTTGCTCATCGCCAACCGAGGGAACACTCTTAGTGGCTACCTCAGTCGGCGACGGTCACACTTTATGCCATCTTAACGATTTCCGCAAAAGCGGGGGCAATGCATACACGTCGAACGTGTGTGTGCTGTTAACGGCAGCCTAGCCAGGTTGCCGCCCAAGACCGGTCCTAGTGGTGTGTGCATTGCGCGGCGCCGTGATTTGCGCCGCGCAGCTTGGTTCCTCACTCTTGCTGGAAAGGCGGAATGGCACCTGACTGCCCATCGGGCAGACCCCCCTAGAGTTTGGTAGCGCATATGCTAGGCTACAACCCAGTAGAGGACCACATCAGCACAAAACAGAAAACTGGGAAAAGCAGGGAAAAGCAAGACATGAGTTTTATTGCGTATGCGCCCGTGGAGCGTCTTAAGATTCAAAGTTGTCGGCATTCGCCCAAAACGAGAAGGAAAACCACGAAAACCTGCTCGGACAACTAGACAGGAATCAAAATACGGAACAGTCAGCATGATAAGCAATTGTGTATGATATTTAAATGTAATTTATATTTAAATAACATAAGGTATATAACAAAAAAATATATATTATGATGGTAAATTGTAGATCGTTACAAAATTAAGTTATAGTATATACTGCTTAAATTTTTTATATCATTTCTTCTGTTAATTGAATTTTTTTCCTGTTTAATACTAATCACTTCTTTAATTTGTCTTTTCATAGTGTGTTATTTTTTATGAATTATCTGTGTGTTTTCAAAATCGAAATGGTGATCGCGTTGTAGTTTGTGTGTAGATAATGCAGTTTTGTCTGTTTTAGAGTATTTGTGGGCTTGTATTTTTTTTTATAAATATTGTTTCGTTTGGCCTATGTAGTAACTATCGCAATCGCGACATGGTATTTTATATATGACATGTGTTTCTCGATTTTTTTCTATTTTAGGTTTAAGTTTTGAAAATAAATGTTTATTGGTATTACTAAGTTTATATGTTGTAGCTATATCATATTTTTTTAAAGTGTATTTAATTTTTTCCGATAGTTGTGGAACATATGGAATCGTTATATATGTTGTGTCATTGTTCAAATTTTTATTGGTGTCTTCAGTGTTGTATATTTGGTGTACTCTTTTTTTAATAGTTTGGTCTATAAGTTGTGGTGGATAATTATTATCAGTTAAGATTGTTTTAGTTTTTTTGATGTTATCTTTTCTGTATTGAGTATGTGATAGTTTTACTGCCCTATCAGTCAGATTATTTATAATAATTTTATTGAATACTGTAGGAGCATTTGAGTGGTAATTCATATATCGAAAAGAAGCTGTGGGTTTATTATACCAATTTGTATAGATAGTACCCTGTCTATCATAGCTCAAAGAAATATCAAGAAAATTAATACTGTTATTAAATTCTTCTTCAATAGTGAATTTTAATTTGTTGTGAAAATTGTTGAATTTATTTAAGAGATAGTTTATTTTGTTGGTCGGAATACATGTTATGATATCATCAACATATCTTTTGAAAAAAATGGGGTGGAAGTCTAATGAATTGATAACGTTTTGTTCTAAATGTTCCATTACTAGATTTGCAATAGGAGCAGCTAAAGGAGAGCCCATGGCAATACCAAATGTTTAACTATAAAAAGAATTTTTTGTGTTGAAAGTATGTGTTATCGAGACAGAAGTGTATACCTCTAATAAACTCGTTTTTATTTAGTGATGTGTGTGGACTAATTTCATCCCATTTGGATTCTATTATGTTTATAACTAGATCTGTAGGAATGTTAGTATATAAAGATTCTACATCAAGTGATATAATTTTGTGATTAGTTGGTACATCTTAGATATGCTATCACCTAGGAATTTTGCTATATTATAAGTAGAGGCTTGTATGTTAGATACTATTGGTCTTAAAGGGATATTATTTTTGTGAATTTTAGGTAAACCATATATTGAAGGAGGGTGGGAATTAAAAATGCGAAGTTTGTTTTTAGTGTTGAAATCTATCAGGTTTAGTCTATGCCATTTATTTATTAAGTTATTATTTTCTTTTTGAGTTTTCTCTGTTTGGATTATTTCTTTCTTTTTTATAGGTGAATTTATCGTCTAATAGTTTTTCTATTTTTTGTTCATATTCCTCTTTAAGAATTATCACTGTTTTATTTGATTTATCTGCTGTTGCATATGCGCTACCAAACTCTAGGGGGGCCTGCCCGATGGGCAGTCAGGTGCCATTCCGCCTTTCCAGCAGGAGTGAGGAACCAAGCTACGCGGCGCAAAATCACGGCGCCGCGCAATGCACACACCACTAGGACCGGTCCTGGGCGGCAACCTGGCTAGGCTGCCGTTAACAGCACACACACGTTCGACGTGTATGCATTGCCCTCGCTATTGCGGAAATCGTTAAGATGGCACAAAGTGTGACCGTCGTCGACTGAGGTAGCCACTAAGAGTGTTCCCTCGGTTGGCGATGAGCAACCCCGTGCAGGGTGCGCTTCGCTGGTCTGCGCCTTGCCTCGTTGGGGCGGGGGTCGGGCCGTCGAAGTACTGCACGGAAAAGTAAAGAAGTTGCCGGGAAAGGGTTGGCGGCCCTACGCAACGGCTGGTTATCTGATCTCTCTAAATTTACGCGACCGGTCACTAAACACACGCACGAGCGCACCAACATACAAAACCCTACACTTACGAGCTCACACAAATACAAAACCACACACCCAGAGAGAGACGCAAGCTGCCAGCAGCAACAAACACACAAATTCAACCAAGAAAGAGACACAAGCTGCTAGCAGCGAACAACACATATGTTCACACCTTGCTATCTATTTTTTGGAATACTAAGGCATGATTTATTATTATTATTGGAATGTATCTTTGAATAATTTAAACCATAGCAACTCAATTATTGGACATTTATATTCTGTCATTTATATTTTTTATATCCTTGACAAAGGCATCATTGCCGAAACATGTAGGGTTGTTTTAAATATATATACTTTGAAGTAATAAACCAGACCGTTAATCGCCGACTTATTAAGTTTACCTTATATATATATATATATATATATATATATATATATATATATTTAACATTTACATATTCATGGTCATAAATTAGGAGTAGCGTAAGCCCAGAGAAGCATGTTTATACTGCACGGCTACGCCTGCCTAAATTGACCGAAATGGAAACACGTGCAGTAGCAGTTCATTCAACCCTATTTGAATACGGTTTCAGCAAATGTATACATTTTAATAATTGTAAACTGCTACTGATATCTGTAGCGAAATAAATATTCCCAATAGTTATGGAATAATAATGAAAACTGCGCGTTACAATTTATGTTCATGAAAATAATTGACGAAATTTAATCTATGAAAGTGAACTTTTTGCTAGCGACAACGACACACAATTACTTAATGTTGTGTAACAAATTAATAATTTCCTCTACTATAAATTTATTACCAAAATAAATCTAAATTACTAGAAAAGTTTTCAATATTTTGTTGAAATGAATGAATATATTCTTGAATTGCTTTTAAATAAGGCGATGAGTTGCCTTTTTTATGATCTACTGTTGACAAAAAAAACTAAATTAACGAAAACTAATATTGGAATAATATTAAATGTTAACATGCAACTGTTTATAAAACAATAATGTAAGTTTGACATTGACTCGAGCCTTGAAGAGCTCATTTTTAAGAAATATTACATAATAGTCATTACCAAGGTACGCTACAGGTATTGTTGCAATATGTAAATGTATATGTAATATTTATAACTTTAATAATCGTAAAATCCTTGAAATTGACATACATGCTATAGGTTTTATTTAACGACATTCTTCATTCCATTGATCTTTTCAATTATTCTTAACCGTCGCATAAGTGAATGAAAGCGTTAAGAAAATCTTAGATAAAATCCCTTCCTTTAATATCTACAATTATTATAACCACTAACGACATTTTTTCATAATATAAATAACAAAATTAGCATTAAATAAAAATAATCACCCTCTGAAAGCAAGCACACAACAACGACTATGTCACGGAAACGTGTAAACAAGTATAAATACAGGCAGAACAATAAATAACACTGTTAAGCATTTCAAAAATTGTTTTCCCCCTCGGATACCTTTAGCTGTTGCTTATGTATGTTGGTATTATGAATTCAGTTTTGGCTTCAGAATTTTGATATCGGGCTCCAATGATAAGGGAGGTAGAAATATTGTAATATTAATAAAAACTCGGTGAAAACGAAATTTCTAACCAATTTTTTCGACTTAAACAATCAGAAACGTATCATATTAACAATAAATTTAAGAACTATACGAGTATACACATTTTGAATTAATGTTCTAAATATTTATTTGTGATCTTCCTTTTATAAGATCTAACATTGCAATAATAGTCGGCCAATATGTTTAGCTTCATTTTCCGGTATACCTTTCTCGATCTATGTAATATCTTGGTGAAATATTTCCTCATGCTCGTCGAATACTGCTTCCAAATCCTCAGGAAGAAAATCCAAATGAGAATTGAGAAAAGTTTCAACAACATTTTGCATCTAATAATGTGGTAGATCCAGAGTAGTTCTTTCACGTGTTCTGGATAGTTTTCAGAATTATTGTTTCCAAGAAAATAGTTGCACATATTTTTAAATGTACCCCACCCTCGTGCCATGTCATTTAAAGTTGTCGTAAAGTTTGCATCTCGAAACAGTTGTCTAATTTGCGGTCCAATAATATGTCGTCCCTGTTTGATTTTTGCCTGGAAACTTCTGTTATAAATATAAACGCTTCTGTATTTAGTGCCTTAACGAAATTTTTAATGAGGTTTAGGTTAATGTGTGGTGGGGCTAAAAATATTTTTCCTTTTGAACTAACGCGTCTCGTGCCAGATTTTTAAAACCTAGCTCAGTTATTTTGCATAAAGAGCAATGTTTAATTTTATAAAGTTTATCTCTTGCACGGCTGCACGTCCTTATTGCAGCTCTGTCAATAACGCTACCACTTTTAAATTTGCACATATTGCTGTGAACTTTGCTCTTAAAAATGAATTTAATTAATGTAATTACAATGCGAAGTCACTGAATTTACGAGATCTCTGAAGTCCAAACCCTGTAGGGATATTTATGGTATGAATGTTGGTGTATATGGTATGGATATTATTGTTGATGTGGCACCAGTTCTTTCTCATATAATAAACAGTTCCTTTAACGTTGGTACTTATCCTGAGTGCTTGAGGATTTCCAAAATTATACCTATTTTTAAAAATGGTGATTGGAACGATATCGCAAATTATAGTCCCATAGCAATTGTTCCTACGATGGTAAAGATTTTAGAAAAACTCTTATTCAGTAGGATTATTGATTATTTTAATAGAAATAACTTTCTCTCCGTAGAGCAGCATTGTTTTCGACCAGGTTTATCGACGACTGACCCTATTCTTCAGCTGGTACATTTTGCTAATTACGGTTTTGAAAATCGTTGCTTTGTGGAGGGACTCTTCTGTAATCTTTCTGAGGCATTCTAAAGATTTCTAAGGCATGCGTATCTCATTAGCTCCTATTGCAGAAACTGGAATATTACAGTTTTCGTGGGAATGCCTTGGAATTCTTAAAGACTTACTTGTCTGGTCGTAGTCAACATGTTTTATTCAATTCATCTGTTAGCGGGAAGAATTGTACGAAACATGGTGCCCCTCAGGGTTCCATACTAGGGCCCTTGCTGTTAATAAATAATTTATATTAATGATTTGCCATTTTATGTTAGCGCTAAGACTGTATTATTTGCGCACGATACTACTTTTTTAGTAAAAAAGTGTATAAATAGTGCCGGTCCCGGACTTGCTGATGTTCAACAGCAGTCCAGTACGTGGTTTGCTGCAAATATATTATTTCTAAATTTTAATAAAACGAGTAGCACATATTGCACAAATAGATATGCCACTCCCTCGACAAATATTAAATTCCTAGGGACACATCTGAATTCGTATTTGAACTGGAAATATCACATTGAAAAATTAAGCTCGAAATTATCTAGCATCATTAAGCAAACTTACTTACGCAGTAGGGATTGAGTCAGCCACTATAGCTTACTATTCACTTTTTCATTCACATATGTCCTATGTCGTAGTTGCGTGGGGTAACTCAGTTGAAGCCAATAATTTTTTTTTTGCTTAAAAAAAAAGCAATCCGAAAAGTATTCCAGTTGAAATATCATGAACGTTGCAAACAATATTTTATAAATAATAGAATCATGTCCTTTTACTCTACATTTATATGTCGCATTGTCCTGTATATACATATACACATAAATAATTTTAAGGCCCGTGGTGATGTGCACAGTTGTAATACTAGGAATAAAGATCAACTGTGTAGACAGTTCTTTAGACTTACAAAAACTAAAAGAAACTGTGTTCAAACTGATTTGTATAATCTTACAAAAACTAAAAGAAACTGTGTTCAAACTGATTTGTATAATAGACAACCTTTACTGTATTACCGTATATTAGCATAAACAAATTTAAGAAACAAGTATAGGTATAAGTTTATTAACCAACAAGTGCTTCTATTCCCTGGATGAGTATCTGGGCGGCGGCGATCGATCCTGCAGTCACAGCAGTCATATTTATGTTGGTGTCTTTCCTCATGAACAAAATTTATCTTTGTTACATATATGTGTGTACCATACAATTTTTTTTTCCTTTTATTTTTTCGTTTTATTTTATTCATATAATTACAGTATATTTTTAAGTATTGTAATGTATAAATGTAGGTGTAGGTTTCCACGGTCGTTCTCTAGATGTAGATTTCGGTTTCCGGGTTGGAACCGCGTCGAGTTCGGCGTAATTTCCAGCGTTTCGTCCACTGTTTCAAGGGACATCTTCAGGGCTGTACGTAGATGTATCAGAATAACTGAAACATACATGAGTAGGTAAACCCCACCAGTTTTGTATAATTCAAAGGTATTTTTAATAATATAAAATATTATTAAAAATCTGGTGTGAAGAACACAAATGCAGGTTCACTATTAATATTTTCTGTGAACGTGTCCGAATATATCCTATCCCCAGAGACGTAGATACGTATTTCGTTTTTCTACAAGCTCATCGGTACGCCCATGCTGGAGAAAGGATATTTCCAGACACATTCACAGAAAAGAACCACCTCGCCCTATCACCGTAATTATCCAGACCGAGCGCAGAAATAAAGTCTCTGGGGATAGGATATATTCGGACACGTTCACAGAAAATAATAATAGTGAACCTGCATTTGTGTTCTTCACACCAGATTTTTAATAATATTTTATATTATTAAAAATACCTTTGTATTATACAAAACTGGTGGGGTTTACCTACTCATGTATGTTTCAATTATTCTGATACATTACACATGCGGTTAAGCCGTAGTATGAGTGAAGGCACAAACAAAATGCAGTGTTCTAGAGAGATTGGCTGTGCTAACCTTTGGAAGGGCGGCGTTACTTCACATTAATTATGTGGACGGTATGCGAGGTACTTCGGCTGTCTGACAACAGGTAGCGCCGAATTTACTTCTGCGCTCGGTCTGGATAATTACGGTGATCGGGCGAGGTGGTTCTTTTCTGTGAATGTGTCTGGAAATATCCTTTCTCCAGCAGGGGCGTACCGATGAGCTTGGAGAAAAGCGAAATACGTATCTACGTCTCTGGGGATAGCATATATTCGGACACGTTCACAGAAAATATTAATAGTGAACCTGCATTTGTGTTCTTCACACCAGATTTTTAATAATATTTTATATTATTAAAAATACCTTTGTACTGTACGTAGATGTCTCTTGAAATAGTGGACGAAAAGTTGGCAATTACGCCGAACTCGACGCGGTTCCAACCCGGAAACCGAGATCTACATTGTAATGTATGTTACCATGTAACACACAAGGAAGGAATATAATAAACAATAAACAATATGATTACTCTAGATGGATGTATGTATGTATTACTGAATGTTTTTGATGATACGAGTATTAGCTATTAAATTATTTATATTGCGAATATTTTTATAAATTGTTTGTATATTAGTGTTGCACATACCTATATAATATATCAAGCAATGCTAGTGCAATGAATTAAAGATTATAATAAATTACTTGAGTATATTCAATATATTGTAGTTCGCTGCAGTAAAGGTATTACAACAAAATAGTAAATAGAACTGCAATGAATTAATTATTATGGTAATTGTACGGATTGCGAAATGCCTGAAGAAATTAGACACCATAGAGAACATGAGAGTAATAACGTTCACTTTCACGCTGTCTCTATTTCTTCTTTTCTTTTTAAAAATATAAGCACTGTTTGCGAATATACACAACTATTCAATATGCACTCAACCAAGGACACCTAATATTATATAAAACAGTAGTGAATTCATAAAGTTCGAATAATTATCATTCGGTATGTGGTTTGTGCAAAGTGGTTTTGTTTGGCTTTCGGTATGTTTCCTCTTCGTATCGGCTCAAAGAAATAATGTTTGCAGGAATTTTGAAGATTACTACGAAATTGAAAATAGCAATAATTGCTATTATGATGCTGCAGGCGAAATGGAAGTGGTATGTTGGAAAGATATAGTACAGTGTGTTTCAAAATTAATATTTAAGCAGACTAGTTGTTTACAAATACACTTCGACATGCGAAATTTCAACAAGATCTAAAGTAGCTTTCATTTAGAAATCCCAAAATTTAAAAAAAATATTTACATTTTGATTCGGTATTAAGTAAAAAATGAGTTTGTCAACAAACACAAATTTTTAAAGGTTTTTAAAATTGTTATAGTTTTTCATCTTCAGAAATGAAATATAGTATTTGTTAAAGTAATTTTTCGTACTAATTTTAAGTGCATTCTAATATTTTTTACCAGTGCATCCAAATTTGCAATTCATATTACCAGAGAATATGAATCGATAAAATCTAAGAAGAATTGAACCGTTTATTCTTTTGACGCACATACCAAGAGGTCAACACTGTAACTAATTCCTTAGCACTCTCTTACTAGCTCCACGAATTTCCCAAAAAATAGCACAATTCACGCAGAATTGTTTGTAATGGTTTTCCATGTAGCGGCTGCTTAATTTGTGGTAATTCATTAACGAAATATTTTATTGATCTATATTGGGAATGTATCGGGGTTGCTATTGTTATTTTTCAAAGAATATTTAATTTTTAATTAATTTCTCTTCTAGTTTTTGGAGACGCGTAATGTATTTCTTGTATAATGTAAAATTCACCAAAGGTTATCGACGCGTCATAAATTTTTGATTCAAATTAACGACTAAATTAACTGTATGACATGTCTTTACCAGTTGAATCGACCAAATATGCAAATATATGAGATTTTCTATTGTCTCTAAGCAATACGTTCAAAATTATACGCCCATATATACAGGGTCGCTATTATGTATGGAAACGGTCAAATATCTTGAGAACGGTTCGAGTTCAATTTTGGATACGTATCAAGTGTTTGAATCTTTTGGACTATATTTTATTTTTTTTTTCTTATCGCATATTTGAAATCCAAGGATTACTCGACTTTTTTTAAATAGCAACAGTGCATGAATTTGGCAACGTTGGAATCATTTTCTTCTTAATTCAGTGATGTAAATATAGTATGTCGTTTTTTGCAAAATAGTTTAACGGATAAAATGTGTTTCGATCTCTTTTGGGGTAACAACAATAAAAAGTAAATAAATAAGAAATTATTGAAAAAAGTGTTGAAAGTAGTATTTTTACGATAGGAGATCAGTCACGTCATCAATGTGGGTCAGACAACGTTGACAAATCTATTTACATCTTGGAAATAAGTGTCATTTGGTTTATAGGTTATAGTACATTTAAAAACATCAAAAATCTTTTTTACAGATGTCATTTAGGTTGTACCTTAAACTGTTTATAATGTATATATTGTATATTTATCTCTCTATATTTGGAAAAATACTGTTTATGTTAATGAATAAAGGCTTATTAGTACTTTTATTTTGCAAAATTAATAAATATAATATCTATGTTTTAGAATAAAAAGCGGAAGGAATGGAAATAGTTTATTACAGTCAATATTAATAATCAGCATATAATATAACAGTACATACATTAAATTTAACAATAGGATATAAAGGTTTTATATTTTTTAGTTTTTATCACATTAGACTCATGAATTTCTTTTAGGTACAGGTAATAATTGATGCTGCATTTGCAGTAAACTAATAATGTGCTTCTAAAGCATATAAATATTATGTAATGTAAAATCAAATAGATATTAAAAATTAATACACTATATAGCCTCTTAATTTCACAAATAATTTCACTGGAACAAAAGAATTCATAGATAAATCTATAATAAAAAGGTAAAAGTGCAATCGTAACTTATAAATCTAAAACCACTATTCGTAAGTTATGAATTTTCAAAATCAACCAGAATAGTTGGTTCTTTTCATCTAAATATATTAATGAAGTATACCTTTTTCTAGATTTTATTTTTATTCTTGTTTACACGCAAAAGAATTATTTCATGAGTAAATGTCAAAAAGTTCTGAGTTGCTCTAATTTGTCAATTAAACACACTTCAGCAGTTACTTGACTTCTTGCTTCTTGCCACAACATTTTACAGCCTTCATTAGTCCTACCATATTTACATATATTACTAGAATAATATCTTTTTGCAATTCCCCAAGTTAATTCTATAGTGTTAAAAATACAATGATATGGAGAAAGTCGAAGAACTGTGTAGCTATACTTCTCTGCTAATTCATCGGCTTCATAAATAGGTGACGGCTTATACCTTTAAATAAGAATTATTATCTATTTGAACTTAATTTAGTAATTATTTTATGTACTAACAGTCTAACCAACTCCAGTAACTCTATTTTTAAAGCTGTCTTCTTAAAGTTTTATTATTAGTTAACCATTCCTGAATTTGGTATTTTGTTGAAGATGATGTAAGAGATTTATTTATTATTGTCGTATGATAGCTCGCATTATACATATTAATAACTGAAAGGCTTTCTAAATTTTTAAGCAGTTGATTTTCGAAACAATTCTAGAACATTTTCTTAATTCATGTCACGGTGGTTATCCATGCTCTTACTATTTGTTGCTAAGAATAATTTTGCTCCAGAAACCAAACTTTTATTTCTACCACCATGTACAACTATGTATCTACAAAACAAATGTCAATTCTATATTGCCCATGGCAATACTTTTTAAATAATTAATACGTTTTGCCACCTACTTGTTTTGCTTTTACAGATTTAACATGGTCATCTTGATATGATTTTTTAGAGCTTCCAACTAGAAAAACCCAACCGGAATGTACGAGGGAAAGTCAGTAATTAGGTCACAAAAAGGTATTATAAAAATAATTAGAGAAATAGTTATCCAAAAACAAGTTTTATTTTTCAACAAAGTCTCCATCTACATCAATACACTTATCCCATCGCTTTATCAATGCCCCAATGCCTGCTGCATAAAAGTGTTTGGGCTGGCGTCTGAACCACGTGCGTACCTCTTGTTGAACATCGTTGTCACCCTCGAAATGTTTGCCGCCAAGATGCTTTTTGAGTGGACCGAACAGATGATAGTCGCTTGTGGCCAGGTCGGGACTGTAAGCCGTATGTTCAAGAAGTTCCGACCCTAATTACGCAATTCTCGCCTGGGTCAAGTGGGCCGAATGGGGCCTGGCATTATCGTGATGCAGCAATATTCCTCTCGTCAGTAGGCCTGGACGTTTTCGTCGAATTGCATCCCGAAGTAACAACAAAACTCTACAGTATGATTCGGCAGTCACGTTCTCTTTTTTGTTCTGGAAATGGGCAAGGAGCAGTCCCTGAGAATCCCAGAACATGGTAAGCATAACCTTACCAGCTGAGGGCACAACCATAAATTTCTTTGTTGGCGGCGAAGAAGGATGTTTCCATTGCATTGAAGCACGCTTTTTTTCGGGTTGGTAGTGGTGCAACCATGACTCATCACCGGCAACAATCCTGTTAAGCATGTTCTCCACTTCCACTGTGTATCGAGAGAGGTTTTGCAAGGATAAGCCCATTCTAATTCTTCTGTGTTCCTCGGTCAGTTGTCTAGGTACCCACAGTGCGCAAACTTTTCGGAAATTCAAACGATCGTGCATCAGTTCGTAGGCTAAACCATGAGAACACCCTATTGCAGTTGCTATACTGTCTATTGTTACCCGCCTGTCAGTTCGAATCATCTCTTTCACCCGTCGAAGTGTTGCATCTGTCGAAATCTGAACGGGGCGGCCACTTCGCTGATCGTCAACAACTTTAGAGCGTCCTTGAGAGAATTTCTCGACCCAGTTATATACGGCGACAAACACTTTTCACCGTAAACAGGAGACATTTCCTTATGAATATCTTTTGCAGAAAGTCCTTTTGCCCAGAAAAAACGCACAATAACACAGCACGTTGCTCTTCCACAGTACAATCTTCGAGCACGGTCGCCATTTTAACACTGCCTGTGTTCGCGCACACCAACTGTCACTTGAGAATTATAAAGCTGAATTGTGGTGACACCTATTGACAAATAGGGAAACAACTCACTCCTATTTTCAGTTTTCCTACAGCAGTTTGTGACTTACTTATTTAATGACTTTCCCTCGTATTTTAATTTTTAAAACGCATATATTGTTGCAAAATTCTTTTCAAAGCAATATGAGGCAATTCAATTAATGCTCGATTAGGGTCGTCTTTCTTAAAGTGGAAACCAATATTTTGCAATATTTTCCACAAAGAAGCAGTTAATATTTCCCGTTGTCAACGAATACTATTCAATGTACCCAAAGTAATATGTTGTTCTGCGATTGTTAAAGAATAGATAATATTTTTACAAGTTTTATAGAATAATACTTACCTACTATTTCTTACATATCAATATTGACATTGGTTTTATTCTTAAAACGAGAAAAATAAAATGGGTAGTAATATGAAACGGTGACTGACAGATGACAAAAGGATATCATATGATAATCATACGTGACAAACACTACACGGAATAGGCAACACTGAAAATACAAATTTTATAAAATGTAGAAGAAATTATATGTACTACGTTAGTACATATAAATTTCTTAGGTTTTTGTACCTGATATTATTGGTTACGACGTGATCTCTTATCGTAAAAATACTACGACTCCCTGGCAGTAATGGATACGTCGAATGAAGCCTCGAATGGCGTTTTTCCATCTAATCAAAGGTATATTGGAAATTTCTTGTCGAATTCGTAATTTGAGATCTTTGTGATTTTCGGGCTTATTAACGTAAACCCGACTTATTAAATACTCCCAGAAAAAAAATTCATGTGGTGCCAAGTCTGGTGATCCTTCGATAGTCCCTAATATTTCATATTATTAAAAAAGTTTCTGTTATACAAAATTTGTTGAGGTTTTACCTAGTCAAGTATATTTCAAATTACTTTGTTAATACTGTCTGTAAAATAAAGATTGTAAAATATTAAAAGACGCAGTAGTATGAACAAAATAAACAAAAAAGTCTTAATAAACATGGGTTCGCAAAGTAAGGGTTTCGGAGATATGGAATGTTATTCTTTTTTCACCTCCTTTTTTTATTTTGCAAAAACTTGCAGTTTCTTATCATAGTTGGCTGATAGTTTGGGAAATAAACATTAGGTATTTCAATGTTGTTGTCGGTACACAAGTTTTTGTTTGTTATGGCTGTTTACTCAAATGCAGAATCAGCCGACATGCATTTCATGTATGGTCGTGCTAATCAGATTGCCACCGAAGCGCGACGTCTTTATATTGAAACTTATCGAAATCGCCAGATTCCTTCACATCGTATGCTTGGAATAATTCACCAAACATTGTGTGATACTGGTTCATTGAGCAAACAATGCATTTATCCGGAAGACCAAAGTCGGTATCTACTCCCAGAGCAGAAGAAGAAATTCTAGCGCGGATAGAGTATAATCCGGGGACGAGTGTGGGGAGAATATCAGCCGAGGTTGAATATAGTGCTCCTTTTGTTTGGAGAATCTTACACGAGCAGCCGCTTTATCCATGCATGTACAACGAGTGCAGGCCTTAAATATACTTGATCATCAAGCACATATGGTTTCTTGTCGCTGATGTTGTACGGGTTCACACGAAATGAAGTTGTTAATTTTAACAATACGCATGTTTGGACCGGCGAAAATCCCCATGCTGTAATTCAATCTGGACATCAGACACGTTTTTCAGTAAACATTTGGATGGGTATTGTAGGCGACATGTTTCTAGGTCCTGTGGTTTTACAAAACTGATAAACAAGTAGTGCTTACCTAAACTGCTGAACACAATATGTGATCCTTTAAACAGCCTTTCTTTTTACCAAAGGCAAGAAACGTGCTTCCAGAATGATGGTGCTCCTGCTCATTTTTTGATTGCCGTTAGACTACATTTACATCAAACTTTTCTATGTAAATGGGTAGGAAGGTGCAGGCAGACTTGTTTTATAGCATGCAAGACCGCCTGATTTAAAGCCTCTAGATTTTTTTTCTTTGGGGATATTTAAAAACATTGGTGTATGATACTCCTATAAGTAGCCTCGAGGGGCTGCAGCTATGAATTAATCAAAAATGCCAGCAAATCTCAACCAATGAGAGGATTTTTGAGCTTCATGCTAAGATGCTGTGATTGCTTGGAAAAAGAAGGAGGGCACTTCGAACATCTTATGTAACTTTGTTTTTAGTAGAAGCTTTGTCTGTATGTATATAATAAATAATAAATGTTTCAAAAAAGAATAAACTTCCTTTTCTCCGAAATCATTACTTTGCGGACCCATATTCATTAAGACTTTTTTGTTTATTTTGGTTCACTACTACTACCTCCTTAAATATTTTACACTCTTTTTTTAACTCCCGGTATTAATATCGATTAATTTGTATTCTAGAAGATTTCGTGTAGTGCACGAAATTACTTAGTGGAAAATGATATTATTCCTATGAAACAAGGTAACTTGGATGTAAATATGGACTATATGCATTACTTTGTGCATAACATACTCGTATATGCAAAATTAGTAGAGCAGCTTATAAATCATTTTTATTTATCATGGTGTTTCGCAGGATTTTACCTGCACGTTAGCTCTAAAAAATATTACTTTATTTATATTTCTATTGTACGTAATAAACTTGAATATAGTAGCATTATCAGGTACCCTTACTGTACCGTAATTTGGTTGAGTGCGAAAATTTTTAAAACATATTTATTCTCGGTTGATGGTTTTGACCTGGTGCGAAACATTGAATATAAAGGTCTATTGGAACACTACTCAGTCAATTCTCTAAATACTCTCAGAATGTGGCAGTGTGTCGTTTTTTGTACTATCTTATTAATAATAAAATTTATTCGCCCTATTTATTTTCAAGTCTATCTTTTGCTGTACTCAGAATATCTTCGCATTTATTAACGCTAACAATGCCCATTATGACAGAGTTTTAACTGTTTTTCTATCTAGGAGGGCGGATTGATATGTAAGGTCTCCAACTCTATAAAATAAGAATAAGAAAAGACAAAGTAATGAAACCAGTCTCAAAATTAAGTAAATTTGATCACAGTGCATCACATTTCTCCACGCGTTGAGCCCATTTCTTCAATCCGCTCATGAAAAAACTTTCTTTTTTACTATTGATTCAATTGCGAACGTCTGATGAAAAAAATGTTGACCTTTCAATATCTCCTTCAACTTGGAAGCAATTTGAAATCTGAAAGTGGCAAATCAGAACTGTACGGAGGATGCGAAAAACCGCGAATTTCAAGCTCGTCACGGTCTTCATCGTTTCGCTGCTGCTATGTGATCTGATGTTGTCGGGGTGCAAGAAAAAATTCGTTCTTTCAGGCCTGGGTTTCCGGATACGGCTCTTTAGTGATCATAACAGTATTTTATTGAATTAATCGTTGATTCCTTTGACAAACCCTTCCACAAACATTCCAGAAAATGGAAAGCATGACTTTCTAAGGGCTGCTGGAACTCTTTTGAATTTTCGTTCACGAGGAGAATCAGGATGACAGTATTCTATTGTCTACCGCTTTTTTTCGAGGTCATAATGATAAACCCAATGTTCACTAGTGGTGATGTTTTTGAGAAAATCATCTCCTTCACGTCGATAGCGGCTAAGAAGTTGTTGGCGAATGTTTTTTATTTGTTCTTTCATGACATTAGTTAATTTTCGCGCTACTAATCTGGTGAAAATTTTTCTGTTATTCAACGTTTGACATTGGACTTTTTCTTGGCTAATTGTCTAATTGCCGAGTAATTTGTTTTCGCGTAATCCGGCGATTTCCTTAAATCAGTGCATTTTATTTGTTTTGAATTCTTCTCATGGGTCACTGATACTGATTGATCTAATCGCTTTTCGTCGAACACCTTCACTTCGCCTCTATAACAGAGTTTTGCACGTCAAATCTATTAGTGAACATCCTTCACATCTGCACAATTGTTGCCTTAAATAGGTTTCAAACGCCTGTAAATTTTGATGGACGCGCAACCTTCCAGCGTTAGAAATTCTATTAGGGATCGTTGCTTGGTACGCAGGCATCTCACTGTTACTCAACGACGGTATACTAGAAAATGAAATTTTGTAAGCTAGGACGAAATAACATATGTCTCAAAAGTTTTAGCACAATTTTTTTAGAACATTTAAAAAAATAGTTTTACGGAAATTTTTCGGCACAGTTATAATTAGCAGCTTTACTAACAACAAAATTTTAAATTAAACGTAAAGGTGTGGGAACATCTCACATCAAGCGTTGGACCGTTTCAACATCCATCTCTCGAATTTTTCTAAGAATCCGCCGTCTTAATTGTTGCTCGTTTTCGGCTCGTTTGTGAGCATTCAGACAATTTTGAGTTTCACATGCATAATAGCAGAACGCCAAGCCGACCGAAATATAATATTATCTCGAGCTTGATTCTGGTGGATAAAATTAATCAATTTTGTTAAGCATTAAGCAATTAGTATAAGTTCGACTGTCGACAGCTTTGCCCCCAACTCGTCCAACATAAGGTCTGGAAATCGAACCAATTGATGTCGGGCACATAACTAAAACTTTATCAGAAAATTTGGTCTTTTACTTGTATTTTATATTATCTGGGCATTCTTCTACATTGGTGGTATAAAAATCATCCTTTCTTTTAATTTCGGAATTATTTAAAGGAAAGTACTTTTCATCATTTATGGCGATGATTTAATTATTTGAAAAATGAGTGGGCCTTAAAACATGGCAACATCTCGGTATTCTAGCTGATTTGGTTTATATTTAGGACATTTCTTTCTTTTCCGATATTCTACACCTCTTCTTTTCAGTTCTCTGGAAAGTGTATCCTAGGAAACACTGTAACGTCGTGAAAGTTTCCTCAATTGCTGTCCAATTTTATTCTTGACACATTCGACTAACTGGTTTGCTATATTTCCACTTAACAGACTCGGTTTTTCCACTTGTCGGAAGATTTAGGCAAGGCAAACCTTGCTCACATTCTGCTATAACATGATAGCAGAATGTTCTCCGCGACGCATTTTGCTTTTCAAAATGTTGGATTATTAGAACTTTAAGCATCTAACCAACTAAATTATAAACCCTTTTTCTAACCTCTAATTTATAAACCATTACAACGCAGTCGATTTCGGTAACTGAACTCTCATTAAAATGACAATTCATTAAATTACTTTTTTTTGTAAAGCCACCCCGATATTTTGATATTTTTTATAAGAGTTGTAGTACGTGCCAAAGCTTTTGAGACATACGTTACTCGAAATTACTGTTTGCAAGCTAAAACTTGTTTCCATCTCCACTACACACACAAATGGAGTTGGAGACTTTATACATCAATCCGCCCTCGTATATACAGTTTTTCTATATACAATCATCGGCAAAATTAACGCATAATTTATTAAAATGCTTTTTATTGCACTTTAAATGCTTCTATTTGTCTTATTCTAATATAGAATTAATTTTAGGCGCTTTATGTGTAGAATAAAATCCAAGTAGACGCCTGTCGTTAGCTAAGACAGCTTTTTTAATTCTACCAATCAAGGTGCAGTTGACAAAAATCGTATATACATCGTAATTGTTATTTTTTAAGGTTATTTCAATCATTTTGGCATTTGTTTGTCGTTCTGTTATTACTTGAAAGCATTTTTATTTAACATGGGGCTTTCAACGTGAGATGATGCCATACGAACCACAACATTGCTCCAGCATGGAAGAACCCGGTAGTATCTCGCAAATCTTTCTGGAATAAACCGATCCAACATATCCTGACTTGCTAGACGCCTTAGAGAAACTGATGATGTAAGAAGGAGGTCAGGGCAAGGTAGAAAACGTGCTACTTCGGCGCTGGGTGATAGATTTTTAACTTTAAATTACATACGCGGTCGCACCACTACTGCAGTACATCTTAGAGGCATGCTGTATGCAACTCTAAGTACAAGTTAGTAAGAGGACAGTACGAAGAAGGTTAGAACAAGCTGCCTTATTTTATTACCACATCATCGGAGACCTCGGCTAGCTTTCTGTCGTTTATATACTAAGTAGAATGTGAACGAATGGCAAAGAGTTCTTTCTTACAGATGAATGCCGGTTTAGTACACAAGGTACCGACGGCGAGAGAGAGTATAGAGACGTTAGGTGAACGTTTTGTGGACTGTGCGATTGTAGAAAGAAACCGATTCGGAGGTGGCTCAGTTATGGTATGGAGTGGCATTTCTATGCATGGCTCTACGGACCTAGTCATTCTTGGTAGACCTGCTCTGAATACTCATATGTACATCGAACAAGTCCTGCAAGATCATGTAGTGCCGTTTGCTGTAATACGCGATCCAGATTTTCTGCTAATGCAGGACAATGCGCGACCTCACGCAGCCGCTGTAGTTGATGAATTTTTAAATGATGTTGATATTCATTGTCTCGACTGGCCAGCTTGCAGCCGAGACTTAAATCCCATAAAACATAGATGGGACGAGATGAAAAGAAAGCCGCAAAATAGAAGACATAACATAAGTATTCTTAACCAGCTTCAACAAGCTTTACAGGAAGAGTGGAATAATGTCGACCCAAACTTTGTGCTAAGTTTGATTCAGATCATGCCTCTACGTGTCCAAGCTGTTATAAGAGCACGAGGAGGCCATACCACATATTAACCACAAATAAATTTCGTTTGTAAAAACCATAGGTTCTTTAGGTATTCTAATTATTATTAAGAATTTTAGAAATCATAACTTACTCAAATTAATCAGTTATTCAAAGAATTAAGACTGCACATCATTTGCACACTTTTTTTGGATCACTTAATATTTTTTGTAAAAATTCCAGTGATATGTTAATTTTGCCGGTGAGTGTATTAATCTCTATCACTTTTTACTATCTGTTTTACTTTGTCTTATTAATGGATTGTTATAACCTCTTGCCCCTTAAAATTACGAGTAATTTTTACTAGCAGTTTTTGTGTTGAATTGCCTAAAGCCAAGGGAACTCGAATTATAAATGTTAGGTTTACTTCGATTAAAAAAAAGCTTGAGTGTAATTCGGTACGAAAATTTAATGAATACATATTTATATATATATATATAAGTGTTTAGATAGTTACTTAGCCGTTTATTAAATATAACAATTGATAAATTATTGGAGTTTTTCGGCTTTTATATGAAATATTTACAAATATCAAGTTAGTATGTATGTAATTGCAAAGTAAGTGGGAATGTAAACATTGCTGTCAACAAATTACAAAGCAAATCATACGAAATTTTTTATTGAAAAATATTGTCTATTTTGGGATTCGAACCCAAGTCTACAGTTTGCCGGACTGTCGCTTTTACCACTTAGCCACAATAGACCTAGGTTCAAGCTATTTAGAAATGCAGAAATACAAAGTACGGAACATTGTTTTCGTCGAACATCCGCCACTCTCTTTGCCAACACAGGCGGCAGTAAGGAAAATTTAAAACGCTACAGATGATGGAAAAGCAACACGATTACAGAGTCCTATGTTGAGGAATCTGTCCTCAATAAAATGAAAATTGCAAAGACGATTTTAGGTGAAAGTCAAACTAACAGCATATGACCAATGATAATTCTACTAATGGTTTACAACTTATTAACATAGATAATAATCCTCAAGCATGTTCAATTGGTAACTTCTTCCACTACAGGAATTAATTTTTATTATACGTCAACTTGTTCGTTTACTTTTAATATATCAAGTAATAAGTAGATCTATTTTTTATTCGCTGTTATTTATTCTGTGCTTACTTTGACATAATAAAATGTGATAAGTTATATGTCCATTTTTTTAAATAGAAACTTTTACAGTTGTCAATAAAATTTTGTATGTACCACGCCTGGGGCAGCTGTGGGGTGGATTGAGTAGCTCCATAGCTGTCACTGCCGGTCCCAAGCCCGGATGAAGGAGGAGGTTGTAGCGGTAGGCCAGCTCCCTGCCCTACGGAAAAAAAACATACCTGCTAAAAAACCTAATCAATTGCCTTGGAATGGGACGGATAACACACAAGGACGAACCAAGCTAAGAAAACGGACAACGATATGCGGTACATGGAATGTACAGGGCCTATCCAACAAAATAAACGAAGTTGCTAGCGAATTGAAAAATCTCCAAGTAGACATCGCGGTTTTAACAGAGACGAAAAAGAAAGGAAAAGGATCGGAAAATTGGGGGAGTTACGACCACTTTTACAGCGGAGTACCCAAGGAAAGCAGAGCTAAGCAAGGAGTATCCATAGTAATCCACAGGAGAATGAGAAAGTACATCTCCACATGGGAACCGATTAATGAAAGAATGATAAAGATGAATCTAAAAATATTTGGATATAATGTGACTATCCTGGGAATATATGCCATTAATGACGACTAGTCTACAATAAAGACTCATTTTATGAAAAACTAAATGAGGAAAGAGGAAAAATAGGAACATCAAGAGAAATAATACTTCTAGGAGACCTAAACGGCAGAACAGGAAGAAAGCAGAAGGACCTGGTTGTGGGAAAGTATGGAGAAGAAGTCGTCAACGATAATGGAAGACGGTTAATAGAAATATGTGAACAAAATCAGTTGACCATTCTTAATGGTCATTTTCAACATCGCGAGATCCATAAATACACATGGACACAGCCAACAAGTAATCTAAAAAGCGTTATTGACTACATAATAATTAAACAAAAATCCAGGCTGAAGTTCCTAGATGTAAGAGTTCAGAGAGGTGCCTCATGTGGAAGCGACCACTACCTACTAAAAGGAACACTAATGTCACCAATAAGAACAAAAGAAGAACCGGACAATCCCAAAAAAAAGGGTGAAATAATAAACTAAGAAACCCCAAAAAGATTTAAAATTAACAGCCTCGAACACGAAAGTACAAAACTACTATACAACTCCAGACTGGGCAGCAAAATTCAGAATACAGAATTCACAAACATAGAAGAAGAATACGAATACATAAAGAGGGGTATATGCTCAGCGGCAGAGGAAGCATTGGGTTACGAGGAAAAACGAGGAAAACAGAAAAAACCATACTGGTTGGACGAAGAAGTTGAATACGAAATAGAAGAAAAAAGGAAAAGGTACCACGTATATTTAAGTTCGAAAGCTGTGGAAGACAAGGAGAAATACAAGGAATCGCAAAGGAGAGTACGGAAGAAAATAAGGGAAAAGAAGAACAACCAATGGGAAAGGACGTGTTCAAAGATCAATACATACATTGGAGGAAGGAAGAGTACAGAAAGTTGGAGGCTCCTCAAAAGTATGAGAGGAGGACGAACGAAGGACATAATCTCACCTATAACACCTGCAAAATGGAACAAGTACTTTGAAGAGATGTTGACAGAGGACAGACCGCAATTCAAAGACATCCAAAACGAAAACCAGGTGATTGTTATACAAGGATCCCCAATTAGGATAACTGTGGCGGAGGTTAAAGAAGTCTGTAAAAACCTAAAAAATGGAAGAGCCCCAGGACCAGGTAATATTACTAATGAACTGCTAAAATACGGCACAGATAAACTCTACGGGCTATTAAGAAATTTATTCCAAAGATGCCTTAACAGGCACGAAGTACCAACGGAATGGAAGACATCACACCTTACGACGATACACAAAAAAGGGGACAAGAGTAACTGTGACAACTATCGAGGAATAACCGTTACAAGTGCTATAAGTAGAGTTTATGGGAAAATCTTAAAGAACAGGATAGAGAAAGAATATGCCAATATGGAGGCAGAAGAACAAGCAGGCTTCAGAGCAGGATAATCCACAATCGATCACCTGTTTACGCTAACTCAAATTTTAGAAAAGAAAACAGCACGAAATCAAGAGGTACATCTCCTGTACGTAGATCTGAAAAAGGCTTACGACAGTATACCTTTAGTAAAACTATGGGAGGCTCTTCAACATACCAACATAAACACGGAAATAATAAAAGCCGTGAAGTCTTTATATGCGGGTTCCACATCTAGAGTCAAAACCAACGAAGGATTAACATCCGGATTCACAATAACCAAGGGTCTTAAACAGGGTTGCTGTATATCTCCCACACTATTCAAAATATACTTGGAATATGCACTAAAGACATGGAAACGGAAATGCAATAACATGGGAATGCCAGTGGATGACGACACGACAGTATATACCCTTTCTTTTGCGGACGACCAAGTAGTTATTGCACAAGATATACATGACATGAATATATGAGCCGAAAGCTCATCGAAGAATACGGAAAATGGGGCCTGGATGTTAACATAGCAAAAACAGAATATATGTGCATAGGCGGACAGCAAGAAGACCTACACCTAGCAACGGGACAGATCATCAAACATTGCAATATATACAAATACCTAGGAATGAAAATATCCAAGGATGGGACACTAGATGAGGCAATATCAAACAGAAATATACAGGGAAGAAGAGCTACTTCCATGCTGAACAGTATTCTGTGGGACAAGACCATTACAAAAGAAAATAAAAAAAGGATTTACAACTCCATCGTGAAAAGTATATTAACATATAGCTCGGAGGTGTGGCCGATAAAAGAAAAAACAAAAAGAAAGATAAAAGCCACAGAAATGGACTTCTGGAGAAGAGCGGCAGGAAAATCCCGGAGAGATAGAGTCCCAAATGAAACCATTAGACAAGAAATGGGAATACAACATGACATTATAGATGACATTATAACCAAACAGATAATATGGTATGGGCACGTCCAAAGAATGCCAGAACACAGAATCCCAAAGAAAGTGCTAAACTGGAACCCCCAAGGAAACCGAAAACGAGGAAGACCGCGCAGAAGCTGGAGAGACGGAGTGGATAAAGAAATTCGAGAGACGGATCTGGAGGAGGGCCTATGGATGAACAGAGGGGAATGGCGATTAGGAATCGGAAGACGTAAAACGTTGTAACCCGATATATATATATATATATATATATGTACCACGTCAGTAAAGTGACTTTATTGAACTCGCCTGTTATTCGCCTCGCTCGCTTCGCTTGCTCAGCTAATAATCTCAGACTCGTTTCCATATTGAGGCTTTCGTTTTTATTGTATTGTTAGGCACGTTATTCGATAACGTTTCTTTTATATTTTCTGTAGTAGTGCCGAAACGATTGACTTTGGAAAAGAAAAATAAAAAAGCCCTTGTATGACGTTTATCCGAACGTTACTGTCAGAATTAAAGTCTCGTTACCATGGCAAAATCTACATGCAGTTTATTCACTTGCAAACATACCTACATACCTGTATGTACTCTCGTGAGCAAAAAACGGGACACTGTTTCTGGTTGGGTTTAAATTGTGACTACTTAAGTAGCTATCTTTACTCATAATATTCAAAAATGTTTCATTAGACATTTATTAAACATTTTTAAAATATATATAAATAAAAATTATTAAAAACGATAGAGAAAGATTATAATTAAAATAATTAGTATTTTGTCATTCCACCGTTACTATTTATAACTGCATCTAATCTTATAGACATTGAAGCGACAATATTTTGTGCAACATTTATAGGAATTCGATGCCAAGCATTTTGAACAATCTCCCAAAATTCTTCCTGGGTAGCAGCTTGTATCCTATTAATCCCCATACATTCTTAGTGATTTCCCATTTTCTAAACTAAGTAGTAACAAGTTTGGCTTTATCAGTTTTCGAAAAATGCGGCATTTTCAATTTTGAATTAGCAACTATGATAGATAATTTGACGTACACTTCCAAAGTTAATCAAATATTGTCAAAATTACAACGCAAAAAAATAAAAAGAAATTGACATACCTAACGAATTTGACAGTGTCCCGATTTTCTTGCTCACCTCAGTACTTGCAGTTTATCCGATGTCAAACTAACAGCACGTATTAAAAAGTAATGTTTTTGACAGATGAATTAAATTGTCGTAGAAAAATCAAATAACTTTTTCCACGGTCGGGAGTAGAAATCAGTTTCTATGACATCAAAATTAAAACAGAAGTAGTCGATTATTCCCAAGGGAGTATAATGCTCCCAAGGGAGTTTACATTATGGAGAACGTTTGTGATTCATGCAAAAAAAAGATAACATTGAAATTATTTATTGACATTTAAATTAAATGTTACATTTGTACAATTTTCAAAATTAATATTAGAAGGAATATTACTTTCGCTTACATTTACAGTTTTTGTGATTGCCCTAGTAGTGGTACCTACTAAAACCTGATTAGCAATTTTGGTCTTATTTTCAATGGAGTTCTCGACATAACCCTCAGCGACTGTCGTTGATTTCCAACCAGCATGACGCTTTATTGTCGTGATATCCACACCAGCATCTGCCAGTAATGTCGCTGAAGATCTTCGTAAGCAGTGACCAGTATAACATGCAGCATCAGGTAATTTTAAATACGAAGCTACTACACTCGGAATTTTTCCCATGGTATTCTTGCCAACTGGCTGCGAACTACATTTTCCTGCTTTGTAGTACAAAAAAAGGCGCTTATGCTTGACGTGGGGAGGACGAAGGGACAGGTATTTTCGAAACAACTCAAGCATATTTTCCACATCGGTAACCACAAAGGTTCGTGGAATTTTTGTCTTAGTGTTTGGAATTTTTACAATCAAGGAAGAGCCTACATCCTCAATATCATCTACAGTTAAATTGACTAGTTCATCAGTTCGACAAGCTCCGGCAATCCCCAGAATTAATCCAACCTATAAAAAATCAAAATACTTAATAATTGAAATACCTAACAACAAAAGTAATCTTACCTTAATCATTAAGAATTCTTTGTCATCTGCACTTGATATAAAACGGTCGATTTCATCATTTCTCAATATTTTCGATTTTTTCGCTTGATATCCGTCACCGGTTCTATTCAAAAATGCGATCAGCTTGGGGAATTTGCTTATATCTATGTTGTCGTAAATTATCAAGCATGACTTAACCATAGAATATTGCGCCCATAATGTGGAAGACTTGTAATTCTTTGCATTTTCACTGAAGTATGCCAACAAAACATTCTCGCTGTATACTTGAACATTTTTCTCGGCGCACCACTTTTTGAACCGATTGTAGGCTATATCGTATAAAGATCTTGACTTCGTAGGCAGCAAATTGCTTATTGCAATATATGCAGCCTCCACAATCTCTTCCGACTAACAATTATTAAATGTGCACTAAACAAACTTTATACTAAACCAAACTAGCACCTTAATTTGACAATTCTTTTTGTTTGTTTATTTTGTAGTTATGACAATAACTCAACGACTAATAAATAAATGCTCAAATCCGAATACAATAATTCTGGTGCTACTTACTTCATAATGACAAAATATGTGTTTTTAAGTTAATGAGACCGTGGAAAAAATAGTATATACCATTCGGGAGAGATGCTATTTTGTCCTCGGTGCATTGTAGCCCTCGGGCTTCGCCCTCAGGCTTCAAATTGCACCTCTGCCAAAATAACGCATTTCTCTCCCTTATAGTATAATATACTATTAACAATTGTGCATTATGTTTAATTTAATCTATTTTACTTTCTTGATACATACAGCGAGAAAATTTGGTTATTATTATTTTATGTGCTGACATGGTTTATTTAAAATTTTGTATCGCGTGAGATATTGTGGCTAGGGCTAAAATGAAAAATTTGGTGATGTGCACTTAGATAACACATACATAAATCAATTTACATAAATATATTGATAAAGAAAAGGTATATGTGTATGAATACAAAATAAATTATTTAAAATCAACTACAGTTTAGTAGTTTGCTAGTTATTTTATTTACTGGATCACATCCTCTGAGCTTTTGGTTATATTACTAGTCTCCCCAGATGTTTTTCTTGATGGCTCACTCACTGTATATGGACTTGCTTCTTCAGTGCTTGTATAATAATAAGGGTTATCACTAATATCCTCCACGGACTTCTTTGACGAGACTTCTCCTTCTTTAGGTTCCTTTTGGTGTTCTTTAATAGATACTTTTATAGTAGGTATTTTCTTAGGATCCGTATCATCTTTGTCAATTTCTTGGGACATCTTTTTTTTCTTTGGATTGGTGTCTTTCTCTTCTTCTGCTGATACCTCGTTGTTCTTTTTATCGATGTCTTCTTTGTCATCTTTCGCAGCTTTTTCATTATTCTTCAGATTAGTACTTTCCTTAACATTTTCTTCAGGCTTTTCTGTGCTCTTCTGCCATCTTTTCTTCCCAAATTTTCCTTTTTTAGTTTTTTCAGTAGGCAATACATTTGAATTTACTTCATTATAATCACCACCTTTTCCGTTTTTCGTTTTTTCAGTAGGCAATACATTCGAATCAATTTCATTATTATCACCACCTTTTCCTTTCGTTTCTTCAATAGGCGATATATCTGAATCAATTTCATTATAATCACCACTAACATGAGTCTGTTGGCTAAGACAAGTTTTAAAATCGCATTTTTGCTTCTTCGGCCAGTGTCTTTTATCTTCGTGGTATCTCTTCTTTCGATTCTTCCTATGGAAAGGACAGCATATTCTCCCTAAGAGCAACAAGAACATTACTGTGGGATATGTGAAGAAAAATAAGATGTTGATGCAGAATTCGGTGCCTGCTGGTATATTTCGCATTTTCTCTCCCGTATCTGGATGAAGAGGCCAACCTTTGTTATCGTATTTAACAGGACGATCGGCTAGCTTTTTATCGTAATATCTATTCATTGGCTTTGGGAGATCTAATAGTACATTCAGCCCCCACATACCAACGGGCAAAGAACACAATCCCAGAAGTGCCTTTGTCAAACCCAACATAAAAAGCATGAATAAAATGAAGAATATAATGAAGAGGACAATATGAAGTACGTCACTATTTAAGGTAACATGTTCGACTCGTGTTACTCCTGGCAATCCTCCTTTGAATCCTGCCGCATGGTAGTGATCGATTGTCATTGGTACACATTTCAAACCAGCTGAAGAACCGATACATGCGCATAAGCAATGCCAAGTGCATATGCACCGATCTAGTTTTTGTATTTTTATTCTTCTTAAGGCTAAAAGTTCTCCTTCGGCATTTAGAACTTCAACTGAGCAATGAAAAATATCTACACTCAACAATACACGAATTGACAATTTGAAAATATGTTGATTTTGGGGAGGTATGAGTATAACATCAGATTGTATATCGTTCAATTTACCTCTAAGATCTAACGGACAATCGCAAACACGTACCATAAATTTACTGGATAATAAACCAGCATTGCTTACTTTAATTGTAAGAAAGGTTACTGTAGGGCAAGTGCTATCTACGTACACCTCAGTTATTACAGCTGAAGTTGTGGGTCTAAGTACTGCATTAAAGTCTGCATTTATTTCCATATCAACTAAACTAATATATCTCCCATAATAATTCAAACTAAGAAACTTTCCTCTACCACTGGAATTGGATCTGATTGGATTTTTCGATAATTTTCCATGATGTTTAAGAAAATAACAACCTCGCTTTCCATTTCTCTCTAGTTTTTTATCATGATTCCACAAATTAAAAGGCTGATGATTAAGACAGCTGCCCTTTGGCATAGAGCATCGGTTCGGTTGATTAACAAAAGCTTCAAATCCAACCCCTGCAACATCGCATTGATCACCGGTGAGCATGATTTTATTACCAGGCACCAATAAAAATTCGGATGGACCACCCCTTGCTTCCGGATATTTAACCAATTCACTAACCTTCAACCCTTCCGGTATTAGTAAACGAAGTTTGTTCCAATCCAAGCAGAAATCTTCATCATCGAAAACTGAACTGAACGCCATTGAAATAGATGGGACTTCGTCTTTAAAATTGAGCCAAAACGTACCTAACTTGACTCTTTTACCCCCTGTTAAATCTTTCCACCTGACGATACCACTCTGAGTCTCGTACTTTACGTAAACTTGAAAAATTATTTCCTGTTCAACAACGGGTTTTTCCAGTCTGTACACACCATACCAAACAGGTGAAAACCTTAGACAATGCGTGCTCTCGTGGTACGATTCTTGATTTAAATGTGGAGGAGTATATCTGTCTGCGCAATTTTGGCCACCTCTTCTTTGAATACCACTCGATTGAACCTGCCTTTTCTCATAAATATTATCTGGTAAGTCGAACTCTGCTTCAACAGGTAATGGTCCTTTATCGTTCTCTAGATTTTTCTTATTGGAATCTCGTGCATTCTGAGATTTAATAGCATCTTTAAACGCTTTATTAGCGATTTTTTCCATGTTAGATTTAAAATCGTAAATATTATCAGGGAATAATATATTATCAGAATTTAACAGTTTATGCATAGATGGTTTATTAAATTTTGTGTTTAATGTAGCTCCGTCTTTAGCACTGTCCTGTGTATCCGTATTTTCTTTGTTGTCTTTGTATGCTTTACTCAATTTCGCTATTTCGTCTTTTCCTTTATCAACATTTTCAGATATTTTTTTATTATTTAAATTATTTCTATTGTTACTTGCCATGGTTCCGAAATTTATATCTATAGGTTTAGAATAACCGAACTCACTTTCAAATTCTTCTTTCCTATTGTCTATTGGATGTCTATGCTTGTGTTTGTACATGTTTTGAGGGTTTATATAGTATATATTGTCATCCTCCATATTTCGCTTTTGATTATCTTTTTGCATTTGCTTCCTTTTCTCTTCCGGTATTCTATTGTTCTTACGCAAGTCGGATTTCTTCACATCTATGCGCGATCTTGGACATTGAACAGCATCTAATAAATAGGCCGGATCACTATATGCAATAACTGGATTTGGTTCTGTTTGAGGTTGCCTTTCAGCATTCTTCCGAGCATCGCAGGAACAACAAAATCCACTGCTATAGGGAATAGGTTTACCTTGATACGTAACGTAACCGCAAGTAGGTCTCTTTTCATTAACGCAACAACCTGTATAATTACCATCGTGTTTATTATAAACCTGTTCTCTAGCCTTCGAATTAACAAAATCTAAAAATCTTAGTTCATACGTCTGACTTATATGTTCCTGTCTCATTTTGATGATATAAGGATTTAATAATCTCACCGTTTTATCTGACAGTGGATCATAAACATGATCTATGACGATGAATTGGTAGCGCGTATTCGTTTCACCTTCGTTTCTAATTTTAATAGTTAAAATCAATTTCCTAACGCATTTGGTCACTTCGGATTGCACCAATGGTTCGTCTTCATCGAAACCTTGAAATTTTTCTAAGTTGTTCATGTTACCCACGTTCAAGTTCTTTTTGAGGTTTCTTCTTGTGGAGCAAACATTCGGTGGATCTATACATCTTGCGATTACAGCTCTAATTTCGACATTTGGCGGTGGTGGGCGCTTCCTGCAACAACGCATATTTTTAACACAGCATTCCACTTTTCTGGCCTCTCGATTAAGTTGGTCCTCTAATGAAGGATTTAATTCGGGATGCGCGTGTTTACATAGTATAAAGATAAAACTTACAGATAAAATAATGTAAAATATATTTGTAGTTGCAATTGCAACTGTCATTTTGACGGTTCTGTCTCGGCTTTCGACTCATACACTGTTACCTATCGAGCAAATAAAATTATAGTTGACGTTAGAGTAGATGTATTCACTAACCGTGTTACATATACTCTGTTCACTGTAAGTTCCGATTTTTTAAATGTCGCTTCCCCTCCATAATGTTGTCGGTTACTAACAATTACAGAATAGATTATGTCTATATGTCTATAATTAAAGTGGCTTAGGAAAGTACAAATATTATATAAATCAGCAATAAATGTACATATAAACATAATCCAATAAATTAAGTAAAAATGTTTATAAAGGAACTATTTATTTGAATATTAAATTACAGTGTATCTATTTTCAAAAAATAGAAAATATTTTGTAATATATATGCACTAATTCTATTGTAAACATACGGAACTCATTATACTCGTATATACATATCACACAAATCAGTAGTGAAACAAACCACTTGCTTTAATATGTATTGCTATTAAAGCAAGCAAATTACACACAGCATTATTAGAAACTGGATCGAAAAGTTATTTCTGATGTATTTACTTAAAATTAATCGGAATCATCACTATCACTTATATCAAAATAAATAATAAATTGTGTCATTTCATTTTTATCGATCACAACCTTGCTTTCCACCAATCTTCTATAATGTTTTCAGCATGGTTGATACAATTCCTCCACATTTCTGGTGTTAAATGTTCCAGTGCATTCTGCCATAGTCTCAAAACATTCTCTGCCCCTCCCCCATATATCCCTAATATAGTAATATCTTTTTGCAATTCCCCACACATTTTCAATTACATTGAATATACAATGATATGAGGGTAATCTAAGTACACATTGTGTCCATACTTTTCAGCCAATTTATCTGCCACACACTTTTCTTGGTCTATGCCTTAAACTAACTGCATAACAAGTTGCAGAAGTTGTAATTTCAAAGAGTTGTCATCATAATTTTATTTTCATTTAACCAACCCTAGATGATATCAATCTTTTTCGACAAAGAAGTTGGGATACTTTTTTCAGTAACACTGTGATAAGGTGCATTGTCCATGATGATCAGAGATGGCTGCTATAGATTTTTAAGTAGTTGTTCATAAAACCATAGCAGAAAGTTACTTGAGTTCATTTCTCCATAATAGTCTAGATCATTTCCTTTTGAAGGAAATGTATGCGATGCTTTAAATATAAATCCTTTTCGATTATCAGCATGAACAGTAATATATCTAGACAGCACTACAAAATCTACTCGACTAAAAATAATATGAGATTGTTCCATTAGTGCTCTGCGAGGATCATCCTTTTCCAATGCAACAAATATTATGTAAAATTATTGATAAAGATGTTCTACCACCATTATATATGCTTCTGTCCTGTAGGGTGTCATGCAGGGTGTTAAGCGTAAAGTGTTGTTCTGAAGGATAAACATATGATGTGATTATGATATAATGAGATACAAAAAAAATTGAACTTGCTATTTTAATACATATCATATATTGTATTCCGAATAGCCATTTGATCAGTCATCAGTATTACTGACTGGGCTTTACTATCCCATGTTTTTTTGGACTGCGCAAGGCCTACCTTCCTTGATATCTTTCGATATAACCGAAACATTACTAGAATGAAGTAGCAAAGCATTAGCAAATAACTGTGATTATATATATTTTTTAAAAAACAAATGTTCTTTTTAACGTATATATTTTACCTTTCGTATATCCCTTGGACCACCATGATCACGTTCTTTGTCAAAATAGCAAATCAAAGAAGCAACAAGCTTCTTTGATTGAGAATTCAAACATTTCGGCATTCTGAGGTTAGTTAGATCTAGAACTTTTCACCAGATAATCAGAAGATTACTAATTACTATCGCGATGTGCGTGTTGTTTAAAAAAAACAGCTATGATTGATATAAAAAACGCGAAACTTAAATAAAAGAGAGAAAGTACACAGTAATAAGGAGAAAACCGGTAGCAATTACTTCAAACGAATTCAGATGTCAATTGTCAACAGCATAAATGTCAACAGCGATTTTTATGTTGCAAATGCGCATTTTGGAGGGCGTAATATGCATATACATTTGGTTTTTAATACTGGCATTATCGCATAATGTTGATGGTGAAATTCGATATTATGATGCCTTCCTGAATCTCCTTAATTTAGTGAATTTCGGAACTTAGAGTAAACAGAGTTTAACGTTCAAATTACTATGATTCGAAAATGCTTTTTTTTTACTCCCATCTTTAAAATTCCTTTTATCGTATATATTTCCATGACGTTAAGTGATCTTTTAAATACGCCGCAACAAGTCGTGGCTTCGTGCGTTTTAGTCACGCGATGAACTTAGCAACGGGCGCTTTAGTTATGGACTGAAGTTAGTTTTTGATTTTTTAATTGCAATATATCTAATTAGTTATCCGTGTCCCTTCTCATTAATCTGTCAAAGTAACTCGACCCCGCATGACAAGATCCAAGTAATTTTGTATTTTCTGGGAAAAATTAATCTAAACAGAAGTGGAAGTGAAGATGATATTTTAATTGGTACTCCACCCGAAATTACCCAAGCAGCGCCATCGGCAACTGCTAGTTTGCTGCCGAAGAAATCAAAAAGTCAGTACGAACATGCATATAAACTTTTCCAAGATTGGCGTTAAGAAAGCCAAACAAATTCATTATCTGAAAATGTGTTTCTTACTTATTTCCAAAAACTTTCGCAAAAGATGAAACCGTCCTCTTTGTGGACTATTCAATGCTACATATGGCAATTAATCTAAAAAAAACAATGTTGATATAAGCAAGTACTCAAAATTGTGTGGGTTTCTGAAGCGTAAATCAGATTGTTAGAGATCCAAAAAGTTGAAAATATTGACATCCCAGAAAATTAGAGAATTCTTATCGTCTGCTACAGACAAAGAATAGCTATTTACAAATGTAAAGTATAAAACCAAATTAAATATAAAGAAAAGAAATTATAAATATATTAGGTGGGATTAATTTTTGGCTTAATTGGAACTTGTCGGCGGGAGGAATTAATGAAAATTCAAACAAGTCATATTGAAGACCTCAATACTGCACTTTGAGTTCATATTCATGGTACGAAAATAAACACGGAACGTTAGTTTGTTATTGGAGGTAATTTCTACTATATCTGCTAGGAATATATAAAACTTCAACCTCTAAAGCTGACAAGTAATATCCGATTTTTTTTCTACTACCAGCGAGAAACTTGTAGAGAGCAGCCCATTCGAATTCATACATTTGGCCGGCTCTTTAGCGTAATAGCAAAATTTTTAAAATTGCCTGACCTGCTGCTTACATAAGAAGGTCCTCAGCGACGATTTTGGTGGACTCAGGTTCGGACATCAAAGCTTTAAAGCGCCCTGAAGGATGATCAACAACTGTTTCAGAGGGTTACATTGACCACTCGTTAAACAATAAAATCGAAACAGCTACTAAAATCATGAATACAATACACGACAATGCTATGTAAAACAATGATGAGATTATTAACAATATTGATATTGGAATTGCTCAAAGTTCAAGCTTTGATAAAAATGAAAGTGGATCAAGGATTAGCTTTAATTGAAATCAAGTAAATGAAGTAAATCAGTTTGATGAAAAAAATGACAAAAAAACGATTTTTTTCGCAGTTACCCAAATCTTTCTAATGTGACTATCAATATATATATATATATATATATATATCAAGCACTACAAGAAAGGCTCCTCCTCTGAAAGAGATACAAAAACAAGCTATTTAATTATAATGTTCGTATTTACTATATGTTTTCATGCCAATGAGGGGAAGAATTAATTCCAAAATATAAATACTTTATTATGACGACAAATTTGCTTTAAAATAATTAACTTATTTTTTTCTATATTTTTATTACCGATGTTTATACTCATTTTCTAATTCAAATTAATATTTAACGCGATTTATAAGAACATATTTAACGTATTTATATTCAAATGTATTTGAAATAATTAAGCTCCGCCTCCAAATTATAACGGCAGAATAACCTGTCTAGGAACATATGTTGACTGTGTTATTGTAAACAAAACAACATATGTTCCATAACCAAACTTATTCAATAATTCTTAAAATAATTTTATAAACACATTTGCATTGAAATATTACCTAAATTATATCTGTATAACAACATAATTATGAGTACGAACAAGGCGACAAACGACCAGTAATTTTACTTGAAACAATTGAATAGAACGGCGTCTTTACCACCATTTGTCGTAACGAGAGGTCACGAAAATTTCGCTCCGATAAAAAAGTAATTTTTTCTACGAAAATAATTAGTGTTCAAGTGCTTAACATATCTAAAACGCTTACAATACCTGTCGTCAACACACTGAAGAAGTTAGGAAAGACCAGACCATCACATTCCGGAGATAGCGATTTTTGAAATTTTGGAACATATAAAACAACGCGTCTACTGGAAAAGTTCACCGAGGATCCCGCCAGTCAACAGAGCCCACGGACACCGTCAAACAATCAGCTGTCGTCGGACTTGGAAAATATCCCGAACTAGCCATTAAAAGGGAACTGATCGTGTTAGTATCCGGTTTCCTGAATCAAGAACCATCACAGAACCTATCGACAGAGAGCACCGAAATTAATTCCCGAGAATACAGGTTTTTTTTCTACTAATTTTTACACGCCATCTTAAACAGTCATATTCACATTAACAGAACTTGTTGTGTTTAACTTATTCGTACTCACAGTTACCGATTTGTTCCTCAAACACTGTAAACTGTATTAAATATATTGAAGTTCAATTTACATTTGTTATAATATTTAAACTTAACTCATTATTTCACATATTCACATTTTATTAGACTGATATTTTTAACCACATGTTTAAGCACAATTTTCCAGAGAAATATATATTATCCAGTGTGAGGAGTAAAAGGAATCGTTAAAACGAGCATGAAAGGATCCACATGCATTAGTAATTCATGTTAAAGTTGCGTTGTTTATTGCCCATATATGTGGTGGAAAGTCGGCGATATCAGAAATATAGATTTTTAATAAATAATCCGCGTACTTATAAACTTCGGCGTTGTTGGAAATTTCTGCAAATAGATCCATCGCAAAGCATCTCCAGTCTCTTCTGGAAGTAAATATGCCAAAGCAAATGTTATTTTGAGCCAATTTTGAATCTCGTTAATTTCTTCGTTGTTATAATGACTATCTAATTCCAATTGCTATATTTTCTTATACCATCCTTGACCCAGATAAAATCTGCAGCCAATTATTTCAGAATTCAGCCAAATTTCCTTTATAGCAACACGAATCGCTATTTGATAGTCAGATACAACTTTCTTGAGTTCTAGAAACACTTTAAATTTGTTAAAACATTGATAGCACGCGTGCCATGATATATGTAGATCTATGTAGTACATAGTAATGAACCAAAATTAACGGTATCTAATGGCCGTTTTCGAGGCCATATATGGTAAACATTTGTATAAAAAACTTTGGTTTATATGTAAACGACCTATCTACATAAACACTTTCAATATTACTAATATGCGGATGGGTGGCACAGGAAAATGTAACGATGTTCTCTTTGTCATCGCTTATGAATAAAAAGTTTTCATTTCTATTTGTCTTAACATTTAACTCACTTAATATGATATGCAATTCTTCAACGAATGATGGTAGGACATATAGTAGATGCTTACGACATGCGTTATTTTTATGGCTCTTCTGCTAAATGTTCAGTTGCAGATCTTTTGCATGATGTCAATTTGCATGATGTCTAAGTTTCTCTGTCTAAGTTTCTTGACGTGCATATTATGATTATGTATAAAATTACTCCTCACAATTAAACTATTCCGTACAGCATTTGCTTTACAAATTCTTCGCACGCATCTCCAGTACACTTCATCAGTTTGCGACACTTGACTTCTATAAAATTTAAAATTGTTCACTAGTAATGTAATAACTAGAGCTGGGGATGTTTGCGGTGTGCCAGGATAGTATTCAGTTAAACGCACGAATATAATGACCTTGTTTCGATCGGTGATGCATGCGTGATTTTATTGCTTTACATGCATTCGCTATTTATATCACTTAGGTATGTCAGTTATGTGTACTGTATATAAATAACACACTTACCTTATTTACGATTATTATAGCATAGCGCCAAGTGGATAAGACTTGCAGTAAGTTTGTAGCATTAGATACGTTTCCATATTTGTAGCGGTGAGCGATGTACGCCGTGATGAATAAATATTTTTATATTTTGAGAAAGATCGCTCGACATCTACGGATGTAACACACGCACAATTAAAATAATCTTTATAGATAGAAACCGAATCTACACTTGCACCATTACTAATTTGTTTTAATCTGGTAAAATCAAAATCATTGTTTATCACACTCTCGAACTTTTCTATTACATTAACATTTTTGTTGTCATTTACTGCGCATAGCTGGGCGTGTACATCGTCCAGTATTTGCAGTGACTCCGCTAACGATAATGCAGTATTTTGAAATTTCTCGATTGCGTTAAACAATCCTATATGATTGTTATAAATAGTTTGTAAATCTGCATCAAGGGAAGGGTTTTGAAAGAGTCTCTGGCTTTCCTTAATAGCTACAGCTTCGGCAGGATTGAATTGTAGAACCACAGATTTTATTTGTTGAAAATACTTGATAATAAAATGCCGCCTTTAACCAACTTCCCCAACGTGTAAGGATTGGCTCTGGTGGTTCGGGAATACCAGGGCACCGACTGTGAAACTCTCGAATTCGTTTGGGAGATTTTAGAAACACTTTTTTTTGTGGTTGCTATTAATGCATCCACCTCTGGATAACATTGCCGAATAGTTTGTGCCACAAGGTGTAAAGCATGAACTTTACATGTCACATGCAAAAGTCTCTCACAATCTGCTTTAAGAGAACGGCCTACAGAACGCATTGTCGCGGCACCATCGCTCATAAACATCAGGAGTTGATTAGTTGAAACTTGAAATTTTTGTAGCGTATCGAGCACTACCTTCGTAATTACTTCGCTAGTGCACTTTTCCAATCTTTTGCTGGCTAATAAAATGGGAAATGTTGATTTGACAGGATCTAGTACACGCACTATAATATTCACAATAGAATGTTTTTTTCGATCTGTCGTTTCGTCGACACATACCCATAACTGTTTATCATTTACTACTGCTTTCATTCTGTTTTCAATGTCCTCACCCACAATTGGTAAATAGGTGAGTAACGTTCTCCGTGACGGTAGCTTTATGTTGGGATTGTATTTATTCCAAAAGTCGTAAAAGGCTTTTTTATCTAGCAGGTGAACTGGCACATCGCAGACGAGTAGCATTGTCAATAAATCGAAAATGAATTGCGTTTTAGACAGCACATTATTTTCTTTGTCTTTGTGGTGTACACTTTCAACATGTCTTTTACAGTCGTATTTGTCCCAGCAAAGTAACTGTTTATCGTATAATTTACAAACCACTTTTGCTCCATTATAATACAAATCGGGAAAGTCTCGGATAAATTTCTTCACGTCGTTATACAATGGGCGCTTTCTTGGCTTGGGCACGTCCGTCATACTTATTAAATAGAGCTCAAGACAACACACGATCACGTTGCCAGTTCACGACTAACTAAAGTGTTTCGCTGCATCGTGTTTATACGCTGGTGGGGATGCACTACATACGGTCCTGCCGTACCGCAAACATCCTCAGCTCTAGTAATAACTCTTTACCGCGATTACTTGTTGAAGTTTGACACTCCATAATGTCATGTATTATTGATCTGGCGCTATTGATCTCAGATGATGCACTTAAGAAAACACTTAAACTAATAAACTTATTTTTCCTAAATTAAGGAATATTGAAAAGTACACTCCCATCTTAAATTTCATTTGTTAAACAGATCGAGGGGATGAGTCCAATTCAACACTTCAAATTACTATTTCAGTAACAATATTAATACAATATTCATGATATTCTAACAATTAGTATGCAAATAATTATAGTGCAGGAGTGAATTTTACCTGTGGTATTATGTCACCGCATTTATCTTCTTCTTCTTCTTTAGGTGCCGTCTCCGCTTCGAAGGTTGGCAATTATCATAGCAATTCTTACTTTTGAAACCGCAACTCTAAACAGTTCATTATTATTGCATCCAAACCAGTCCCTAAGGTTCTTCAGCCATGAATTCCGTCTTCTTCCTATAGATCTCTTGCCCGGGATTTTTCCCTGCATAATTATTTGTAGTATTTGATATTTTTCTCCCCTCATGACATGTCCCATGTACAGAAGTTTTCTTCTCTTAATTGTCGGAATCACTTCTCTCTCCTTATGCATACGTCTCATCACTTCTACGTTGGTTTTTCTCTCTACCCATGAGATCTTCAATATTCTCCGGTATACCCACATCTCAAATGCCTCCAGTCTCCTCATGTCGGTTACCTTCAGCGTCCAGGCCTCCATCCCATAGTATAGTATAGACAGCGCATAGCATCTCATCAGTCGTATTTTTAAGTTAAGGTTTAAATCTCGGCAGCAGAAAAACCTTTTCATCCTTGTTAAGGTGCTTCTCGCCTGTTCTATTCTGACTTGTATTTCTTGGGAGCTGTCATTGTTCTCATTAATAATCGTGCCCAGGTATTTGTATTGTCTTACTCTCTCAATAGGCTGGTTCTTCACATATATCTTACGATTATCTTTAGTTGTTTTTGTTATCAGCATATATTTTGTTTTGCTTATGTTCAGCGTTAGTCCATACTCTTCGCTTACTGTGACCATTCTGTTAATTAGCGTCTGTAGGTCCTCGTGTGTTCCAACTAAAATAACTGTATCGTCAGCGTACCTCAGATTATTTATTGTCATGCCGTTAATCTTAATGCCCTTGTCCCGATCATCAAGTGCTCTATTTACTGTGTCCTCCGAGTACAGATTAAAGAGGATTGGCGACAGTATGCACCCCTGGCGAACACCTCTTCGTATTTCTATTTCCTGTGATGTCGTGTCTTCTATTCGTACTGCTGCTTTTTGGCCATAGTATAGGTTTGAGATTAATCTTATGTCTCTGAGGTCTATCCTTCTCTTGACCAATGTTTCTATGAGTTGATCATGTCTAACTTTATCAAATGCTTTATTGTAATCTATAAAGCAGGCGTATATGTCCTGGTTTACGTCTAGGCATCTTTGTGATAGGACATTTAGTGCAAATAGTGCTTCCCTTGTTCCCAGGCCCTTACGGAATCCAAACTGACTATCGCTGATATCTACATCCAATTTCCTGAATATTCTATTATGGATCACCTTCAACAGGACTTTCAATGTGTGAACCATCAGGCTTATTGTGCGGTAGTCAGAGCAATGCCTGGCATTTTTCTTTTTCGGAAGGGTTATAAAAGTTGATAGCAACCACTCATTTGGTATTATTCCTGTTCTATATATGGTATTAATTACTTCTACCAAAACATGAATCCGGTCCGCCTCTATCAGTTTAAGAATTTCCACTGGCAGTTGGTCCGGACCTGCAGCTTTTCCGTTCTTGAGCATACCTAGTGCATATCTTACTTCATCCTTAATTATGTCCGGGCCCAACTCCCCTTCCGTATTTTCAAGAGTCGTATGCCGTCTCTCATCTTCGAACTGCTCTGTAATGTAGTTCTTCCATATTTCTAGTTTTTGTTCTACTTCTGTGACTATTTTCCCGTTGTTATATAATATATTAAGTTGCTTTTGTTTGCTGGTGCCGACGAGTTCTTTAATCTTTTTGTGCATGTTAAAGTTATCGTATTTGGCTTGAAGCTCCTCAATTCCTTCACATTTTTGTTTATAATAATCTTCTTTTGCTTTTCCGATTTCTGTGCGAAGTATTCGTTGTGTTTCTTTATATTGTTGTTCGTTTTTTCCCTTATAGCTTCTTCTCTTTTCCATAAGATTAAGAATTTCACCAGTAATCCATTCCTTCTTTCCTGTGGGTTTCTCTGTCTTTAGAATGTCTAATGAGGGTTCCAACAAGGCTGATTTAATTCTGTACCATTTTTCATTTATGTTTCTGCAGTTTTGGTATTCGTCCTTGCTTTCGAGTGTTTCCAGATTTTTGTTTATTCTTGTTTGCAACTCATTCCGTATTTCTTGTTTTTTTAGGTGTTTTGTATTTATCCGAGTTTCTCTCTTCTTTGGGATTCTTTTAAGTTTGAGGTGCATCTGGGCCACCAGGGGGTTGTGGTCCGAGGAGACGTCAGCGCCCGGGTAGGTCTTAACTGATTTGATGTTGTTTCTATATCTTGCGTTTATCAAAACGTAGTCTATTTGATTTCTCATCGGGTTCTGGTCACTGTCTTGTGGGGATTTCCATGTGTAGAGTCGTCGGTTTGGAAGCTTGTAATAGGTATTGGTTATTATCATCTCTTCCTCTTGGCAAAACTGTACCAGCCTATCGCCCCTCTCATTTCTTGTCCCCAACCCATATTCACCTATATACTTGTCACATCTCCCTCTTCCGACCTTCGCATTAAAGTCTCCAAGAATTATATTGATATCTCTTGGTTTTAGTGAATCAAGCGTTTGTCTGATTAGTTCGTAAAACAGCTCGTTTTCTTCTTCAGGTTTGTCTGCGGTAGGGGCATATATTTCTATAATGTTTAGTTTTCTTGAGTTGGTCTGTAGTTGTAAGAGTATGATACGGTCTGAGATAGGGACAAAGCTAGTAACAGACGCCACAATATCTCTTGAGACAGCGATTGCCACACCATGTCTGTGATAATTATCATCGTTACCAGAGAAGTACAACATGCCTCCATTTGTTGGGATTTGGCCATGACCAGGCCATCTTGTTTCACTGATTCCTAGGATGTTGAGTTTCAGTCTTTGCATTTCGTGTACAACGTTATGCATCTTTCCAGCTTCATACATGGATCTCACGTTCCATGTCCCAATCTTTAACTTGTTTGTTAACTTGTTTGTTGTCACAGTCTTGTTCATCACTGTTCCCCCCGGAGATCCGATTGGGGAACTTATTACTCCGGATAATTTGGTTTTGAACATTGCCATGATGATTCGTACTAAGGATATCCGTAGATCTTTAATGCAGTAGTTTCCTCTTGCTTTCTGCATCCTTATGCCGTTGACTAATTCCTTAGTTCATCCGCCTTTAGGGGCATTTTCCCAACCCTAGGACAAAAGAGTGCCCTGCCATTTACTAGCTCCTCCACCCGAGGCTGTTGGCCAGTAAATGGGGTATTGCTTATACCGGCAATCACGCGGTCCCTATCTGCGTTAGCCACCAAGATTGAGGTTGCCCGCCTTCTACCACGTGGAGGTGCAGATTCGGATTTTTCCTTCATCGAGATTAAGACCTTTCGGCATTTCTTAATCTCTCCGGAGCTTTAGAAGGCCTTATAAGTCATTTATAAGTCAAGCTTAATCGGATTAAATAGCGTGCAAATTACCTGTACCCTATAAGTTCTGGAAAAGTATTGATAATTGTTACTGGTTCGTTCAGTACTTCTTCTTTCTATTTACAATTTCCACTCTTTTTTTCCTGGCCCTACAAACTATCGAAGCTGTTGAGGTTTAATTTTAAAATGTGTCTCTATGGCTGAAATATAGTTTTAAATAGAAATTTGGCCATTAGTAGGCACCGGACACGAGAGGCCCATAACTCATGTATTTATATGATTTCATTTATATAATTGGAAAACAAACGGGTGGTGATCTATAAAATACGAAATACATTTTTATTTGTTCATTTTGTAGTTCAAGTTAAGTAAAGGAGTATTAATATTAACTAGCAATACTTTGTCAAGGTTCTCTTCAGTAGAATTTGTTCTCTTTGAATGAAATACATCCTTGTATATAGAAAATGTCCTTTCTACATCGCAACTGGTTATACGTGCATACTGGAAATATTATTTTATTTCAGTGTATTTAGCAGTTAGATTTTGAGGTACAGTCCCCATACATAATTACCGCATTGTTATTAAATCTGTATTTCTATTAAAAACTGCCGAAGGCCACATGGCCACATTCGAAGTCACTTGAAATATTTTTCAAATTATTAATAGCCACATTTAATGTGGTTAATCCATCATTTAATTTGAGATTTTGATTTTCAAAATAAGTGATTAGTTTTGGCAAATTTCTAGAGTGTTTCTGAAGAAAGTATAACTGATTTTTAAATTTGGAATATGTATTAGTTCCTTGCACTCAGAAATATTTCGAGCATCGTCATTTAAACATGTAACGAAATTTTGTAAACTATCGAAATTCTCTGCATAAAAACTAGTAGCTTCCAACCATGATCCCCATCTAGTTATAACTGGAGAGGGCGGCAGCGACAAAGATGGAAGTTTTTTCCCTGTAAAGAGCTACTCTCAATGGTGCTTTTCTGAAAACTTTTTTAAAAGCGGATACAAGTCTATCAACTTTAGGAGATGTGTCTCTGATATATTCACAGATTCTGGGGAGAGCATGTACTACACAAATAATATGCAGCATATTAGAATATGTTTCCTTTACTAATCTGCCTGTTTTTAACACATAAGCAGCACTGTCACTGACAAATAAAAGTATTTTTTCTTTGTACCTGTCGTCCGAGTGAAGCATTTGGTGTACATGATCGTAAATGGTTTTAGCTACTGCTTCCGCATTAACTGTATTTATAACTTTTGTTGCTATTACATATGCGTTATATGGAATAGTTGGATGTAGTACACCAGCTACAGCATTTACCACACAGCGGCCTAATATATCGACAGTTTCGTCGGCGCTTATCCATAGGTATTGTTTTGAAAATGGCTTCTAATGCGTTCTACTGCTTTCGTATAGCGCTTAGGAACATACTATTTGCGTAAGGTGGATTCATCAGGAACATTTCGACCAGTATATTTTTGAAGAAATGTTTTGATGGTGGGATCGTTAAGTTTATTTAAAGTTTCACAGAGTTCTTCGTTAAAATTGTCAGATTCCAACGGGACTAATTTCTGTGTGTGTTTGCGACGCTAAGTGACGTTTTACGTGCGATTTCTTGGAATTTTTTAACGATATTTTACAAACTTTACAATAAATTTCGAGATCACTATCAATGGACATACAATCAATTTGTCCCTTAATCCAGCTCGTTGTTCCATATAATGTCTGAAAAAGTAACTTAAACAATGTTCTAGATCTAAATAAATTAAAATTAAAAATGTATGCGTAAGTTATTGAAACTTAACGAAATTCACTGAACACTTACGTATATATGTGATTAACAGTTAAAACAATGAAAAAAGGAACTAACTCACCGTACTTTATTTATCTTACGATATATAAACTAATAAATAAAACAAATTATAAAAACATCTCCCGCTTCTATCTACGCCCACGAAGAACGAAATTTAAGTATAATATTGAAGTAATTGCTTCACAATTCAACGACAAAAAACAGAAGTGCGGTTAACCGAATGATTAGTGCTATTCAATAACTGCGTGTTGTACTTAGCGATGTTATAGACTATTTATATGGTCCATCGTAATTTCGGTCTCTCATTTAATGCTTCTCTTCGAGTCTCTAAAGATGGTTAAATTTAATGCTTTCATGTTGTATTCAATAATGATTTTCTGCATTTTAAAACTAAATTTATAGGTTAATTATTAGTTGATAATGAGAAAACTTCATTAATGAGAAAATACGTACGTATATTCCGATTTTAGAATGCAAATGTACACAGCATTTCTTTACCCTAGTTATGAAGCAATTTTCCTTTGTCTGTGTACAATATTGACTTATTTGTCAATATTTTAAACTAATAAATTCGGCGTTTTAACATAATGTTACACAATCACAGTTTATTTATTATGGTGATACTCAATTTAAAAGGTTTAAGAGGTACACAAACAAATAAATATAAGTTACAGAACTACGAAGTGTAAAGAATATTTGCATTTTATAGACGAATATTGTGTAATTAACTTACGTCAAGTCCATGTATTTAACGCTTTTTCTTCACACACCATTTCCATCCTCATTATTACACTGCAGAAATGAATCACATCAATATTTTCACCCGTAGTATTCATGTTACATTGCGAAATGAGGAAATGGGTTTTATAAATGTAAAGAAAAGAGTTCTGCATAAATACTTATAAAGTATTTCCGCATAAGATGTCAAAACATAAAGTAACAACAATTTTAAGTACGAAGATACTTTTTACGAGCACACATCAACAAGATTAAATTATATGTTAACATTGCATAATTAGACTCTTTCTCCGTTAACGGAAAACGAACTTTGCTCGTTCTCTTTTATTTAGATTTAGTTCAAATGTTTTGATTCAATAAAGCATTACTTTAGGCGTATTAAACTCCCACCACGTCAGTAGTTGGTGCATCATAGTGCCTGGAACGTTCTCCGCTATACTTTTATTTTACCGAAACCATCGCCGGCACGAAAATAAAAATTTACCAAAGTTTCATCGCAATCGGATGAATGGTATAGGAGCCTATTCGGAACGCATCCCTTTTTAATATATTTGATTTCTAAATTCATTGTTGAACAAATATACTACTACTATAAAAAGAACTTTAAAAAAGTGTAGAAGGCCTTACCACATTAATATTAGTTTCCTACATATTGCTATGAGCTGTGGTTTTGATAATTAATTTACCACCATTCACGACAAATCTATCCAGCTAGGATATTCAGTCGGTTTGCTTTCAAAATGTGACTGCCTTCCTCTCAGGGTTCCAATTGGAAAACGTAGAAAACACAATTGAATTAATAAAATATTTAGGCGCCACTCAAAATTTATTTGAAAAAAATAGTAATAATATCTTTGAATTACTTATAAGCACAAAAGAAAAAATGTCAATTTAATAATAAACACAATAAAATTTAAATGAAACTGTAATACAAAAACAAAAACAAAACAAAAATTTATCTTTATAAAGTACAAAGATTAATTTATTTATATACATTTAACAATATTATAAAAGTAAAAATAACGCATGGAAGTGACCGCAGCATGCGATAAAAACCTTTGTGACATCCGATCAAAATTAAAACTAATAAATTACAAAGATGCATTTTAATTTCTCCCACAAGAAACAAAACCAAAATAAACAAGCTATTTGACAGACCGAAACAAACTCTAACGCATGTGCAACCACATGTAAAAAAAAATACCCTTGATATCCCAAGCGTACTAAAATTTTACATTTACAGAAATGTTTTTTATACTAGAAATTTTAAAAAACCTGCTTTGTCATTTATATCTAATAACTAAGATTAAATTTCAGAACGATAATAATAATACAATAGAAAAATTACAATATTCAATTCGTTCAATATAAAAATAAGATATATTTTATAAAATATATTACTTACGTAAAAAATATATATTCTTATACTCGAGACACATGAGTAAGAAAGTGTTAAAAATCAATTCCGAGATTCACAAACTCGTAAAGAAATCGGCAATGATTTAAGCAAGCACAAAAACATAATTAAATCAAAAAAACGAAAGCCAAAATTACTTAAACAAAGATAAAGATTTATCTTTAAATAAACACACCTTTCTTACTTCACTGAACACTTGTGTCTGAGGATACAGCAAGCACGCATAAAAAAATACAGTTTTACAATCGTCCACAGCAGAATAAACGGCATTCTCAAACTGCGCAAGTCATATATACAAATATTCAAAATAATAATACACTCAAAAATAATTAAACTTTTCAAAATATTTGTGGGGAAAAGTTCATAGCAATATGTATTTCAACAAATAAGTTGTCATCTTCAGTAACAAAAAATAACAGTGTTAAACATGGACACAAAAGATAACCAAAGATCGAGAAGCTCTTTAGTAGTCCATATATACAGTCTATATGCCTCACGAGCACTAGCCTCGCGCCTACAAATATCTTCCTAAACTTACCCAACTTACCTACAAGTCATGGTTGCCCCGGAGATCTTTTGGCTAAAGGGCTAACTCAGTTAAGAGGCGAGTTGCGGGGAGGTTCTTACATAAAAAGGGCGGCACCATGTTTACATAAGTTGACAATCAATTAAATAGAAGAAAGAAAAACAGAGTTCATAACAATAACAACTATAACTATATTTATTATTTAAGCAAACAAAAAATATATATATTATACCAGAGGGGTATATGTATGGAGCAAACCAAATATTTTTTAAACAGTTGGAATATCATTGATCATATTATTATCGTATTCTAAACTATAGAATATTGCATAGGTAATCCATTAAAGCTTTAGTGAACCTTAAACAGGTTCAATACACTCAGTATATGCAATACGTACTTAGGTGGTACACACAAATAGAAATTAATTATGCAATAAATTATTAAACCACAATGTATTCATATAATCGGATACTCCAATCAGATAGTAATATAAAAATAAGGGCTCAGCATGTATATGCAAAAATATATGTTTAAGAATAAAAAAAAATGTAACTAGGATATTATTCTATAATTGTGAAAGTTTACCAATTAAATGGAAAATATATTATTCAAACAAAATTAGATATAAAAATTACATAGGATTCCGTTACTGATAAAAAAATATTTACTCAAATTTCTTTACTTTAAAACAAATCTGACATGTGAGATTGATACTATAAAAAAAATACTACTGCAATTTGAATTAGAAAACTGATTAAGCGATTAATATATGAAATGAACTTAGATAAATTTTATATTAATGCAAGAGAAAAAAAAATAAATAAAAAGGTGACTCGAACACCATGTTTTTGGACGCCATGCGTTCCTCCAAAATCACTATTATATTGCTTTGCCTGGACTCTGTCACAAAAGATGTTATTATCTACACACTACCTTGCGTGATAGATGACCCTTAGATCCAATTGCGTTGATTTCCTGTGTCCGGCTAATTAGATATCTGCGGATGAAATCAATCTTTATTCTAATTAGGTAGATTTCACATTAGCCGATACTAACAAGCAGCTTTTCCTAGCAGATAATAACTTAGCAGTTTTTCTCAGCGGATACTAACTGTTGTTAGTATCCGCTTAGTATACTAACAAGCAGTTTTCCTTAGCAGATACTAACAGCCCTAAATAAATGAGAAAAAAAAAGAATAAGTGGAAGTGGAAGTAATACAATAAACGGAGAACAATGCCGTGATATAATTACAGTCGTCCCCTTATCTCAGAACTCACCTGAAGCAAACACGTGGTCGTAAAACTTTCAAATCCGGAGAAAAAATCTTCAACTAAATAACACTATATGTACTAGCGAATTTATATGAAATAAAATCAATTTGACAATTCCTGCATGCCGCAGAACAGTAACACTGTTTTAATTCAAAATGACTTTTAGTTTTAACACTCGTTGTCTTACTTCAAAGCGGAATCGTTAAGAAGAGAGCGTGTAATGATTGTCTGTGAATTTAAGCAGAAAGATGGATACGTCATTAGTAACAAAAAAAAGCACTACCCACAGACGGAATATTGAAATAAAAGATAGATAACACAGGCCTACAAAAAAAAAATTTTTTTTGGTGCATCTCTGTTTGTTTGAATTGTCGATAAAGTAGGTAATGTACAGTATATTGACATACGTCATTTTAACTCATCAGCTCTAGTTTACCTACTACCCTCATTGTGAATTGTTGTTGGTCTTGTTATGGTCTTGTTCGTAACTAGTCATTATTACAATATCATCGATAAAGTTTGTGTTACTATTTCATTATGGCTAGTACGTCCAGACATTGTGTTAACGATCCTGATATATTTTGTTATGTTTGTGGTGAATACATTCTGAAAAATCAGCGTAAATCGATTACAAACACAGTGCGTCGTTTGTATTTTGCTTACTTCGGTATTGAAATTCTACACCAAGATAAAGTGTGGGTGCCTCATAGTGTTTGTAAAATATGCGTTGAACATTTGCGACAATGGGAGAGAGGGAAACGTAAGTCTTTGATGTTTGGAGTGCCTATGATATGACGAGAACAAAAAAATCATTATGACGACTGTTACTTTTGTATGATTAATATAGTGAGCATCAACAAAAACAATAGCCATAAATGGAAATACCCCAATATTTCTTCAGTACAAAGACCTGTTTCTCATTCAGAAAATGTTCCAATACCAACTTTTCACCAGGTAGTGCAGCAATCTCAGGAGGATGAAGCTGAAATACCTATTTCTTCCCAAGTAGATGATGACTTTCAATACTGCGGAATAACATCAGATCCTAAGCCATTTTCGCAGAATGAGCTTAGTGACCTCATCAGAGACTTAGATCTTTTGAAGGAACGTGCTGAGTTACTAGCGTCAAGATTAAAAGAAAAAAATTGTCTTTCCTCAGATGTTCGAGTGTCTACATATCGCACGAGAGAGGGAAAGTTATTGAAGTTTTTTCATCTGATGAAAATTTTGTGTATTGCTGTAATGTGAGTGGTTTGCTGGCTTTCATGGGTTTGACGATCTATCAGCCCAATGAATGGCGTCTCTTTATTGACGGTAGTAAACGAAGTCTAAAAGCAGTTCTTCTACATAATGGAAATAAATATGCTCCCGTTCCAATTGCTCACTCAACATGTGTAAAAGAAGAATATGAGGTAATTTCAAATCTGTTACAAAAAATAAAATATATTGAACATAACTGGGTGATCTGTGAAGACTTGAAGATGGTTAATTTTTTATTGGGTCAACAGAGTGGTTATACTAAATACGCATGTTTTATTTGTCTCTGGGACAGTCGAGCTAAATCACGTCATTGGACTGCAAAAAATTGGCCTGTGAGAGATGCTCTTGTTGTTGGGGAAAGAAATGTTATAAATGAACCCTTAGTTTCAAGAGGAAAAATCATTCTTCCGCCATTGCATATAAAATTAGGGCTAATGAAGCAATTTGTTAAGGCTCTCGATAGAAATGGTCAATGTTTCCAGTTTATGTCTCACAAATTTCCTGGTTTAAGTACTGAAAAACTAAAAGCACGTATCTTTGATGGACCTCAAATACGTAAATTGATGAAAGAAACAACTTATTTTGAGACTTGTATAAATGATGTGGAGAGGCTTGCCTGACAATCTTTTGTAGCAGTTGCACAAAATTTCCTCGGAAATCATAAGGCGGACAACTATGTAGAACTAGTTTGAAAATGCTGGTGCGATTCAAAGATTTAGGCTGTAATGTGAGTATAAAATTACACTATCTCAATAGTCATCTACATCATTTCCAACACAATTTAGGAGATCTAAGCGAAGAACAAGGGGAACGCTTCCACCAAGACCTAAAAATAATGGAGAATAGATACCAAGGAAGGTGGGACAGTCATATGATGGCTGACTATTGCTTGGGAATCATGCGAGATTGCCCGAGTCAGTTTCATTCTAGAAAATCATTCAAAAGACAATTTCTTGATGTTTAATGTCAATAAAATATATATTTTTTCGTGAATTGTGTTTTTTTTCTCGGGAAGTAGAGCTGACAGAAGAAAACGGGTAACATTTTTGTTATCGCCATGTAAGACATACTTAAAATCGGGTCTAAAATCTCCAGCACCAAAATGGTTGTAGGCCAGTGTAATTACTCAGATATCTTGACATGATTAAAAAGCAATTGAGGAAGCCAACATCAAAAATTAATTAAATAATTCGCAGTAATTAAGGGTTTATAACTGATTAAAAATTATACCAACCGTTACAGCGATCTATAGCAAATAGTTTAAAAGAGTCTCGCCTAGTTGGCTGTTCAAGCAAACCAAAAATGTAAAGATCAGAATTAAGTGAAAAATGGTTATTCGATGAATTAAATAATCCTAATAGATTTACAAAATTCTAATAAAAAATATAACGATGTTCTGTTTACCTAAAATTGCCTAAGAGGAACAATAATTGAAATATAAATTCAAATATACGAACCTTGACTTCGCATAAAATTTCAAAATGTCAAACTTGCACTTAAGTAGATTCAAAGCTCCGGATTAAAAATAGTTATAGGGACATCCAAAATATTGGCACATACAAACCTACATGAAGAAATTAGAGTTTGAAATAGCCTACGATGTTCGATAATTAGCAACTAAAGTAAATAAATTATATTAAACGATAATATTGAATTTTAAACAGCCTATGATGACTTAGAGTTAGCAATTAATTTAAATAAATTATTAGAAATTCCCAAACAATATAAGGATCATTTTTAAAGTGTAACAACAGCGTACAAGTGGGTGTCCTGTAAAATGTTTCCACGTATAGTGTGTATACGTGGACACCTAGTAAAGTGTTTCGCGATCTCTGCCTATTAGCGCCCCTGCCCATGCTCGATACTATTATTCCTTCCTACTGAAAATTACAATTTAGTTAGCGAAAACGTATATAGAAAAATAATATAAATATGGCAAGGGGTTTTACACCGTTTTTTTAAGGTTTTTGCTTAGCCACAAGTCTCCAATGAAAGATTGTTTCTTGTATTACTATCAATACTATCATTATTATAAAGTAGAAAATACAGGAATATAGACATGTCTTTATCTGTATATTAAAATATGTTCTCGTTATCACAAATTATATATTATTTGTTTTTCTTTATTCGAATGTGCATGTTTAACACTGTCAGCTCAAAAAGAAGCGGAAGTTATTTTTTTTCGATAAAGTATCACTGGCGCCATCCAAGCCTAGCATCTGACCTTTGTGTCAATAAAAAAGGTGTAGTAGTTGATTTTGTCAAACTTACAGTTAGGCACCCTAATTTTTTGAACAAAATTGTTACCAACGATGACTTCTGGAGTTTCCAATAAGATCCCACCATCCAACTACTAAGTAGCGAATGTGTCGGCAGGGGCTCATCTAGATAACGAAATAACAAAACGAGAGCATTGAAATCACACACAATTTTCGATAGACATTATCCATAGGGAATTCCTTCCTTCTCGTATCTTAGTCAATGCTGCGGACTAGGGATCGCCTGCTAAGTCGAATTAAAGGAGGAAGACCGGGTTTGTGCCAAACGAGATACTGGTTTGCCTTACACAATAATACTCCGACTTATCCCGTTATCGTTCTGCAGACATTTTGCACCGCAAAAGCTTCCCACTGCATTTACGTACCCAGATTTACCTCCACTTTTTTTTTGGTCATCAAACTGAAACTTAACCTCAAAGAAACATATTTTGGCGATGTTGAAGCTATCCACGAGGGAGTAATAACAGACTCAAAAACGATTCCTTTATGAACGCTACAATTGTATATATGGTAGGTGTTCAAAACCAAATAAATATTTGTTTTAGCACACTTCTATTTATTCTTTTTAAATTAGTCCGATTTGTTTTCGAAACGACTATGTATATCTTTCATCACTTACCATTTCTACCTAAAATGGCATTACATCTGATTTAGCCGAGAAGTAGTACTGAAGGTTTTCATAAACGATTCAAATACTACAATTCCCATGAATTGTAGTATCTCAGTTTAAATGTTTAGGGGGCTTTTTGTCAGTATTTTCACTTCCAAAATTTCTTGTGTGAAAGAATGGCTGCTAGCATCTTTATACTGATAATACGCGGTTGGATTTCTCGTTTTTGCTCTCACAAACAGTAACAGCTCCAATTAAAATAAATGAAGACCTTGTCTATTTATGTCAATACGCGCATCATTTACAGATAAATTCTAAAGACTCAACTTATACTGTTTATCCCGAGAAGAACTCTAACAGATAATATTAATCTTATTCTTTGCAAGTAATGCATTTACTAATTTAAAACTTTATAAAAACTTGTACTAATAAGATATATTATTAATAGCCACAACTCGTACCCGAAGCAGGATACCCTCTGGATACGTATAAACTTACTTCGGCAGATGGATATATATTGACACTCTTCCGGTTACCAAATATAAATTATTCACATTCAAATGGGTATTCTGCCTTTTTACAACATGGCATACTGTCTAATGGCGCTAATTTTGTGACACTAGGAAATGTGTCTCTGGGTACGTATATATAGTAGAAAATAACAGAATATGCAAATACGTCTATGTAGCAACTTCAGACCCAACAAATATGCTTATATAATACTACCGCTTTCAACTCAAATGTAATTTTAGAATGTGAATGTAAAAACTTTTGAAAATAAAAACAAAAATTAAATTCTCTTTGAAAAAATTAGAAGAAAAATAAAATCTAATTTTAAGTAAAGTGGCGTCTTTCCCACAGGTTGAAGAAGAGGCGCCACACTGTTAGGGAGAGGTGCCATAGACCTTAAGACTTCTTCTTTGTATTTGTGTTCCTTATATTTTCTCTTCCGCAGTTATTACAGTGTGGTGCGTACATAGTACAAGACTCATGAAGGCATTTTTGGTATGTTACACATTTGATCAAACCAATTTCCTTTTTCGTTTTAAAATAATTCTTCCAACATTCTACACAGATATTGTTGTCATCGTCAATCGGTCCAGAAGTGGAGGTTTTCCTAGAGAAAAACGTGATTCTGGGGTAGCTCGGGAATTAGCCGCTCATCATTTTAGTAGGAACTGCTGATGCTGCTGATTTAACTGTAACTCTGTAATTAAGTTTGATATTTCGAAGAAATAATTTGAAATAGCATTTGGGTTGAGAGGAGATATGCCACAAGCTTTTAAACCTGCTATCGCATTTCCCAGCGTAGCTGCTTTTCCCATCAGCGTTCCAAATTGCAGCCTTGTTATTGATCTGTTATTGATCTTTATTCCCTAACATCCAGGAATTGGCTTGTTGGTTTTAATATGTTTCCAACGGTTTACAAAAGCTTCGATCTAATGGTTGCAAAGCCTGAGTTGTCTGACTAGGTAAGTAAATAATAATCATGTCATTTTCACGGGCTACGTCGAGTAGGTCTATGGAATTTGAATGGGAGCAGTAGCTGTCAAGAATTAAAATTTTTTTTCCGTATTTTTACTTTTGTGGAAAAAAAATTTCTGTGAACCATCGTAAAAACAATTCAGAATTAACGTAAGCTGATTTTTTTGTTAATGACTTCTGAACCGTGATGTAAACCTTCCGAGAATTCTGCCTTTTTGTTAACGCCTTTCATAATCAAGACTGGAGGCAAGAATCGACTTTCATCGTTGCAGCATGCTGCCTACGAAACTGTTTCTTCTTTTTCACGTGAAGTAATTAAATGAACTTCCTTAAATCCTTTCGCTGCTAAAACTTTGCCAGGTGTATTAATTAACTGAATCCCACTTTAATCAACATTAAAAATATTTCCAGGTTTCTGCCAATCATTGCTTTTTCGAGTATTTTAAAATAGACATTCACTTCTTCCCTATTCGTACCTTGAGCTCTTGCGACAAAGAGACGTCCAACTTGTCTGACTGAAATTTCTTTGTTCCCCTCTAGAAAAGATTGTAGCCATAGATAACCTGCCTTGTCCATTTGATGCGAAAATTTATGTTTAAAGTCAAGCTTTTCGGCAAACTGGTAAATGCAGAACTTGCAGCTGCGAGAGCTTTAGTGTAGAGAGCAAGACGATTTTTCATTGTCGATCCCAAGCGCAGATACAAAAATAATACTAATATTGTTAGTGCGATTTTAAATAAAGCATAGGGTATATTGCTAGATATTTTAATTACAGGAAATTGTTAAACCAGACTTTGTTACCTTTTCCATGGCTTTTTTTAGATTTCCTTCTGTCCATATACCTCTCATAACATCGTGTTTACGTATATTTTTCCTAGGCATTCATAAATTTAAGTGTAATTAAGAAAATAGAATAAAAATTTATTAAATATGTCGACTCCTCCTGTATTGAAGGAGAGGCATACCCTGCTAAAAAGATAGACAATCAAATAACGGAAATCACTGTGCTTAGGTATTGAAAAGAAACAATTTTGAATAGTTAAGCAACTACTTACTTCGGCTTAGCTCTAATCTATTAACTGTCACATGTTCAGCATGCGCACAGTGAACGCTGTACGTGAAACGCTGTTTAATAGGGACTACGCTACTCAGCCTCTGCAGATGCCCCTACCACCCTAATTGCCTTCGTTCCACAAATTCCTCTATGGATTCTATTTCAAGGTCACGTTTTATTTGTTCATTTCTAAATACGTCTTCTTTAGTCACTTCTTTCACTCTCCTTAAAAATTTCATTTAGGACGCACCGATCTTGCTCTTTTCCCTCTTAGATAACACCCATGTCTCACAACCGTAGTAAGTATCGGCCTGTATACTGATTTATAAAACTTTATCTTAGTCTGTTTAGATATTTTCTTCTTGTTTATGAAGACCCTTCTCATTGCGTGACATACTTTGTTGGGTTTTCCTATTCTATTATTTAGTTCCACTTCTTGACTGCCTGGTCCGTCAATAATTATTCCTAGATATTGAAAGCTGTCTACTTGTTCTAATGATTCATCCTCTAGTCGTATATTTATGTTTTTCTTTTCGACTGATATTACCATAATTTTAGTCTTAGATTTATACATTTTCATCCCATATTTTTCTAAAATTTCATTCCAGATGTTCAGATTCTCTTTTAGGTCTCGTTCGTTTTTGGCAGTAATCGCTACATCATCTGCAAAGGCGCCCTCCGAAATATCGATCCGTTCCAGATTTCTGTATCGCACATATAATGGTTTAATTCTTTGTTTAGTGTACCTGATTAATTCATCCATTAAAATTACAAACAACAATGGGCTTAAACTTTCTCCTTGCCTTACTCCCTGTCTAGGACTAAATATTTGCGACTTCATGCTCTTATTTATCACACAATTTCTGGTCTCTTTATATAATCATTTTGTAACTCTGGTTAGTTTATTATTGATGCTTCTTTTCTCTAAGCAATACGATAATATTTTTTTTAATTTTGACTGGATTTTACCCTTGTTAGTGGTGATGGCAAATTTTCAACTCATAGTATTAGAAATAAAAAAAAATTCATTAATAAATCAATTCTTGAATACTATGTACAATTTCACTAACATAACTCAGATTATCGAACTAATTAGATTGTACGCAGTGGTAAGCATATTCCTAGTCAAGAGACTCTCATAACATCCACCTGCTACAGAGACCGGTCTATTATTTGGAACTGCAATCAAAAAAGTTCTATCAGTTCTATCACTGCTCCTTTCAAAAGAAAAAAGCTGGAGTCATCATTAGCAGAGATATAAATCGAAGAACATTTAAACAGAATATAAGTAATAGGAAGAGGAAGACTCACGAAGAGGAAGGCTCACGGTCTGCCAAAACATTTCCAAGAAGAAATATATTTCATAACCATTATATACTGATACAATGATATAAGGTCTACACTACTAAACACTCTAGTAGCAAAGCTCATAAAGAAACTGCTACGCTTGTATGAGAAAACTTCCCCCATTATGAAAGAAAAGTTCACTGAAGAATATCTACAAGCCATCAGTATTATTATAGAAGATTAGCTGTGTCAGCAATATGTTGCACACCAAAATATTGAAATTAAAATTACAATAAAAATATTTTTTCAAACACTTGACAATAAATTCGTTGAAGTTGCGATTTTAACGCCAAAAGCACCATAAAGGTGATCTTGCTTAACCACTTCTAAAGGAAGAGAATTACTAAACGTTATAAATATCTATCGACAGACGAACTAATTTACTGGCCTTCAGTTACAAAGAAGAATATCACTAACTTTGTAGATTTATGCATCACAAAAGTACAGCCTTGTCACATTGCAACGCTGGATCTAGTTTAGATCTGTCATCTGATCACTCTCTAGTTATTGTGACGATTCATTCAACGATGATTAGCAATGAAAATCAACCTTCATTACACTCACATAACACAAATTGAGAGCTCTTTAGAGAAATATTCACTTTAAATAAATCACTAAAAACGGAAAATTAAATTAAGATCATAATTAAAATCAGTTGTGTGATGATTCTCCTGTTATTATGACAATTCATTCAAAGATCATTAACAATGAAAAGCAACCTTTCTTCTTTACACTAAAGAAATCACAAATTGGGAACTCTAGATGATTCCATCACTTTAGATAAATCAGTAAAAACGGGATCGCACAATGAAATTAAAGAAGCAGTGAAAAAATTTACAGAAAATATTCAACCAGCAAGCCTGGCTGGCAACTCCAAATATAGGAAACAAATTTGAAAAAAAATTGAAAGTGGAGAATGATATGAATGCAATCGAGAACAGAGAACAAACTAAAACTTAAGAAAGCATTTGAAAGCAACTATTGCCGAAATAAAAAAAATCGTAATGTCAACCGCTATCTAAACTCTCTGGCTCCAACAGAAACCACCGACTACGCGTTATAAAGAATAACCAAGAAATTAAAAAGACGGCTACAATCTAATTCACATGTAGGCCGCGTTGGTTAGGTAATTATAGTTAAGTGATAATTAACAATTATCACATATTTATGACAGGCATTTTCAAGATATTCTAGAAATACACACAAGCAAAGGTATATAGTTTTGATGAGGATTTTCATTTCGCTAATGATCACCAAGTTACACTAAGAGCAACTCAAGATATCTACGTTAATACTCTGACATTAATAAAATTATCGAGATCAGTCTGAACCCCGAAGAAAGAACAGGATTTGTTAAAGTATGTCCACATTTCTTGAAAAACACTGGTCAACAAATTTTCATTTTTTAAATGTTTGTTTAGAAAATTACAAAGAAAAATTTCAAGTGTATGCGTTTTTTAATGCCGCAATTGTACATTATATGAAGCTGTATAGTATCGTCCTGTTTAAAATGCGTTTTCTTGTTACTTTTCTTTTATACTGTTCTTCAGCACCTTCTGATATCCTTGTCCAACAATAATCAGAAAAATATTTCACTGTTCCACTTGGCCTGATAACATTTTTCAGTAACAGGAATGCCTTGATGAAGTCTTTCGCCGTGTACAACACTCGCGTCGCTGAGGTTCGGGGGAAAGAAATCCAGATGCGAGTGCAAAAAATGTACGTTAAGGCTCATGTTACAGCCCAATTTATGGTAACTTGCAAGAAGTTCATTAGCAATTGCTATATAATTGTCAGATCTTCTGTTTCCTAGCAAATTGTGGGTCACATTTCTTTCAAGTTTTGCATAAGATTTTTGGAAATTTTTGTTTAAGGTATTAAAAAAAAATTTTTCATCGAACCTAATTTTATGCGTAATGGCGGTAGAAGTATTTTATCAGGTTCAACTAGTGAAGTATATTCTTTTGTTCAGGAATATACTCAGCCCTGACTGGCCAGTCTTTAACAATGTAGTGGGAATTTCTTGATCAACTGTCCCACTTATAAAAAAAACACCAATTCTTTCTACACTTTAGTTGTAAACTAAATAGAATTGCTACAACTTTAAGGTCTGCGCCGATATACCATTTGAATATTTTGTAATTAATTCTGTCTAGAAGAAAAGTAATTTTTTCATACGTTTCTTTTAACTGGATTGCGTAACCAATGGAGATGAATGCATAAAAGTATTCTATGTGAAGGACAGCTTTCAAACTTAATTTCGAAGCATCGATAAAAAGGTAATGATGCCTTTTTATTTTTTCGGGATGGTGTTGGTGAACTTTTGCCAACATCAAATCGTCAACAATATTACAGTATGAAAGACCTTCGTCGGTTGAAAAATACTATGATAGCTCCTTCTAACAATTACGATACACAGAAATATGTGTCTGGAGCTAACAGTTTCCATTCTTCAAGTCTAGATCCTAGTATTCCTGCTTTAGTTTTTGACAAATTCAGATGTCGAATAAGATCATTTAATTCTCACTGATTTATTAGACGTGATCCGTTCTTTTCAGATGGCAAATATTCAACAAAGCTGGTGAATAACTTGACACTTGCTTCTTCTGGTTCTGAAACATCATATTCTTCACTCGAAACACCTATGGGTCTTGGTACTGGCAGAGGACAGACTAGTACAACTAATACTTTTCTTATATTTGTTGGAAAACCCGAAAGCTTTTGTGCAGCAAAAGTAGTAGTCAGTCGAATGGTCCATTTGTTCACGCCAAATCATAGGTTTTGTAAATGGCATAGCGCTTTTCTTACCGTTTAAACCACCCCCCCCCATAGTAACAACTCAGCGTGTGCAGCAAATACTGGGAGCTTATGGCTTGTCTCGATGTTCAATGGTTAAGGCAAAGTAGTGAAAATATAACTTTTCTATTAAAGGTGTAATATTCCTCTTATGCTGGTGGGTAGTGAATTCTCGACATACATAACTCAAGCTGTTTGAATTATTTAAACACGTACGCGACATTATGAAATATGAAAACACTCATCTATCACAAACTGACTTACATTGAATCGAAGCAGTCGTGTGTACCCACATTGCCAGATTTCCACCAATTCTTTATTTGATTAGTTCCGGAGCAAAAATAGCCTCTGGTGTAACAATCATGCAAGCACTTATTCAGACATATCCATTCAGTATTTGACAGAACAATATTTTTAGTGGTAGTTTTCTAATTTTGAAATTTTGTAAAATTTAATCTGTTTTTTGAAAAAACCATTTCAAAAATATCTCCAAATTCTAACGTGATGGAGCAAATTTTAAATCAGATTCACAATCCGCATGACAAAAGACATGGACAACACGTATTGGTGCATAAGAAACCCAAGCTATGCTGACCAATGATATTTAAAGACCTCGAAATTTTGAAACACTTAAATTACTTATTTAAGTAATTTAAGTGTTTCAAAATTTTGGAAATTTCGTAGATGTAAATACTTGAAAGGAAATATTTATCTTCTACCAAGTATTTACATGTACGAAATCCTAAATCGTTTAAAGCGGTTGTATTATTGCCTACCCTCTTTGTGTATTGCAAAACGATGTAAATATGTTTCAGTTTATTTATTATGGGACGCCGGTTACGACGTGTGGATAGGGAACTTTAGAGGATGTTACTACTCCGAAGATCATGTTAATCTAACGACGTATGATAAAGAATATTGGGACCATAGGTAAGTACAAGTGAAATATTTTATTAAAATGTAATAATATCGAATACAAATATAAATAAAAGAAGGAAGAACTGATAGAATAGGTTGGTGCACATAAGATGTCGGTTCAGTAATATGAAATGATGTGCGATATTTGAATTATTTCGTACTTAGTTAATCATATTTCTTGTGAAATGCGCATTGTAACCTGATATGAATTAAAGCTTAAAAAAAATTCAGCTAGGCAACCTTGTAATATTAACAGAGATAATAGTAAAGCTAGTTTACACAAAAGAACTCTAAAACTTTGGTTGAGAAAGAAGTTACAGTCCAATCAGCTGGAAGCCTAGCCTGTGAAATTCAGGGGAGTTTTGAAAATTGGTATATTCATATATTTTGAAGTACAATTTCCGAATTTTTACTTTTCCCTTTCAGAAGTAGTCGTCATATTGGAAAAATTGCGCTCCAAAACAGTTTTTCGGCGATATTTCCTTTCCAACTCACTTTACGGTGAAAATCGGCATTGGCGACAAAAACGATTTCGACGTTGCTGCGGTAATTATGCAATATGCAAGAGCATTGGGCGGTAATTGCATTCAATTTTGGCCATCAGTTCATCCAGGAAAAACTGACAATCTTCAGAATTCTGCTCGAGATAAGAGTAAATATACTGCATTGCAGTATCGATCTCGTTTGCAAACGGACCTCTTTTTTTTAATATTTCCAGTCCTTGGTGCTTGGTACAATTTTCTCATGCACGAGTTGTGGTACTGTGCATCGGCTGCGACCAAATCGTTGATTTGCTCGAGACGCTCAACAATCGTTGGATCCCAATCATCATTACGGGCTCTAGCAATTTTTGAAATGGTGTCTTTCATTACTAATTTACGCACGCTATACACAATACTACGATTTCTGTTTCTCTATAAACTCTGCTGTTATCTCAACGGCACACAAGAAACAATGATCCTCGAATGAGAATGTAGAGGTTGTAGTGGATCGCAATTGTGGATGCACAGAAACGACATCACCTCCTCTACGCAAAAATGCGGAGATTACTTTCTCATTGTTGTAGCGTTTTCGACACACGTCGTGAACCACTACTGATTTCAGTCCCACCAAGAGTTCCCTCTTGATGTCCTTTCTTTTTAGACTTGCCTTACGAAATATCTCCAGTCCTTTTTCGTTTACTACAATCGCCTAACTTTCTAGTAATGAATTTTTACAAATGAAACAGTTCTCTTCCTCAGAAGCCATGGCTCTGAAAATGCGAACGATACTGACGCACTCGTACTGATGTTCAGGCAAAATATATGAGGTCTGCCGGCAGATATTTCATAGAAGGGATCCTAAGATCAAGAGGGAGTATCACTTTATACCTGCGACAGACTGTACAGGCATAGGCAGACTATAGTAGGCCGGTTTTTCAACGCGTAGTAAAATATTTTTCTTTGATACACGAAATACGCTTGTTTGGAGTAGAGTTTGCGGCGCTCGTACGCCGAAACTATTCATTTCTCAAAAAAAGGGTTGATACATAAATTATAGGAATTCTCTAGTTTAATCTATTACATAACTATTTTCACCGTAAAGTGAGTCGGAAAGGAAATATCGTCGAGAAACTGTTTTGGAGCGCCATTTTTCCAATATGGCCGGCTACTTCCTGAAAAAAAAAACGAGAGGGCAAAGTAAAAATTTGTGAAGAGCACGTCAGAATCTATAAATATACCAATTTTCAAAATTCTGCTGAAACTTCAGACTTGAGCGCCAACTGATTGGGGATTTATTATACGTATATTTTTTGAAGAAGTGTCAAGTCAAACTACATTAACTATAAGTCCTGCCAACATATTCAACAATCTTATTAATGGAATGTTCGGTTCTTGATGAAACATTGAATTTAGATATACTCAATACAAATGATAATAAAAAACACTTTCACTGTTTGATTTTATTGTTCTGAAAATATTGTCTCGAGAATTTCTATCATTCTCAAAAAAAGATCTTATTCAACTAAATGTAGAGGCGCAACTTACTATGTAATATATAAGTGTATATAAGTATTTGTGTGTCTGGGCGTAGTAGTTATTTTGACCAGTTTATGATTATGTCTATTATTGAGATGTTTAAAATTTTTTTCTGTGTTTGTCAGATTTTCCTTATTAGAAATTGTTTCTTTTGTTTCTAATATTTCTTAGTAATCCAGTTTCTTTGCTTTTATTTACATTGTACAGTAATTTTTGCCCTTCTAAATCGGGAGAATGAATATTATTTAATCAATGTTCTGCAAAACCTATCTTTTTATTACCTTGAATTATGCCTCTTTTATGTTTCTTTAACCTGATATTTATATTTCTACCACAATATAGATGGCAACGTAATCTTTACAATTTATTTCATATACAACGCTTATCCAAATTTGTAATTTTGTCTTTGTCTTTTGTTAACACGGCACCCCAAATTATTTTTACTAATTTTTACTATATTTAGTCCGATTTTGTTTAGTAGTCTATTTAAATGTTTATTAACGGAAAGTCAGTAATTTACAAACTACCATTTAATGTTACTTGTTTCTTTAATTATGGAGTAAAGATGTTTTGCAATTTTTTGCTTTGTTTATGTTTTATTATATTATCTATTGTCTTTGAGGTGTAGCCGTTATTTTTTTCTATTGTTTTAATTATATTTATTTCTTTGTTATATTCTGAATTATTTAGTGGTATGTTTACAGCAATACAATGCTAATTGTATAGCGCCAAAAAAAAAGGAGGTGAAAGGCATATGTGAGTAATGCCTTCATACAAAAAATCGTGGCCTAATGTTCACGTAGTAACGAGAAAATTATTTTTCTTTATTCGAGTCCGGCCCTGTCGCAATTAAATATATGGGCGGCAATATGGGCTTTCACCTACAATTCATCAGTTATTCTTTTTACCAACTAATGATATTGTTCTATCGGTATTTGTCAGTACCACACACAAACTTAAAGAAAAAAAATTATATGTAAATAATTCCATACAAAGAATTATAAACCATTAAAAACCGCTAATAAAAGATGTTTAATGTTGAAAGTATTTCAGTTTAATCACATTTTAATTAATGCGGCATAGGTTTGTCGACTTATTCGACGTAAAGGCTATTATTGATATCCACAAAAAAGAACATCGCCATATGTGCGGGCGAGAATGTTTTGGTAAGAAAACAACAAAATTCACTATATATGAATAGGAACTTATGTTAAAAGTATCGTCCAGAATTTTATCGATTTGTTTTGCAGATATATGAACTTGAATTACAGCTGTATTTCGATAAATATATAATAATCAAAGATATGGTCCATAAATGCCAAAATATAATTTAAATCGGTCCGATTTTAACTACATTTTGGCCCTAAAAATTTGGAAATTTTTGACGAATTACAAAGAAATTCCTTTTTTGATTTTAAGTTAAGCATTTATACGTACTCTTCAGATCCGCATAGCTTGAGCGCTATTCAGTGATAACCCTATATATGTATTAAATTATTAAAAGGTAATATTTTAATTTTCCACGATTGTTTTGAGCCCGCATGTATTGCTGTGTCTGTATATGTAGGTTTACTCTATATAGCTCAACTTAATTTGTTGTTTCTTTTTTTGATTATGAAACCAAAAAGTTTAATTTATTATTTTCGAAATGTACTGCAAACTGAATTTTGTTATTGATAGTGTTAACTATCTCAGCACTAGCTTATTCATGAGTCTTATTAATATTATTAAAACTGACATATGCTCCTGAAATTAATTTTCGAATTGGCGGAGATTGTGGCCTGAAATCTAAAACAGAAGGAAGAAAAACCCCTAACCACAATAAATTCTAAATACTTATTTCAGCAACTAAGTTACCATCTTCAGTAGAATAATCTGAAAAGAAAGATAGTGTTGAACGAAGGGTCTTTGGCTGAGGTACAACCCTTGAAGATATACCCTTCACCAAATCGCCAATGGAGTAACACTAAATTCCTAGCATTCAAATAAACTCTTATATACTACTTAAAACCTAGCGTAAATATTCAAGAACCGTGAAAAATGTTGAAGCGTAAAAACTAATACTACAGTCACAATAAAGCATACAAACTAGACTGAGGAATTGGTCCATTGTCAGAATTAATTTATTTACTTTTAGGTCACTTTTAGGTAACGCCAAGGATAAAATTTAAGAAAGGCGAAAGTCTGATACGTTTGAAATAAATAGTAACGATTATTACCAAATATACAGGGTGTTTAAAAAAGATGCGGCAATATTAAAGGGAGTGATTGCCCAGGTCATTTTATACAAAAAGTTCCTATAAACATAGGTCCGCATACGCTTCGTTACCGATCTACAGCGTGTTGAAGTTTAATTTTAAGAAACAATAAAAACTTGATTTTTCCAAAGCGGCTTGAGATATCCTAATGAAATTTTAGGCGTGTTAATAGCTGTGGGAGACACGTACTTTGCAATACAACACAATGTTTCAGTCGTACCTGTGGTGCGCGTATTGGCACGTCACAGGCTATTTTTCAAGAAAAAATAGGACGCCTCTGATTTCTCTAAAAATACAAATATGCTTTTATTTATTGTTCAGTTATGAAGAAAAAAGCTCTCTTAACTTTTTATCGTACGACTTACCGTTTTTTAGTAAAAAAAAACATTTTAGTGCATGTCCATTTATTACAGAAAAAAATATTAAAGAACAAGGTTTTATTCAAGGGCAAAAACAAATATTTTACCAAACCAACAATTTTATCAACCAAAAATTACAAAAACTGTGTAAAGTGACCACCTCTAGCTCGGATGCAAGAATTTAATCTTCTCCTCATTGACTGGCGAACTCTCTGAAAAACACCAGGATCGGTTTTAATTGAGTTGCACCCAGCAATGATTCGGTTTCTTAAGAAGTTTTTTTTTCGAGTTATCATTAGGAATGAGACTTGATTTTGTCACTGGGACACTTCCACTAAACACAAATTAAAGCTAGCCAACAAAAAAAAAATTCAAAACACAATTCTCTGAAAGAAGAACTAATGGCTTATGGAAACGCAATTTAAAATTATTATTCTAGAGAAAAATGCCCACATTCTCATTCGCAAAAAACTTGCTACGGGGCAATTATCGGGTTTATAAGGCAAATATTATACAGCATTTAAATTCATCGACTTTACAGTCCTGACCTAACTCTGTAAGACTTCTTTTTCATGAAAAACTTAAAAAAACGTCTCAGGGAAAATTGTTTTACATATGACCAAATACTCAAAGAAGCTGTTGAAAGATATTTCTATTTCCGTGTGATACTTTCTAATTATTTAAATAGCTTATATAAATGTATATGTACTGACGGTAGTTGGGTAGAAAAATGGGAGGTTATTGATATAATGTGTGACGTTAAAATTAGAGAGATATTGAGATGTGAAGCAATATTAGGGTTCAAAACTTTATTGATGTTCAAAGTACTCTCCTTTATTATATATACACTTTTGCAAACGAGTTTTCTAAAGTTTGAAAGCCTCGCACCAAGCGTTTTTTGGAATTTACTGAAAATATTCGTGGATGGCAAAGTCAATCTCGTCTTCTGATAAAAAACGATGACCACGTAAATTCTTCTTAAAATTAAAAAATAGGCGGAAATAGCACATTGCTTGATCCGGCGAATAAAGGAAGTGTTCGATTACTTTCATGTAATTTTATCTCAAAAAAGTTGCTGTAACACAAGCCTTGTGTGCCGAAGCATTGTTATGGTGTAGCACCCATCGTAACACAAGTTTTCTCACATGTAATTCTTCATGTAGGATTTGCCTTATTTCCGCGGATCCAATACCAAGGGCAGTCTCTATCATCACCACCGCGACACATTTTCAGAGGTGCCTGCCGAGCTGGACCCACCTGTATGTTCCTCGTCATGTAAATAACTGCGGCCACGGAGATATTTTGTAAACCTGGGGTGCTCAGACTTTAAGAGGTTGCGATCTACCACAAAACATTCAGGTGACAAGCCATCGATACGTACAACTACCAACTACTAGGAGTAGCCTGGTTACAATTTAAAAAAAACGAATTTATGAAAATGAATTATTGCAATTACTTATGATATATAAATACAAAGTATATTATACTTGTATAAGTTAAACATCTAATAAAATTACGTCAGAAATTTTTTTTAGTCACTGCTTTCAATGTTGATGCATAGCACTGCATATCATCCACAAACTTATCGAAGGACGGTTCGTAATTACTGAGTGCGAACAGCGGCATGCTGAGAGATGTTTGTCAGTTGGTCAAATGCGATATTTCGTTTTAACAATTTTCATTTCTGAAAATGCAAACTCGCACAATCCAAAGAATCATGTTAACTGTAACTTAAGTCTTCTACGTTTTACAATGGAGTAGCGTACACCAAAGACTTCAAATGGCCCCACATGAAAAAATCCAGGGGATTTAAGTCCGGGGATCGTGCAGGCCATGAGTGAGGTCCACCTCGGCCTAACCAGCGATTTCCGTATGCTTGTGTTAAGAAATCACGAGCTACTTGACTAAAGTGGGCTGGTGCGCCATCGTGCATATACCACATTGCATCTCTAATTGCTAATGGTACGTCCTCCAGAAATCCAGGGAGCGTGTTTTCCAAAAAGTTGCGATACACCTCTCCGGTAAAGTCTCCTTGGTAAAAATACCGGTCCAATTATGCAGTCAACCACAATCCCAAGCCAAACGTTCAAAGAAAACTGATGTTGAAAACGACCTTTAACAATTTCATGTGGATTTTCGTCACACCATACATGGTTATTATGGAAATTCCGTATTGCATTTCTTGAAAAATTCGCTTCATCGGTGAACAGAATCAACATCAGGAGTTGAGGTATTTGAACCATTTTGTGCAGAAGCCATTGACAGAATGCAATGCGAGGAGGAAAATCACAGGAAGAAGTGCTTGAACGCGTTGTATATGGAATGGATACAACAAACTTTCCTTCAGAATGTGCCTAATAGTCCCATTACTTACATCCAAAGCGTCAGCAATTTTTTGAGTAGAAGTACCTCGATCTTCTTCAATCATGTCTAGCACATCCTCTTCCAGCTCTACCGTTCTTGCTGTCCTTGGCCTTCCTGCTCCTCCATTTCGTCTTAACGTGCCTGTTTCATAAAGACGCCGATGAATACTTTCGAAAGTTTTTCTATCAGGAACAATACGGCCAGGAAATCTTTCAGTATACAACCGCCTAGCTTCTAATGCATTGCCATCAGCATGCCCATAAATGTAGTGCATGTCGGTCATCTCGGAATTCGTATAACGATTCATGATAAGGAACTTCAACAAATTCGACACATACAAAATTATTAATCACGGGACTCATTCAATATGTCATTCAATATGTCAGTGAATAAAACAGGACTGTGGTTTGGTAAAATATTTGTTTTTGCCCTTGAATAAAACCTTGTTTTTTAATTTTTTTTCTGTAATAAATGGACATGCACTAAAATGTTTTTTTTTACTAAAAAACGGTAAGTCGTACGATAAAAAGTTAAGAGAGCTTTTTTCTTCATAATTGAACAATAAATAAAAGCATATTTGTATTTTTAGAGAAATCAGGGGCGTCCTATTTTTTCTTGAAAAACAGCCTGTGACGTGCCAATACGCGCGCCACAGGTACGACTGAAACATTGTGTTGTATTGCAAAGTATGTGTCTCCCACAGCTATTACACGCCTAAAATTTCATTATGATATCTCAAGCCGCTTTGTAAAAATCAAGTTTTTCCTGTTTCTTAAAATTAAACTTCAACACGCTGTAGATCGGTAACGAAGCGTATGCGGACCTATGTTTATAGGAACTTTTTGTATAAAATGACCTGGGCAATCACCCCCTTTAATATGGCCGCATGTTTTTTAAACACACTGTATATCTGACGAACTAAACGTTCTATTTCAGCTCGTTTTAGACGAAAAATCTAACGTTACCCCCTATTTGGGACACGGCCGCTCTTTGCCTCCAAATAATCTTAGATTAATTAAAATTGTAAATAATTATAGAAAATTAGATAGCTAGGTAAGTATTTATACGAGTATACAGAGGAATATGGGTAAATTAATGAATTTACATGCTTTATTGGGACTGTAGTGTTTATTTTTACGCTTCATGTTGTTTCACGTTTCGCGGTTTTTAATTTTTACGCAAGACTTTCAGTAGTAAATAGAAGTTTATTTTAATTTAGTGTTATGTCACAGGCGATTTGGTGAATAGCATATCTTGAAAGGTTACAGTACCTTAGCCAAAGACACTATTTTTCTTTCTCAGATTGTTCTACTGAAAATGCAATTAGTTGCTAAAATACATATTTAGAAGTTTACTAATTTATTATGGTTACTGATTTCTCTTATTTCTGTCCTTTAGAATTAATTATTTAATTTTTGATGTTCAGTACAACTAGGCTTATATGTAATGCTTGGCAATTTTTTGTCCGAAACGCATTTTATAAATCTAAAAACAGTAAGTATACACTAGCATGCATATGAACTCTCCCTGTTTTTTTTTTTAAGTAGGTACTTGAAACGGTAACAAAAAAAACTTAATTTTGCAATGGCAAATATATATTATCCTTTCACTATAAGAATTTTCGCTTATAATCGATATCTGAAAGTACATGTGTGTTTTGTTGCGTATACATATACCCCTCACTCATGTATACAAATTCCAAGACGGATCTATGAAAGTGCATTATCATAAACTACATTTACTCTGTGCTTATAGCCAACGGCCGTTTACACCGGTTCGATAAGAGAAAAATATAATCAATATTGGTGAATAAACAAGCTGAAAGCTTTCTTTAAGAAAATTAATACTGGTAGCCGTAACTTTGTGGTAATTCATTTTGAAAATAATAAAATAAAATAAAACAATAACTTTGTTATATATACCACTTTATTCACATATAATCGTGACCGCGGTTTCGACATACAATGTCATTATCAAACTGCAAAAGTTACAGGCCTACATAGAACCTCTAATAGGGCCTCTAAAAGATTTAATTTACGACCTTTCTCGGCCAAATGCAATATTTTACGGTGACCAAATGTATGCCTTTCTGTAATAAGATGGTTTGCGAATGTTGAATCTGTCTTCTTTAGTTTATATGACCTCATGTGTTCTTTTAGCCGTACAATAAAACTTCGACCAGTCTGACCTATATATACACTTTTACAATCATTACAATATAATTTGTACACTCCTGATTTATTATTGATATCTGTTTTAGGTTTTGCGTTAAAAATGAAATTGCTTGTTTTTACATATGTAGTGCATTATTCCCAAAGATTCACTACACCCTAAGACACACAAACATTCATTTTTTAATTCTATGATACATAGAGCATTAAATATTCCTTTGTCTAATGAATCTTTTGTTCGTGAAATCAATACTATGAAACAAATAGCGGTAAACAATAGTTATAAAAGTAGCGTAATTGACAGTATACTAAAGAAAAAACAGTTACAAGTGGCCCTTAGTTTAGTATACCCTAAAGATAGTGCTAATTTGAAACAAATAAGCGAGCAAATTGGAAATATAATTTCAAAAAATAATAGTAATGTTAGTATAGCTTACAAACCATATGTAAAAACAAGTAATTTCATTTTTAACGCACAACCTAAAACATCTATCAATAATAAATCAGGAGTGTACAAATTATATTGTAATGATTGTAAAAGTGTATATATAGGTCAGACTGGTCGAAGTTTTATTATACGGGTAAAAGAACACATGAGGTCATATAAACTAAAGAAGACAGATTCAACATTCGCAAACCATCTTATTACAGAAAGGCATACATTTGGTTACCGTAAAATATTGCATTTGGCCGAGAAAGGTCGTAAATTAAATCTTTTAGAGGCCCTAGAAATTTTTTAAAGCCGAAACAACACAATAGATATCGTTTTAAACTACCAGTTGGATCTCTGGATCTGGACGCAACTCTTCAGTATATAATAGTTAAGTATATAGAAGTAATTTTAAATAACATCATAAACCACCCCCCATATATTTTTGTGTCATTTATAAGTTCTATGTAGGCCTGTAACTTTTGCAGTTTGATAATGACATTGTATGTCGAAACCGCGGTCACGATTATATGTGAATAAAGTGGTATATATATAACAAAGTTATTGTTTTATTTTATTTTATTATTTACATTTTGAAAGCTTTCTAACAAATATCGCTCAATATTTATTTTAAATAGGACAATTACAATAGAGTTCCAAAAGAAATAGTATAGAATTAAATTTTGTTGATTAGTACTTAAGTACAACAATATTCAAATCTTGTTACGCAATTTGCATTATAGAAATTGATTTATAAATGCAGAAAATTGTGTTTACTAAAAAAATAAGTTAATAAATTAGTTCTTTCCATAAACATATTTAAAAGATTAATAACCTAAAACTCACCTAATAATAATAACACTAGTTTACAAATTTAAGTTTGTTCGCTGGGGTTTGAATAGGTGATATTGACTAAATATGTTGTGATTTCACACATGATTTAGATTTTTTCCTAACACATCCACATACAACACAAATTACGAAATATGAAAGCATTGCTTTTACGAACGTCTGAACTTTACACGCAAGACATATAACGTTGCACGCGACGTATGGCAAGTTGCACGGTGTTGCTGAAACCACATGTCTTCAATAAGAATATCGTCGATTTCGTTCCAATTATAATCGGTTAACATGCTCATACAACACTCACCGTTGAGTGTTACTGTCTGGTATTCATCATTTTCAAAAACGCAAGGGCCAATTACGCATCCTGACCATAATGCGACTTTTTGAGTATACAATGGTATCTCGTGTGTCACGTGAAGACTTCCCTCGTCCCATATACGGCGATTTTGTTTATTAACAGTCCCAGAGATTCCCTCGTCCCTCGTCCCATATACGGCGATTTTGTTTATTAACAGTCTCAGGAGATTTTTTATATTAACAGTCCCAGAAATTAACAGTCCCAGAGATTTTTTTCTTCTTCGAAGAATAAAAAAATTCTTTGAAAATCAGCATCAATTTCCTGCTGCTGTAACACCCAATCTGCGTAAATTCTACGCTGTCCTTGATCTCTTTAACTGAATTTTATATGGGTATAGATGAAAAAAGGGAGACATAAGAAGAGCCCAATGTTTGCAGAGCAGCAATATTCTCGGCTGATCGTGTGCCACGATGTTGCGCACACCTTACCCTATCTCCAATACTTACAGTTTCCACTGTCTAAGTTACAGCGTAGATAATACAAGAAACTCAAATTGGATCACCCATTATTTTTCGATGTTATTCTTGAGGTGCAGTTTTATAATATGTAATTTATGGAACCCAGAAATAATAGTACATATCATAATTTAGATAGCAATACTTACAGAGAGCGTTTTAAACAGTGCTATTGTCAGTCTGTTTTCTAACAACTAAATAAATATTTTAGTTATAACAAAAAAGAACGCTTTCATCTTTTTGACAACCCTTTAGCAATTACTTAAAAACTTAAATTAAAAGAAATTGTTTAGTATAGACGAGATGGCCGTCATAGATATGCCACTAACTATGGAGTTCATCGCACAAACAACGAAGAGACAAGGAAACATTTACTACATCGGACACTCTTTAGGTACAACAATTGCTTTGATGTACGCCGCAGAATTTCCTGAACATGCAGCCGAACATATCAGAATGTTCATTTTCATGGCACCTGCATATACCCTAGCTAACATGATATCTCCCTATAAAGAGATAGTACCGTTAGTACCAAAAATATGGGTAATTAATATTTTATGATATTTTAAATATATTAAATTAATTTTGAACGTTTCAGAAATTGGCAACTGATTTTGATTTGTACCGATTACTAGGACAATCGCAACCGTTGAGAGCTATTACTCAGATCTTCTGTTTGGAATCGCCTATTCTAATGCAATTGTGCTCCCAACTGCACAACCTTTTCTATGGACCTACTACAGGTGTCGGTTCAGTATGATGAGTCTTATAAAACACTTTATATATTTCAAAATTAATTTTTTTTAGGAAAAGGTACCAGTTTACTACAATATCGTACCTGGAGGAACGGCTCTGAAAGTTTTAGCACAAGCAGCAGATTTGGTAGCCGGTCATTTTCGAAAATTCGATTATGGTGTGGATAATTTTAAGAAATATGGCTCGATATTACCTCCAGCATATGATATAACAAAAATCAAAACTCCTTGTTACATTATGTATGGCATAAATGATTGGGTAGCAAGTAAAAAGGTAAGTATATCAAATGAATGCACTTATAACAATTTTGGAACTGCATTACAGGCATCAAACTATTTTACCTAATGCTAACCAAACTAGATATATATATTTTTTTCAATTTGGCTCCTAATTTTTTATTAATTATTGAAAATAGTCTCCTTCGATTCAATATAAGGCTTGAAATGACTTTAGAACTGGTTGAGGTTTTGAAAGCCATTCGTTCAAATTGTTAGTAGAAACTTTGTTATAACCTTTTAAATTTCTATAACACCCTTCGTTTATATTTCCTACATTCTTAATTTTCATTTCCTAACCTTCGATGTCCTTAATTTAGGAAATAAATATTAAAACATTAAAATTTATTATGCATGTAATCTTGATTATTGTAAACAGGTGTGAACATATACTTAATTAATGAAACAAAAGGGTAAAATATGTCGTAAGAGACGGTTAAAATACCTTAGGAAAAATTGTAATCAGCCATATTAATCTAAAGTTCTAAAGTTTTATTAGTAATTTGAATTAGATGATTAATCTCTAGGATAGAGAGAATATCATAATATCATATATTTATTGTTAAGACCTTAGGTATGTACGAGTTTTGGATAATAACTAGAGAACGGACATTCTTACCACATGACTAAGTTCTCGAATCAATAGCCGTTGTCCATTGTTAACGCTGCGAAAAATCAGGTGGCCGAGAAAATCAAACACAAATACTTCATAGTATTATGTACTCGGCGAAGTTTGTAAACATTTCCAATTGCGGATTGCGTTTAATAGAATATATCCTCGGAATACAATCGCTGTGTTGTCCATTGTAATTGCAACGGACCAGATGGTCGGGTAAGACTAAAAAATACTTCATTGAATTACGCCGAGTCATGTGGTAAGAATGTCCGTTCTCTAATAATAACCCAAAACTCGTATTGTTAAAATCCTGTACGAGTTTTGGGTTATTATCAAAAATTTAAACACACATTTAATTGGAAAGGATCTATAACCTCTTGGAAGACAACAAAGAATAATTGGATGTCACAATTACGGCTAGCTAAGCATGGCAATTTTATTACGCCACTTAAGCTATATCGCAGTTCAAAGTTTGGGTGTTGAAAGGTGAAAAAAGGTAGAAGAGGAAAAAATAATTTCGATATGTATTAAGCGACTAACTTAAACTGTCAAAATCAACTGCCCCAGCCACGTGGTAATACTCCAGCGCATTGAATGCAGTAACTCAATTTTTCGAAAGAATCCACGCTGTAGCTATTAGTAACTTATTGCGACCATTTTAGATTTACTTCCAAACTTCCAAAAGACTTTAAAGAAAAACTAACAAAAAGGAGAACTTCGAAAAATAAAACGAACCATTAACCAGATATTTACCATAGAATGTCTTATGCACAATAGCCATGAGCAAAACATGCAATATATATATAGTTGATTTAGATATTCGGCGATTGAAGGTCTGTTTTACATTAATATGTATATATTTAAAACAAGCTCTTACATGTTTCGGTAAGTATTACCTAAATAAAGGTAATACTTACCGAAACATATAAGAGCTTATTTTAAATATATACATATTAATGTAAAACAGACATTCAATCACCAAATATCTAAATCAACTATATTGTACAAAGGTCAAGAAATAATTATCTATATATATATATATATATATATATATATATATATATATATATATATAATTACATCTTGACCTTTGTGTGTTATAGTAGATTAAATTAGTTATCGATTTAAGGTCTGTTTTACTTTGATATATATATTTAAAATACTCTTACATGTTTCGGCACATAGTGCCTTTATCAAAGAAATTTAAAATATAAATGACAGTATATTAATGTCAGATTAATATGTCTGTTTTTGTCATGGCTAAAATTAAAATATGCAAAGATATATTCAAGTTTAATAATAATAATTCATGGTTCAGAACTATCATCATGAATATATGTTGTTATTATATAAATATCTATCATATGTCATTTAAATATCTGTACACTGGCTTATTTATCATGCTGGTAGTTCCGTGTTTAGATCCCTGATTAGGCTGTCCGAGTAGGTTTTCGTGGTTTTTCCTTCTCGTTCAAAGCGAGTGCCGACAGCTTAACATCCTTAAGTCCACGAGCGCAGACATAATAATAACTCATGGCTTGCCAATCCTCCGTAATTGATGTCTTGCTATCTTTAGTTCTGAACCATGAATTATTATTATTTAACTTCAATGTATCTTTGAATATTTTAATTTTAGCCATGACAACAACATATATATAAATCTGACACTAATATGCTGTCATTTATATTTTTAATTTCTTTGATAAAGGCACTATCTGCCGAAATATGTAAGAGTATTTTAAATATATACATATTAAAATAAAAGAGACCCTAAATCGCCAATTAACTTAATCTACTATATACATATATATATATATATATATATATATATATATATATATATATATATGAAGCGTTGTTCTGATTTCGTCCTGAGAAGGACAACTTTCTTCCTGACGTTTCAGTGACGTCACTTTCACCTTTTTCTAGAGGATCTTCTCGTTGCAATGGTAACTTTAAGAGTGCGTCGATTTCCTGTGACGCTCGTATTATATGTTCCCGTCGTAGTGGGGACGCCTGTCTGACTCCTCGTGATTGATCCGTTGGTTGTTCTGTCGCTTTCGACTATTGGTCGATCGGTTTGCGTTCGGTCCGAGTTAGTATGACTGGGCTGTGGCAAGTTGTTATCATTACGTCGCTTGTGTGTAATCTGCCTGTTGAGCAAGGCCGACTTCCATGTGTCAGGCAAACGCTGTCCGTCGTCACGTTTGTTCATACAGTTTTGCCGTTTCTCAGTTTCTATAGCTTCTCTTATAATCCTGTACGTTAACCTCGTACTGCGTGCTATAGTTTTTGTACCGTCAAAGTCGATGGTGTGTCCTGTATGTAGCACATGCTTAGCTAGGGATGATGTTGTTTCCTTTTTAGCTACCGCATTTCTGTGTTCTTCCCTCCGTACGCTGGTTTTACGGTTAGTATGCCCTATGTATGTTTGTTCGCATTCATAGCACGGTATTTCGTAGACCCCTTGGTTTTCTAGTTCTATCTTGTCTTTTGTATTAGGCAAAATGTCTTTAATTCTCCTGTCTGTCGTATAAATGGTGTCTATGTCGTGTCGGCGTAATATTCTACCTATTTTCTCAGTCGTACCTTTCACGTAAGGGAGAAATGCTGTCCGTGTAGATCTTTCTTTCTTTTTTGGTTGATTCTTGTTAATTGGTGTCGCTCTGTTAATGGTATGTTGTGAATATCCGTTCGCTTGTAATATGTTTTTTATTGTGCCCATTTCTTCGTTTCGATGTTCTGCGTCTGACAGAGTTTGAGATCTGTGGATTAATGTTTTTACTACAGAGTTTAACTGTGCTGGGTGATGATGTGAAGATACGTTGAGATATCTGTTCGTATGAGTAGGTTTTATGTACACTATGTATCCTAGCGAGCCATCCGTTTTTTTATTATCATCAAGTCTAAGAACGGTAGCCGATTTCTTACGTACGGAGGGAAGAACACAGAAATGCGGTAGCTAAAAAAGAAACAACATCATCCCTAGCTAAGCATATGCTACATACAGGACACACCATCGACTTTGACGGTACAAAAACTATAGCACGCAGCGAGGTTAACGTACAGGATTATAAGAGAAGCTATAGAAATTGAGAAACGGCAAAACTGTATGAACAAACGTGACGACGGACAGCGTTTGCCTGACACATGGAAGTTGGCCTTGCTCAACAGGCAGATTACACACAAGCGACGTAATGATAACAACTTGCCACAGCCCAGTCATACTAACTCGGACCGAACGCAAACCGATCGACCAATAGTCGAAAGCGACATAACAACCGACGGCCCAATCACGAGGAGTCAGACACGCGTCCCCACTACGACGGGACCATATAATACGAGCGGCACAGGAAATCGACGCACTCTTGAAGTTACCATTGCAACGATAAGATGCTCTAGAAAAAGGTGAAAGTGATGTCATCGAAACGTCAGGAAGAAAGTTGTCCTTCTCAGGACGAAATCATCCAAACGCGGCGATATATCCCGAAGGACAACGCTTCAACAAACGACCGTGAAAACATTCGACGAAATATATATATATATATATGAAAAATGTGTGAAAGCCGTATCCACCTGGAATCTGCAGACGCCGACGTTTCATAGTGCACCTCATCCAAAAATAGATACGACTTTGATTTCTATACTGCATGTATATATGCAAATGATGATAAACGTAATGTTAATGAGAATTAAAAATTATTAAATTCCCACATTACATGCAATTGCCGCTCTAATTCGTTGTAACAATTTCTACACATGACGAAATCACATTTGTCTAAGAATATAGCTACAACGCGTCACGGCGCCAACCGTCCAGGTTGTCCGGGAAAAATGAAAAATTTGTGAAAGCCGTATCCACCTGGAATGTGCAGACGCCGACGTTTCATAGCTTTTACTAATCGTCAGTGCACCTCATCCAGAAATAGATACGACTTTCATTTCTATACTGCGTGTATATATGCAAATGATGATAAACGTAATGTTAATGAGAATTAATAATTATTAAATTCCCACATTACATGCAATTGCCGCTCTAATTCGTTGTATCAATTTCTACACATGACAAAATCACATTTGTCTAAGAATGTAGCTACAACGCGTCACGGTGCCAACCGTCCAGGTTGTCCGGGAAAAATGAAAAATGTGTGAAAGCCGTATCCACCTGGAATGTGCATACGCCGACGTTTCATAGTTTTCACTAATCGCCAGTGCACCTCAACCAGAAATAGATACGACTTTCATTTCTATACTGCGTGTATATATGCAAATGATGATAAACGTAATGTTAATGAGAATTAATAATTATTAAATTCCCACATTACATGAAATTGCCGCTCTAATTCGTTGTATCAATTTCTACACATGAAAAAATCACATTCTGGATGAGGTGCACTGACGATTAGTAAAACTATGAAACGTCGGCGTCTGCACATTCCAGGTGGATACGGCTATCACACATTTTTCATTTTTCCCTCACAACCTGGACGGTTGGCGCCGTGACGCGTTGTAGCTACATTCTTAGACAAATGTGATTTTGTTCCAATATTAGTAGAAGTTTGACAATACCTATTTCAATGGTTTTATTTTGTTTAATTTTGGAGAAGATCTTAAAAGATAGTGAAATAGAAAAAAAAACTGTAATATATTTTAAAAGACACCAAGTTTTATTAGCACAAGTAGATGACTTAGCCGTAGTAACAAGAACAAGAAAGGAACAGAAGGAATTCTTATAAAATTATTTGCTATAGAATGTGAGCTCTGTGTAAACTAAAATAAGAGAAAATACCCGAAAATGTACACAGCAAGTAAAGTAATCGAAAAACAAATATAAATTAAATGTAAGGATAGAAGCTATCGCTTTCAAAATACATATAGTAACATCAAAATTAGTATTGATCTGAAACAATAGATAAGTAAATATTTTAAATGCTCAGAATAATACAAAATATCCAAACTCAATGAGTGTGATGCCAAATCATCACGCTCATAAGTTTGGAGATGTAATCAAAACGAACGCAAGAAGAACTGCGAAAAGGATTTTTTACGGAGAAGGTTTCAAGAGAAAAGGTTCAAACAGAGGAAAAAACGAATGTAAGCGATCGGAGAAAATTTGGAGCAAGCAGAAGTGCAGGATTAGGATATTGGAGCAACGTACATAAAAAATTAAGAGTGGTGTTAAGAAAACGGCCACTTAGTGTCTGCAGCGCTGTTCTATGTCAATTGCAATGACAGAAGATTTTTGATGACAAATGTATTGAAATACACTTATTATCTGCTATGGTGAATATTTTGAGGAAAATCATGCTATGTACTAGTCACAGATCACATACATATAGATACCCCACTTAAAAACCTATCCTTTGCCAAATTTAAGGGGGAATATTCAAGAGTTTAAGATAAAATAAATGTATCTCAAGAAAGTGACACAATTAAATTTTATACTTATAATAAGTATAAAAAGTGTATCAACAGAAGAAACCTTCAAATGTAATGTTTTATGTGTATATTATAACTAGTATATCTTATAATTATAAAGTTTTCTTAAACACTCCATGGTTTAATTTTTGTTTTCCCTAATTTTCCCTGTGTGATCTGTGGTACTAGTCAGTTAAAATTAGCTTTAATATATTATTAACCTAATATCTTGTCATTTAGTATTTTACACATTAACTTTGATCATTTTTGGTTTAACTTAAGGCCATCCCAAACAAAAAATATTTTCAGCTATTAATTAATATCGACATTCTCTACTGTTTCATTACAGGATGCCATCAACTTGTACAATACCTTGTCACCAGAAGCTCGATACGGAATTAGAGAAATAAACGAGGGCCACTTCAACCACTTGGATTTTATATATGGGCGGCACACAAGGCAGTTCGTCTATGATCGAATAATCAATTTATTCAACACATTTCCGAATAAAACCTAGAAAAATAGTTATTTTAGTATTGTATTTATTTTACTTTGTACTAGTAAAATAGGCAGAATTTAGCCCAGATAGTTAATTCTCAACAACAGATATTGGTCTTTAATAGCAAATGAAAGTAACGATAATGATAATAAATATATTTGTGAAACATTGAAAATATTAAAAATTATGTACTATTTCTAATATTAAATAAATGTCACATATGTTCCTAGTATATTATGTTTTACGTAAAGCATTTGATTTATAACCAATATCCAAAATGGGAGCCGGATTTTAAGTGTCGCTGCTTAAACATTGTAATCAAGACAATCCTCATGCGTGGAAATTTCGTTCCCTCGTTGACAAAGAATTGACGTCAAATATGTGATTCATTTTTTAAATGTATAGAAACTAACATTCACTGTCAAATTTCCAAGATTTGTGGAGAACATTCAATGATAAATTGAATGACAGGAACATGAATAAGACTATTTATCTTACCTTTACGCAATGGACTACCAGATAATAGACAAAAAACAGTCGTGAGTTTCCATTCTACTTGCACTTTCCATTAATTTAGCTTACAAACGTTTGTAACGTGCTTTAGTAAGTACCTGACAAAAACACTGTGCTGGCGAAACAATTGTTGTTTTACGAAGAAATATTAATAAAGTAAAGATTTTAACTATTTATTTGATAGATTTATACTTTAAGCAAATAAGAGTGGTGGAGAAGAAGGTGTCAATATGATAAAAGTTCTGGATTCCAGATCCAAAAAGGTCCCAAAAAATCTTATAAATAATGCCAGAAACAAAGGATAAAATATACTTTTGGGGGCTAGAATCAACAACTATTACCAACTTGACACCTCCTTGTTCTACACCCTTATTTGCTGAAAGACTCAAATACATAAAGTATATTTACCTTTCTTTTGTAACATCGGGGTATTTTACAACTAGGCCACAACTTTTTTGGGAATACATTCCACTTCGACAAAAAAGTGTTACTAGTTTCAGAGCTATCATAAAATCGTACAGACACATAGTTAGGGAAGCGTAAACACAAAAGTTATTATTGGATTGAATTTATGGGTTTTAGGTTTCAAATAAATTGATAATTACAATTGATTAATTCATTTTCATCTAACGAAAATTTAGTTGAAATAAAGCTAAAATTCGAAATCTCTGACTCACTTTACACAATAAAACATGAGAACAAAGAACAAAAAAAAATTGTGGCTAAATGGGCTTGAACTCTAACATGTCATGTGATAACTCGATACACAGTCATGTGTATACGTAACACTTTCAGCAAGGCTACAGCCTCGCCTGTTAATACAAACATTAACGTGTTATCTAAACACGACCTTACTCTGTGTTTGTTGCATACACAAGACTATGTGTCAGGGTTGTACATGTGTTCTAGAAACGCATCATAAGTAAGACAAGGATCTTCTCTAGTATATATAGACAATAGTTTAAGTAAGAAGAGTAAGAACAGTCAGAGTCACAGTGATAGTTACGACGAGAGTTACAACCAGTCAGTGGTGCGAACTGTGTTACATCTTAGTAACACGTTCTGCCCTGTCTGAGTTGAACCTAGTAAACTATGTACATCATGTAAATATATTGTTAACCAGTTTGTAAGCGTTAAGTTAATTATAGAATGTTACCCGAACTTCGTGTGTGTATCATTTAGTACTATATTCCGCCTCGGACCTGCTACCCGATGTGGCCGCTCAAACGGCACACATCACATGGCGATTCTACCTTACCACATAGCAATCTCTGCCTACCTTAGGGCCTAGGGCCCTGCATTATTATATGGCGATCCTGACCAGCCCTTTAGGGCATAGGTTATTACATGCCGATCCTCCAGGCACATAGGACCTTATTACATGGCGATCCTGCCTACCTACATCCTGCCTACCTACATCCAGCCTACCTACGGTAGGACCATTCTGCCAGTCGTTTAAGACTGCAGGGAACTTGTGGGAACCCGGAACGAACCAACGAAGAAAACCTACAGTTTAGCAGGTCAGTGGAACAAATGAATTACGCGATGGAAGAAGGCATCTCCATCCCCTGCCAAGGAGCAGAAGCCGTACAGTCACACTTTAACTACCACTTCAGGAGAAGAAGCAGGTATTTCGTTTAGCAAGACAATTACAGTGCGAAAGTAATGTATAGACACTTTATATGTACGTGTATATTTCAAAGTATTAAAACGTTTCTTTGTACGTGTCGTAAGAATAATATTAGTTTGTTTATGTGCAGCAAATTCTGCATACGCTAACAGAATGTAGAGCGTAACATTGTTATTTTGTTTAAGGTCAAATTTATTTGAAAACTAATATGTAGAATTGTAAAAGTATTAAATCACGGCCGAGAAATTCAAATGTAAACCTGTCCAATTTTGTTATTAACGCAGAAGTTTAAATATATTAAAAAAAAAAAAAAGCCGCCTATATGAAACAGTGAAGATATGTTATATTTCTTTTTTCATAAGTTCAATTACGTGCATACAAAATGCATGCGTCTTCATTTATGTTTTTTTAATAAGCGCCAGGCATGAATGTTATATTTCATATTGTTTATAAACAAAATATAAACAATAACTTGTATATTTAAACTAGTCGCGAGTAAATAAACATCGATTTAAAATATGTATGTACTTACAAGACAGTTTAGAAATTCACAAAGTCAAGTTCATTTCTGAAATGAACGAGCATTGTTTATTTTGTAAACGATCGCATAGTGACATTGAACAGAAGTTATTGCTGACATATTCAAAAATTTTTTTTCGCAAACAAAAGAGAATAATATTAAATTAAAAAAGAGACCAATATACGAGGAGTAGTATATTAATTTTATTTGTAAGAATTCCGAAAATTTTGTCACAAACGCCTTAGAAGTTGATTCCAATGATATAATGGTTAGTAACGGGACGACTCGATAGCATCCTAATCACGTCAGGAGCTCAATAGACGACAGAGACCTATCGATTGTACCTTTACGAGACCAACAGCAGTGCAGTTTCCACCAACCCCAGGACAGATCATCCTAGAGTTGTGGAACTGGCGAAATCGATGACCAACCGCATCAGACGAACTTCAAAAGTAGAAGAAAGGCAAAGAAGACTCCAATTCGCCCCTAAGTCGTGAGGAAGCAAGCATGCGCTTCCAGGAAATAGTCCGACACGACAAAAAACGCTCTCAGAATTTTTTTTTAGAGATTACAGTTATAACAAAAGTGTGTTTTGTTAACTGGTCTCAAGTTTTTCTGTATTGAAGAAAAGGCTTACAGTATAAGGGCATTTCCGCTGTACGAGCACTCTTACTGTAGTCAGAATAAGCTTCACAAGATAGTTCTGCGCAGGAACATGACATACACGGAATATGTGTTGTCCAGGGAAATACACGAAAGAGTGATTTCCAAAATAATTTTTCCCATGGAGGAAAATAGATAGAAAAACAGAGAGTCGATTTATTTTAAAGTATGGTTAAAAAGGGAGCACAAAGAATTGGAAACAAACAATCATACACAAGAATTGAAACCACAAGATCAAGCATGAGGAATCGGAATCAAGAACCAAACGCGAAAAACAAAAAGACAAGAATGGCAAACTGCGAAACAAGGCAATTATTCTATATAAGTTGCACATGTTATAGAAATAAAATATAAGAAAGCGAACAGACTAGCAAAATTGAGACAGTGTACAAAGGCCCGACAATTATTATTATTTATTTTTATCTTCAACAATGTAAACTTACTATTTAGCAGTACCTTTAAAATTTAGGATTTACTATTTAAAGTTTTTACAATCTATATTATATATTTATTATTACTATTTATATTAGAATATTTATCATTTGACGATTTATATTATATATTTATTTAGTATATATTTATTACGTATTACTATATATATATTAGACTATTCATCATTTTACTATGTACTTGTTATTATGTGATATTTGATAACGATTTCACTTTAGAATTGTAGTCAGTGTAATTTTAGCAAATTTATTGTTTAAATAATGTCATTGTAAATTTGTAATCCCAGTAGTGTTTACCATATTTTCAAAAAGAAAATAGGGAAGGTTAAATAGATAGAGAGATTCTTGATGAAAGAAAAACAAACATATTAATGTTGGTTTTCCTTTCTCCCCAAGAGGGATGGTGTGATAACTCGATACACAGTCATGTGTATACGTAACACTTTCAGCAAGGCTACAGCCGCGCCTGTTAATACAAACATTAACGTGTTATCTAAACACGACCTTACTCTGTGTTTGTTGCATACACAAGACTATGTGTCAGGGTTGTACATGTGTTCTACAAACGCATCATAAGTAAGACAAGGATCTTCTCTAGTATATATAGACAATAGTTTAAGTAAGAAGAGTAAGAACAGTCAGAGTCACAGTGATAGTTACGACGAGAGTTACAACCAGTCAGTGGTGCGAACTGTGTTACATCTTAGTAACCACGTTCTGCCCTGTCTGAGTTGAACCTAGTAAACTATGTACATCATGTAAATATATTGTTAACCAGTTTGTAAGCGTTAAGTTAATTATAGAATGTTACCCGAACTTCGTGTGTGTATCATTTAGTACTATATTCCGCCTCGGACCTGCTACCCGATGTGGCCGCTCAAACGGCACACATCACATGGCGATTCTACCTTACCACATAGCGATCTCTGCCTACCTTAGGGCCTAGGGCCCTACATTATTATATGGCGATCCTGACCAGCCCTTTAGGGCATAGGTTATTACATGCCGATCCTCCAGGCACATATGACCTTATTACAGTCATAGCTAAACGTAATAACCACTAGACCGCGCAAAATTTAACAATTTTTCTAGCGATAGCTTGCGGGAATTGTTATTAGTTCAGCTTTTAATAAAGATTTTTAAAAAGCAAAAAAGTGTCATTCATCTGCAGCACATAATGTTGGCTGCTTTCACAAATTTTCTGCCATTTATTAAAAATGGCCAGAGTTCTTCATTCGTGTGAAGTTTACCTTCCAAATTTGCATATATTTGCATATATCTCTTTACACACATGCTTTTCCAATACGAAAAAAATATGTACAACGCTACCGACCATGGAGATTCGGAAAATGATACTGCCATCGAGCAGAATCCATTTTCCTGAAAAAAAAAGTCGGGCGCAAAGGTCGATTTCTGCACTTTTTCTGAAACATTTTTCTAACGATTTGTAATTATGTATAGTCAAGACATACCCAAGTGTATATCGCCGAAAGGTATGAATTAGTATAATTTATATATGAAGATTATCTAAAAAAGCACAGCATAAAAAGGTCGATTGGTTGTCAAGATTAAAGATGATATACAGGCAGATTCAAATTAAGTGCGCACTATTGCTATCTCTGTTATTATTTATTCTAGAAAGTAGGTTAAATTAGCAAAGTATTAGTGTTTTTAACATTGATTAGCATGCATTTCATGAAAAAAAAATTGAATAATGCATTTTCGAGAAATTTGGATTTATAATTTTTTTAAAAGGAACAGCCTGCATATTTTTTAAAATACTGAATGCTAATGTTCTTTGTAATATAAAAGTTTCAATACACTATTGTCCTAAAACGAGTAATAAAGTAATTATAGCAGTTTCTATTTCCTTCTAAATGTTGTCATTGTTCCGTTAACTTTTGGCAAAACAGATACATATTTTGTGTTTAATGTTTATTTTAACATATTACAGCTTACAAAATTAAATTAAAAAGAAGTACATGTATAATTTATAAATACTGCTCAAAGGTGTCACCTTCCTGCTCAATACATTTTCGTGCTCGCTTCAGTACACTCTGGGTGGCTCTCAAGATTGTCCTTCTATCTAATTGGCCAAAAACTTCTCTGACCTTGTCTTGCAATTCGCGCACATTGTCGTATCGCGTTTTGTACACCTCAATTTTTAAGTATCCCCAAAGAAAAAAGTCTAAAGGTGATAGGTCAGGGGAGCGTGCTGGCAATTGAATTGGACCATTTGTACCAATCCACTTTTCGGCAAAGATGGTGTCGAGGTAGGTTTGCACTAGGTGATAGTTGTGTGCAGGAGCACCGTCCTGCTGAAAGTATAAATTTTGGCGCATCAGGTAATTGGCGTTATCAAGGAAATCCTCTAGAACGTTACGAATAAATTCTAGATATCTGTTTCCTGTCAATGTACCATTGTAGAACAGTGGACCAACGACTACCGAACCAATTAATACGCACCAACCGTTAAAACTAAATCGAACTTGTGCAGCATGTGGACGAACTATTAATAAATTTTCTTGAGACCATTAGTGACTATTTTTCTTATTAAACATGCCTCTATTTGAAAAATTTGGTTCGTCACTCCATAAAATACACTGTGCTCCATTCAAATTTTCATCACAAAAACTAACAAATTAATGACAGAAGGCTAATCTCCCGGCGGAATCTCCTGGCTGTAATGCTTGAGAGATTCTGAACTTAAAGGGGATATACTTCTGCTTTTTCAATATTCTTTGAACTGATGAATAACTTAATGCCAATTCCTTAGTAGCATCCCTAATAGAAAATTCGCGATGGGTTTCAGAATACGCTAACACTGTAATTTCTACTTCTTCGTTGACGACGATATTTTTCTTTGTTCTTTTCTTTCTAAATAAGCAATCATGCAGTCTAAACTGATTGTAAAGTTTTCGAAAGTAACGTCGATCTGGCTGCTGTCATAAAGGATAGTGTTCAGCATAATATTCGCTAGTCCATATTGAATTTTTACGACATAAAATGTACGCTTCCAACATATCGCAGTTCTCCAAATAAGGAAATACCATAGTGAAATATTTTCAAACACTAAGCAACGAAAGTAAAAACCAAAATGTATAGAAAAAAAATAGAGAACTAATGAACACAACACAAAATAAAAAAATATATATTTTTAATAACTAAACGTGCGAAAGATTTATATTCAGTACGTTATTGACATTTACAAAGGGCATACTATTTGTTCTGTTTAAAGTGAAAGAAGCCTACTACTGATTTTACAGAATGAAAGAGTATCTTTGACATAAATTTCAAAATTTCTCGAAAATGCGTTATTCAATGTTTTTTTCATGAACTGCATGCTAATCAATGTTAAAAACACTAATACTTTGCTAATTTAACCTACTTTCTAGAATCAATAATAACAGAGATAGCAATAGTGCGCACTTAATTTGAATCAGCCTGTATACTTTTCGTTATAAATCAACCAGCTGGAAACCAGCTAACATGGTAGGGATACCTACACAGAATGTATGAAGAAAGAATATTAAATAAGGGATAAGATTGAATTCCAGCACATAGAAATAAACGAGGACAACCACGATAGAAATGGATTAATAACATAAAAAATGAAGTGGGAAAGAGAAGGTTATATGAATAGGACTGAAACAGCAATAACCAATGGGGTTCGGGAAGCGAAAAGCGGTAACATGTTGCCAATATGCTCTAGAGGAATTATTATTTTAATAAATATACAATTATTTTACAACTCATGTCGACCGTAAGAAGCGAAAGTATGTACTGAATTCGACGTACGAGGGACAGCCGGAGAACTTTGAGAAAAGCTATGAAGGAAATATTTAATACGCAAATAAATGCCTTTATTGTTTTTCGAAATATTCACCATTCTGTGCACTTTTTCATTCGTTCAAACCAGTCATTGAAACATTTACGCCATTCTGAAGTAGGCGTCTGAAAATGTGTGACTTGAATGCAGTGATGACCCTTTCTTAACAGGAAAAACGGTGTCCCTGCATTTTTTCTGAATTCTTGGAAACGATGCTTGGTGTCAAGTCAGGACTATTGAAAGGATTTGGCCCGTTTAGGGTACCATTTCTTGTTTAAGGTTCGCCGATTCTCCAGAATAATTGTAGGAAGATAACCAGATTTGGTTATGAAATAATTTGTTTAGAAGTGCTTCGTGACCGAACAACTTTTGTTGCAGAATATCATTTCAAAACTGTTGATTGTTGCTTCGTTTCCGGTTCATAAGTATGTATCCACGATTCGCCACCTGTAATAATGTCATAGATATGTTTAGAAGATCCGTCATTAATTTTGTTAACATTGCTTTGTACCATTTCACGCGTTGGTCTTTTTGAGAGGTGAAAAGATTATGCAATATCCAATAAGAACAAAGTTCCCTCATAGCTAATTGGGTATGCAAAATTGAATGTATCGTGGTCCTAGAACTGTGCAAGCATGTCTGAATCTCATCATCCGTTACATGGCGATCTTCTTCAATAGTTCGACGTGCAGCATCGATATTTTCCGCAAAAACAGATGTTGCAGGATGCCTTATCATTGGTTGATCTTGAAGCAAAGTACGACCACACTTGGAACCAGCGACATACCGTTGTTTTTCATGGCGCTTCATCGCCAAATGCAGAAATTGAACTTTCTATGTACTGGTATAAAGTTAAACTACAACAAAAATTATAATAAATTATAGCGCGATCATTTGCACGAGCTAACTCTATTTTCAATGCTATTAGCGATCTTTAAAGCTATATTTTGCACAAACTGACTGATATTTTGATCATTGAAGAAAAGCATCACATTGCTGTATACCAGTAGACATACATCATTTATCAAACTAAACAGCGTTGCCATATTCCCGAAATCTCTCGACTGTCCCTGATAATAATGATAATAATGAGATCACAGCTTTTTCTAACCTGTAACTTTCGACAAATTTACTCTTATTATATTTATTCAAATAATCTCTGTTTATATATATTTTCCTTCCCCCATATTCGTATAAGTATTCTAATTTATTACTAGATTCTTTTATGCCTAATTTGGTATTAATTTTAATTCTATTGTTATTATAATCAAAATGATAAGGTAACGTAATAGGTAAACTACTAGATACTAACGAAATAATCGGTTAGTGCAAGATGATGTGCAATCATATAATTGCTAGGTCTATCGCTCGACGGATTCTATACGTATTTTGTTCAATGTCAGTGGAGTCCTACTTGTGTATCCAGGCGTATCTCCACGAGTTCTTAAATTTATGTAAAAAAATGCTGACATAATATATAATTTATTTATACATTTCAAATATTTGGATCATTGATATCACACGCATATATACGCGTTATTAGTTTCGCCCTAAGAAAAATTAGAATTAGTGTGATAACCTTAGTAAAAATCACAAACAATAGTTTATGTTAATAGAAATATAGTACTTATGAAAACGTAATATAACAAAGATGTAAGTTTTTCTTATTATTCGATTTCGAAATCTTAACTTCTAAGTCTATGGACCATCCATTCTTAAAAAAGAGCGTCGGGTTGCAAAGGCCTTAAAATAAACGCTTGTCATTGGCTAAAAGATAGGTCGAATTTATGCAGGCAAAATCAAGTCTATTTGGTTGTGTTAAATTTTCTTTTACTGTCAGTTAACACCCCTAAAATACAAAATTTAAAGAAAAGGCAAAAATTTTCTGTTAAAGTTTTGGTCTGATTTGCCATATCTCAATTGGGAATATCTAAACTTTATGTAGTCCGTGTAAGACGACAAACAGTGGACATCCACAACCGTCTGTCAAAACTAATGAATTTCATTAACGTACATCACATTAATGATAAGTAGAGCAGATTAATTTCCGTGTGCGCCATGTGCGCCGATGTGTGGATGATTGTATTGCATCAGAGCTAATAAAAAGCATTCAGTATGTGTTTGATACTTGCTTAGACTGCATGTAAGTGTAAGCACACGTATTAAAATGTCTTCTTCTTCTTTAGGTGCCGTCTCCGCTTCGAAGGTTGGCAATTATCATAGCAATTCTTACTTTTGAAACCGCAGCTCTAAACAGTTCATTATTATTGCATCCAAACCAGTCCCTAAGGTTCTTCAGCCATGAATTCCGTCTTCTTGCTATAGATCTCTTGCCCGGGATTTTTCCCTGCATAATTATTTGTAGTATTTGATATTTTTCTCCCCTCATGACATGTCCCATGTACAGCAGTTTTCTTCTCTTAATTGTCGGAATCACTTCTCTCTCCTTATGCATACGTCTCATCACTTCTACGTTGGTTTTTCTCTCTACCCATGAGATCTTCAATATTCTCCGGTATACCCACATCTCAAATGCCTCCAGTCTCCTCATGTCGGTTACCTTCAGCGTCCAGGCCTCCATCCCATAATATAGTATAGACAGCACATAGCATCTCATCAGTCGTATTTTTAAGTCAAGGTTTAAATCTCGGCAGCTTCTTCATCCTTGTAAAGGTGCTTCTCGCCTGTTCTATTCTGACTCGTATTTCTTGGGAGCTGTCATTGTTCTCATTAATAATCGTGCCCAGGTATTTGTATTGTCTTACTCTCTCAATAGGCTGGTTCTCACATATATCTTACGATTATCTTTAGTTATTTTTGTTATCAGCATATATTTTGTTTTACTTATGTTCAGCGTTAGTCCATACTCTTCGCTTACTGTGACCATTCTGTTAATTAGCGTCTGTAGGTCCTCGTGTGTTCCAGCTAAAATAACTGTATCGTCAGCGTACCTCAGATTATTTATTGTCATGCCGTTAGTCTTAATGCCCTTGTCCCGATCATCAAGTGCTCTATTTACTATGTCCTCCGAGTACATATTAAAGAGGATTGGCGACAGTATACACCCCTGACGAACACCTCTTCGTATTTCTATTTCCTCTGATGTCGTGTCTTCTATTCGTACTGCTGCTTTTTGGCCATAGTATAGGTTTGAGATTAATCTTATGTCTCTGAGGTCTATCCTTCTCTTGACCAATGTTTCTATGAGTTGATCATGTCTAACTTTATCAAATGCTTTATTGTAATCTATAAAGCAGGCGTATTAAAATGTCGTCGACACATAAATCGAGAAAACGACCGTTGTCAGACGAAGGGAATAAGTTTATTATGAATTTCCCGGACTTAATATACGATGGCTCAAAAATTAAATGTTTAGTGTGCAATACATATCTAATGTGTTGCACGTAAGCAGTTCGAAGCACAATAATAACAAAAATTAATCGACAACAGTTTACACATGAACTATGTGTAATTATGATTGTGTGTACACTGCCGTTTACCTTGTTAAGTAATGATTCATTTATTTCATTTTGGAATAAATACGCGAATCAAACATTACCGAGCACGACAACGTTACGAAGGAATTTACCATCGGTGCGTTAACAGGTTGAAAATAAAATCAAAGCCGAACTGAAAAATAAAAACTGTGGTTATGTGTGGACGAAACAACCGACAGCAAAAAAACAATCTATAGTTAATGTGATGGCGCGTAATATGGAACCACATCAACCAACCTCTTCAATTTTATCAGCATCCAGACGACTAGAACAATGTAATGCCAAAAAAATTTCAGAGGTGCTGTTAGATAATTTGGAAAAATTTAAACTTTCGAAAGACCAAGTATTAATGTTTATGGTCATAAACATTAATATTTGGTCTTTGTGGTACCGCAACTATGTGTTCTGTAAGCCGGTCTCTTAGAAAATATTGCCCTAACTTGTTACATATTACTTCTAAACTCCATGCTCTACACCTTGTAGCAGAACAGGTTCGTAGATATTATCCAGAGGTAGATGCTTTAATATCGAGTACAAAGGCAGTATTCCTGAAATCTCCAAAACGTATTCGGAAATTTCAGAAAATTATCACGAATTGTGTCCCCATACCCCTGAGCCACCACAGACGTTGGGGTACATGGTTACGGGCGGGGTTTTACTATCATGAACATTTTGAAAAAATTGAGGACGTGGTTTTATCATTCGATCCGAAAGAAAGTGCAGCTATCAATACAAGCCAGAAAAAATTTTAAGATGCCCAGATTAAAATGGATTTATAAAGTATTCGTGAGAATTACTTGGGACTAGAAGAAGCAATAACAAAATTAGAAAATTCGTTGCTGTCGTTAGAGGAATCACTGCAAATTGTTAAAAATGTTCACGCACAACTGTGTGTTGTAGAAGACGCTAAAAGTGAAAGTGTTCTAATTAAATTTGAAAGTATTTTAGACAGAAGTGCAGATTTTTACACCTTAACACGTATTTGTGAGGGAACGTCTACAGATGCGTTAAGTTGCTTAAAAAAGTATTTTGATTATGCGAATATAACATGACTAGATGTAGAACGCTCGTTTTCCGAATATAAACATATTTTTTCCTCACGGCGGACATATTTTTCAGAAATAACCTTAGAAACGCACCTGATGTTGAAAATATACAATCGAGTTTCTCCAGTTTGTCAATCCTTGGAAGACGCTTAAAACGGTAAGTGTTTTTTTAAATCCTCTGTCGTGCACACAATCACTGATTTCATAAATTTTCCATTTTATTTATAAGTACATACAACGCTGCTATAATATGTACTATTCTCATTTTTCGTGTGTTTTTGCATATTACTTTAATAGCAGAAAACCAAATGTATATTTAATTATTTCTGATAGAATAAATATCTCTACTTCTATACTTATATCGGTAACAAGCTCATGTTGCGTCCCTTTTCTTTCGCATATTCTAATATATTACGAATTACACTCCCATACCGGCGCTCATGGCGCGCACGGAAATTAGTCTACTCTAATGATAAGTACATGTTTTGCCCTGACCTTACATCGGAGCATTATACTAGAAGAACCCTAAACTGATTAGAAGCTCAAAGAATACCATATGTTCCTAGAACTGACAATCCTCCAAATATCCCACAGGCGATGCTAGTTGAAACTTTTTGGGCTTTATTGGCTAAAATGGTATATGATAATGGCTGGGAAGTTCAAAATGAGCAACAATCACGACAGAGGATATTCCAAAAATTTAGAGAATGTGATTTAGAAGCCGTCCAAACATTAATGCGAGAGGTAAGAAGAAAACTTCGTATAATTGAATATAGCGGGCCCCTAGTGGCAATATAATATTTAAGTGTTAAGGTCTAAGGTTCATTAATTGGTGTTATAATATTATTCTTTGTTGTTGTTTTCCCAAAACTTATGTAACATGTGTTACTTCTGTCTGTGCTATTGAATTTTATGTTTTATTAGTTGTTTATTGTGCTATTTATTATTAATATTCATTAAAAATAGTTCATTATAGATATCTATAAAATAAAATACTTATTTTCTAAAGATATTTTATCACTTTTATTTACTTTTTCTTAACATAATCGCAAACGAAGTTACCAAGATGCTTACAATATATTGGACGAAACATCAAAAAGTACAATTAGAAGGCACGTGCATTCATTTTTCTTAAAAATGAATTACCTGCTTATACGTATATATGCGAGGTAATAAAATTACTTAGTGTTATATTGTAAATCATCTACGTATTTTGTCTTTTTAAGTTATTAGAGAGACTGCCAGTTTACCTCCTATAAAACAAACATCGCTTTGAAAAATCCTAAATAAACTAAGATTCAAGTTGGAAAAACGTACCTGAACATTGAACAAAATGATATTTTCTTAAGGACACGGAGTTATTTGAGAAATATAAGAAATAATTACGCAGAAGGCAGAAAAATCTGTTATTTAGATGAAACATGAATGAATGAATGAAAGCAAAAATATGGAAAGATACAATAGTAATTAATTAAACGCAAGCACTTATTGAAGGTCTTTCTACTTGTTTAAAAGATCCATCTGGCAAAGGAAAGTGACTAATTGTGCTTCCTATTGGCAGCGGAACTGATTTTGTGAATAAAGGTTTGTTATTATTTGAATCCAAAAAAACTTAAGATTATCATGAAAATCTGAATTGTGAGGTGTTCATTGCATGGATGCAAAATATATTACCTTCTCTTGAGCTCAATTGTGTTACTGTAATGGACAATGCGCCCTGTCACTCTATTAAAACAGAAGTCACCTACTTCATCGTGGAAAAAGGAGGCTCTTATAGAATGGCTTTTAACAAAAAGAATTTTAGTTAATAAGACCATGCCAAAGTTTAAATTGCTTGACCTCGTAAAAAATTACACCTCCCATCATCCAGTTACGTGGTTGATGAAATAGCTAGAGAAGGTGGTGGTACAGTTTTACGTTTACTTGTAATTACTGTAATCTGACCCCATCGAACTTCTATGGCTTCAAGTTAAACACAGAAGAAAAAAAATGTATGATTTAGATAATATTGTTGACAATATGTTAGAAAATTTGACTTTTATTGTAAATATTGAATCAGCCTTAGAATTTTCATTAGATTCAGGTTATCATCTTGAAAATAAGTAATTTTTAATATATACAACATATTGCTGTAATAATAATTCAAACTATAATTTAAATTATCTTGATTGTTTTTAATATGTACATACTGTATTTTTTTGTAAAATAAAAGTATTGTTAAATAAATATATTTTATACGTTTAGAAAAATTTTTATACAAAAAAGTGAAACGATGTGCAGTTAAACGAATTTCCTTATCGCTGTCATTATATGTATTATTAAAATAGCTATGTTTTGTAAAATGCTGTATTTGTTAAGCAAGCACTAATCTTAAGAGATACATCAATATTATGATAATTATAATATACATCCCTGTCATTATTAATCCTTTAAATTTATTAGTCTTACATCTTCTGTGTGCAAAATTATCACCTGAATACCAACATATCTGCTATAATGGTTATTAAGAACAACCAATGATTGTTCTATCACATAAAAAAAATATTAAAATGCTTATCGCCATCATGGATTTTTTATAATACTATTGTTTGGTAATAAAATCAAGTATAAGTAGATATTTCTTTTGATGTAATTTTAACACATGCTTCACATTGTACGAAGGATGTTTCCAAAGTTTTGGGAATTTAGCTATAATTTTTTTGTTTGGTCAATTTTCATCAATATTACAATGTATATTTTCAACATAATCGCCATTTAATTGATTAACTTTTTTAAGCCGTCCTCAAAGAATTTTTTCGGTGTCTCCTCGATCCACCTATTTATGTCACGTTTTACGTCAGTTAAATTTTCAAAACGGACACCCCGTAAAGGGTTTTTCAAATCTGATGAACAGATGAAAATCACTTTGTGCAGGATCCGGTGAATAAGGTTGATGCGGAAGCAATTCCCATCGTAAATCGCTCAAAACATCCTTTCCTTCGTTTTTCTTGAGATGTGCGGTGTTGTATTATCCTGTTGCAATATCGGACGCTTATGCAAATACCCAGTCCATTTTCTGAAAAATGCCTACCGCAGTGGTCTGGATAATAAGTTCGAATAATATTCTGCGTTAATTGTAATACATTTCGCCAGATAATCCATAATAATAATGTCTTCGCACTCCCAGAATACAGCAAGCATTACCTTTCCAACAAACGGAACTGCACGCGCCTTAATTGGGCCTTAATTAACATTCTTCGGATTGCGCTTTGGTCTCAGGATTTAAGTAAGGAATCCACGTTTCGTCATTGGTTATTATCCGTTGCCAACATTCATCACCGCAATGGATTCACAGATCTTGAAGTTGACGACAAGTGCCAGACCTATTGAGTTTCTATTCCGGTCCCAAAAGCCTTGGCACCCAGCGGCCTGAAGCCCCCCCCCCCCTTACCCCCAAATAATAATGTAAGATTTCATGACCTTGTCGTATACCTATTCCTAGGCGTACACTAATTTGAGAAATAGTCATTCGTCTGTCCTCTTTCAGTAGGTTCTTCCTGGCAGTAATGTTTCTTTCATTTACCGACGTGCTCGGGCGGCCACTGCATGGATCGTCTTCTAATGATGTTATACCACTTTTAAAACGATCGATCCACCGATATACAGTGGGTACTTTTAAATTCTGCAGACTGAACAAACACTTCTTGCAGAGGTTTAATATTTTCTGAAGTTTTTACACCCTCTTTCCCCAAAAAAATTATTGCTCTTTGAGATTTGGCCGCATCTTACATGGTGACACCAGCAGTGCTACGAAAATGCGTCTATATCGGTCGAACATCTGAAACAGACTAAACAATATTGTACTGAATAGCTGCATAAACATGTCAAGACTTGTCTATCACCAGTAGCATTGCCTATAAGATTTGTTTAATTTAATTGGATGAAAATTCCCAAAACTTTGGAAACATCCCTCGTATTTACACACAATTTTGTTCTAGATGTACCAGCATCAAACAAATAAGAAATTGACTGAAATATTTTATATAGCGTGCCTTCAAAAGCTTTCCTCATTAGAGACGGTCATGCTCATTCAAAATTATACGTTTGTGGTAGAATACGTGCACTGTCACAAACCATTATCAAAAAGCATGGCCGTCTCTAATGTCTAATACCTTGCATTGATATATATTTGGCGCTTCTTACTTGAATAAAATTATTAAAGGATGTCTTGGCTCTCTTAATAATAAATATGTTAATAAGCAAACGTAAAATAAAATTATAATCTTTGATAAGATATGTAGGTATACAACCTCAATATACGACAACATCAATATATGTTCTACGAGGGATAAGCTACAATTATTGAGAATAGAAAAATCTAGTTACCTATGAAAAACAATTGTTGTTCAGTAAATAGTGCATTATTTTATCTGTCAAATGCAGTTTAGTTTGTGCAATTCGATTAAATAGTGACTGAGAAATAACCCATAGAATACGCTTCTGTTATTGAAAAAGTGGAATGATCACGAGGGAACTTTCGGATAATGATTTACTATGATTTCAAGAAAGGCTTGAGCGCGTATGGGTGTGAGAAAGGCTTAAAATCGGCATTTGGGGATCGCGCACCATCATTGGCTACTGTTTATAGATGGCATAAAGCATTTGAACGAGGTTGTAACTCGGTTGTACACAGAAAAGGAGCTGGCCCTCCTTCAACTGTTGTTAATCCCAAAAATATTGCCGCAGTGAAGAAGATGCTGGAAGAGGACAACCCTATTGCCTACGCAATGATAGAGTCCAAACTGATGATTGGATCCTTGCAAGTGAGATCAATATTACACGAACATTTACATTTGAAACGGTTGTAGCTCGGTTTATAACCCATCATCTAACAGAAGTACAAAAAGCAGAGCGTGTTAAAATTTGTCAACAAATTTTAGATATGTTGGGTGCTGGAGGTCATCAAATTATTTCTAAAATTGTAACTGGCGATGAAACGTACATACGGTTTTTTATGTTCCCACTCGCAGCATTTTTTAGGAGTACGAGTTTGGTGGCCGCAGTTAAATTAGAAGATCAGAAAACAGTTACCACTAAATGGTATGATGAAAATTATTTGCCTACTGTGTTCAGTATAGTGCCAAGAAAGGGAATTATGTTACATCATGATAGCGCATCGTCCCATGCAGCAGGTATAACTGTTAAGTATTTAGCTGAAAACAAAATCAAAATTATATATAATATCCTCCTTACTCACCGGATTTGGGGATGTGTGACTTCTTGCAATTTTGTGAGCTCAAAAAACATTTAAGAGGGAAAAGCTTCCAATCAGAAGAAGAGATTGATATCGCCGTTAAGTGTTTTTTTTATAGTACCCCTAAATACAGCTGGCTGAACGCTTTTGAACTACGGAAGGAAAGAATGGTTAAATGAATTATTGTTGATGACAATTACTTTGAACATATTTAAAATAAAAATTCTGAAAACTTGTATCAATCTTTCTATTCTCAATAATTGTAACTTGCCTTTCGTATTACAAAATTTATGCTGCGTAAATTGCACTCAGTTTGCCGCCCTATCTGTTCTTTTCTTAGAATGAATGGCATATAGAATTAATGGAAATGTAAATCGTTTTAAACATTCGATAGAAATTATTAAGAATTATACAAAAAGTCAAAACAACACTATAACTTAAAATTCAAAACATTAGAATTTTATACTGCTCTAATAATCACACAACCATGAAAAGCTTTTCGAAAATGTATTCAAAATAAATAAATAGAACATGAAGTTATGAAGTCATAAATAAGCAGCAATACATTAAAAATATTCTAAATTAAATCCTTTGTCCTTATTATTATTATTATATTTCGTTTCAAGAATTCTTACAAACCTTGTTTTATATTTAAAAATAAATTAGTTTATATTCAACTAATGTTAAAATTACCTAACACTGCGCAATATAATGAAGAGGAAGTGTTAGAGGAAGCATTGCATTAACAGTTAATAATTAACAAGCATGTAATTTATCTACTAAAACTGCAACTTTCGTGCCAATAATTTAAACAAAGGAACGCACATTATTTAACAACTTTCGCCCAACTTTTTAAAAATATTTATGTGATATATTTATATATTACATCCGATGAAACAAGAATTTCTATGCTATATATACCACACAAGTATACTGAAAATTTTTCAGTGTAAAATTACTTAAAATGTGGTTGGTAATCGCTCAGATAATCTACTCGTTTTCGAAATTTTTGGTGATAGTGTCGTCACATAAAAACAATGCTTGTACGAGTTTTAAGGATTATTACCAAATACAGAATAATAGTAATTGCTTCTATGATCCAGCAGCTGAACTTGAAGCAGTAAGTGTACTGAATACTAAATACGGCACATGGGAATGCTTCCAACCCAAAAATTAAAAAAAAATTAAACAATGCGGGTGAGTGGTCCACTTTATGATATTCTCAGAACTTTTCTTGTTTTGAAAAAGTTTCAAGTGAGTAACAATTAGAACTATTTTCAGCTTTTATCATGCACCGTGCCATCAAAAAAAAACTCAGAATTGGTCATGGCATTTTCAAGTTTGTCTTCTTTCGATTACAAAATTTTACTGTAATCAAGTAGCTGTCGCTTTTATCTTCATGTAATTAATTAGCAAAAAATTATCTAAATCAAAACTCAACCTTTAATTTAGATAATTCATAAAAAAATGAAAAAATTATTTTCTAGTACAAATTTATCTATACCCAGAATATGTTGAGAATAATTACTTTGGCCATCGAGATATTGCCTGATTTGACGTCGCACATTATACATTATTAAATACATTTTCTAAAATACGAGGTGCTTCCCAGAAACTCCTGGAATTTGAATGTGGCGCGCAATGGGATGGTAGTAGTACAACTTTATAACGCTAGGTGGTATGACGTACATCTATACTAAGTCAGTCTCTCAAACGGTATTTTGCTAAATCATGACTAACAATTTTTGTGTTTAAATTTGTTGAGTTGTGTTTGAGTTGAGACACTTCAATATCTGACCTGAAAGAGCAAAGAACGTTCATAAAATTCTGCTTCAAACTTGGTAAAACGGTTGCGGAAACTGAAAATACTTAAACAAACGTTTGGTGATAATGATTTAGGACAGACGCAAACTTATGAGTGGTACAACCGTTTAGAAGTGGACGTGTGTCGGTTGATCATGATGAGCGTTTCGGTTATCCATCGACGGAAAACACGCCACAAAATGTGGCAAAAGTGTATTATGCTATCCTACAAGACCGAAGGAGAACAAGTTTGTACCAAGGTTACTCAGTACTAAACAAAAAAGGCACCGTGTTCATGTGTGCTCTGAGCTGAAAGAAACTACCGGAACGGATGCGAACTTCAGTGCCAGAATCATTACTGGCGACAAATCATGACTGTATGGGTATGATCCCGAAACAAAGCAGCAGTCATCGCAATGGAAAACGAGAAAGCACAAGTTGGAAGCAACGTCAACTCGATGTTGATTTACTCATTTGATGCTGATGTCATCGCGCACAAAGACTTTCTCCCTCCAGTTAATGGACGATCTTATTGCGATGTTCTTCAGCGACTAAGCTGAACATTCGACGCCAACGGCGTTCCAAATGGCGCAAAATTCATGGATCCTACACCACGACAAAGCACCAACCCACACGTCACTGCGTCAGTTTCTAGCCTCAATTATGAAGATATTATTATTATTAAGATTGAGAAGATCCAGATCAACCTCGTATTTTTATTAAAAGAAGTATATAGCAATAGGTCTTTATCACGTGCTCGGGTGTTTGAGTGATTTAAGCGTTATTTAAAATGTCTGAGACGATGTTGGGAGTAATGCGCACCCAGAATGCCATTCCACGTCCAAAATGGGTTAAAATATTGAAAAAATTTTTAATCTGATCCAATATCACGCCAAATTATCAATTTACGACGACGAAAATTTAAAACATAATTTTATTACATATTCTGATCAAATATGTTTATGAGGAGACTACTTAATGAATATGTTTCAGAAAAATACCTAATTAGGATTAGTTGAGGTCAGGTTCTCATAGTGTACTAATTAGGAAAAACAATTTCATATCAAATTATTTCTGTATTTTGAATTACATAATATACAATTTTGATTTTATTGATATTATTCCGTTATTCCACATCACCCTTATCATCATCGTCGGACTCCCGGTCAATATTCCCTTCATTATTACCACCGCAGAAAGTAGGCAAGTCTTAGCATACTTAATACAACTTCGTTGAATTTTGTTTTATATATTTTAGGTTTTTTCGTCTACTTGTCACAATAGGATCCGAAGATACTAACATCCAGTTAAATATGTCACTTATTGGTGTTGATTCCGGAAGTTTTTCTGGAGTGATATTGACTTAATTTTATATAATCTTTATGTCCTGCCTCAATTACATCTTCTGACAGTTGGCCTACTGGCAAAGGTAAAGATTTTATAATATCAGCTCCATGTATTAAGAGTTTGTGAACACTGGCGCTCATTTTGTACCAACCATAAAGCTAAATAGCCATCTATGTTGTTTCAAGCAATATTTTGTAAATGTCTTTCCTTTGACGAGTGTCCACAAGAAACGATTGAAACTATATTCCGCACTTGAACTATCAGTCAAAATATTGACATCCAGCATCATACATGTGGAAATATGTTTAAATTTTATGTCCTTGGTGCCTAAAACGATTATCGTGAGCTCCAATTGCAATATTTGTGTATCGACAACGTTATATTTCTCTTTCATATTTTCGACATTTTCTTTTCTTTACTGGACGGCAGTACCTTGTCGATGATGGCGTCGTGTTCTGCCAATATATATATTTTTTTATTATTACCATTAGATTCACACATTTATAGTGGCACAATCGTACATAAAATTATGTTGGAATCCGCATATTCTGAATTATCCGCGAAATTTTGTTTATAAATACTGTGCCCACCGCCAGCTAAGCCCCATTTATAATAAACTTCGATAGTATCGCAGTCTTCCGAAATGTTTCGTAGTATTACATCAGCCTGTACTTGTGCCAGACGTTGTATAGTATGTACAAGAAGATCCAGCTGTGGCACCGTAGCCTTGTTCTCAGTTACTTTAATATTTGCAGGATAAGAGTTTCTCTTAGTCGCTGCTATCACATGATATGACGGATAAATTTCAGCCCCTCTATATTTTGCTCCAAGTAAGCATCATTATATAATCTTCTTTTGTCAACCAAAGATCCACTATAAGACCTAAAGCCTTTTCAGAACTGTACTACCTTATAGTAGCAGAGAATGATGTATCAATTACCACTTTCATTTTTTTCATCTGCTGGGCGTAGATTGGGTGGCTAGTTTCATAACTTGGGCTGCAGTTTTCTTACCTGATTTCACTAAAAATAAGCTTGATTCTGCAGCCGAGCATAGTTGTTCTGAACTGAGATCTGATATAAGTGGTTTAACATGTCTTTGCTAATTGCGTTCAGAACTCTGTTCGAACAATTTTCTTCGCCTACCTCGCCTATTTTGTTCTGAACGTTTTGGTGCTGATGACGGAACCTGTAATGGCAGTATCGCCGGAAGTTTCAACTCTCTATCAAGCCACTTCATATGCTTTTTGTTAAACTGCTCATACATATAATTACAACCACGCCATTTCGTCAAAAGCTTCGTGACAATCACTTTGAGTACAATTTTTATTTGGTTTGCACAATGTTCTAAAAGTTCTCTAACACCGACCTTGTCCAATATATACTTTAATAATTATTCAGTACACTTTAATGAAGATAATTTGTAAAATTGTTCATTTTTTTAACATTATTATTGGTTCATAAATAGTGTTCTCTTGATTTTTATTTCGTCTAGAGCGGGATCCCCATAACTACCTGTAACGAATAGGCGTCATTTAACAAAAGGGAAAACAAGGGGAGTTGCATTTTCCTTTTTCATATTAGTTATAAGATGTGTTTTCTAACTAGCAAGAAAAGTCGATGTACTTTCCGGAACTTTTGTTATAACTCTAGCTAATGTAAATATTTCAATACTTGTTTAAGATAAAAATAGTATTTTATCGAAAATATATTATGCTTGTATTAGGTACGACTGTTACGTTAACAATAATTGCAGATTAAAGTACATACCTGACGCTTCAGTATCCATGTTAAAACCTTGTAATTTTTAATTTAGGTAAATAGGACGAATGTAACTACGCCATTGAAAATTCAAGCTCAACTAACTGGCATTGGCCATCCGTAAAATAACCCAACTTTGGGTATGAGCCCAGGTTATTGTATTGTGTTCACAAAAGAAATTCTTATGATGCATTGAGAACGAATTTATAGAGAATACTTTGAGAGTATTTGTGATTAATTTGGAGGATATAGTTAAATCTATTTTGTCGTCTTAATTTGGCTATTTTGCCTTATGTGCATCGGTTAATTATTCGTGTGATTACTGTAACCGTAGGAATTGACAAAGAGTGCGTTAGCCAAATTTTAGATAAGAATTTAAACATGCAAACAGGTTGTGCGAAGGTGGTGCCGAAAAAAGTGTCATTTTTCACCTATGATAAAGAAAACTACCATAAATCAATGCATTGGAAGAGAACCACTTCACCTAAAGAGCTAAAAAAACGCGAATGAGTAAATAAAAATTCAAAGCTCCTATTATAGTTTTTTTTTTATGTCCTTAACCCTTAACAGTGCTGGTGAAATAAGCTAACACTTATTTGCTGGTGGGGTCCGTCCGAACCCCAATTTCCAGTTGATAAAAACAAAAAATGTTTACATTGCTTATTTATTTTTTTAAAGAAATACAACAAACAGTAATATTTATAAGCGATTAAACGTTATTAAAACATATATTGCAAACTAAACTGGTGTGATCTGGGCAAATGTGTTTGCCGCATTTTTTGCACACACTCTTAACCTTTCGGTCTTTGTCCCTGGAGCAGAGATCGCATCGCTTTTTTCGTGTTGGCTCATTGTTCGTAATGGTTGTAGGTAGCTCTTTACCCAACTGCTTGCAAATTATTGTTTGCAGTTCACGCGGTAATCGGCTGAGATTTCTTCGTTGCATATGCGCAGTAATGAGGCTTTTTCCGAGGCTTACCAGCAAATGTCGCCTTATAAATGTTTCTTCTCGCCCACAGTTCAATACTACCATACTATTTACACCTGCTATATTTATCATAGCGTAAAAAATTACCATGGGCCAACGCCTGGTACGTCTAGCTACTGAATAATTGGCGCATAACTGATCTAATACATCTACGCCAACTTTGGTCCTATTATAATCATTGATCATATCAGGTTTTCCATTTTCAGTGCTTATTTTTTTATCGTGGTGCATGGTAGATATCAATGACACCGATCGGTTTTTTTTAGGCACATATGAAGCTATTGTTATATCATTGTTATGACCAAATATCGTAGAACCCACTTGTCTCCTTCTGTTAGGCTTAAACTCAAGTGGTAATTGCGGTTTGTTGATTCTTATAGTTCCTAAAAGGGTAAAACCTTGTTCTCTCAGTTTGTTACATAACTCGACTGACGAGAACCAATTATCAGTTGTGACATTCCGATTTGTGTTTTGTATGGGAGGTATGAGCTTTAGGACGTCGCGGGTTGGTACAGATACTTTATCTATTGATACTGTATTTTCCTGGCCAGTATAAACAAATGCATTACACAGGTAGAAAGTACGTGCATCGCAGAGGCACATAATTTTTAGACCATACTTCGCCGGTTTCTTGGGCATGTACATTTTAAATGAACATCTGCCTCGAAATGGTACCAACATCTCATCGATGGTGAGATATTCTCCTGCAGTATATAAAGATTCACAATTCGCAATAAAAATATCCCAACATTCCTGTATTGCAGCCAATTTATTATGCTCTTTTCTTTGATCTCTTGTAAGTGCATCATCAAATCGCAAACATGACAAAATAAACAGAAAACGAGTTACACTCATTGTAGCCCGAAAAACATCCCGACCAGTTCCATCATTGGCAAATAAAGCAGATATATCCTAGTGATTAGATTTCATAACACCTGATAGATATAAAAGACCAAGGAAAGCGTTTAGTTCAATCATATCCAGTTCAGCTGTGTACGATGGCCGAGGTACTTGAAATTGCTCATGTCTGTTCCTTATTTTCACATTTGTATGCAACAAGATGGTCTCTAGCATATTATCAGTAAAAAATAAATTCCAGACTGCTGTAATGTCATTTTTATCGATATTTTTGGCTCTCCCTTTGGGGCCTGGTAGATGTATAATCAGATTGTCAGTGCGAGTACGTGAACGACTTTTACATGCCTTCTGCCATTTAAAATTTTTATCCTTACCATAAAATACATTACTATCATCGGAATCGTTATCAAAATGGCTTTCATCGCCATCTAAAGAAGCTTCTGAATTTGTTTCATGATCGCTAGCTTGAAATTCGTTTTCTTCAGCTGCGCTTTCTTCATCGGAATAAAAATTTGGATCATTCGCTATTTCATTTAATTCTGATTCAGTCAAAGGTCTACTCCACTCATTCGTTGACATGGTAAAATTGACAAAAATACAGTAAAAATAATGCATTATATAGTTAGGTTTTTGAAGAGCTAATAATAATTTCACTGTACACTTACGTGTTGGTGAGGTCTTTAAAGATTCGAGGTCTTATAATTTTCAAAATAATTTAGCTGTTGACTTTACAGCTACACACGTCTCTTATACCTAACCTAATTTAAGATTACGTTGACCCACAACGCCATCTGTTTAATATTCTAAAGAATGCTAACAGAAAACTATACCGCCAGGTCCGCGCGGACCCCACTAGCACAGTTAAGGGTTAACTGAGTTTCAGAAGGTTAAACTGTTAATCAGCATTACTACCTTGAGGTTCTTGATCAACTCCGTCGAAAAAATAAAGACCTGAATTGTGAAAAAAGTTCTTCACTGGTACAACGCAAGACGTCCAGACATTTTTAGCCAGATATAACATCCCAATGCTAGACAGTTCGCCCGATCTGACAACATGTGACTTTTATTTATTCCTTAAAGCCAAATCTGTCTTAAAAAGAACAAGATTTCAGACTATCTAGGTTGTGAAAGGAAAAGCGACACGCGTCATGAACAAACTCATAGAAAAAGACTTCCAGCACTGTTTTTCACAATGAAAAATTCTAATGGAGCGGTTTTAATAATTAAATATGTATAAATTTCAAGTCAGTCACGTTATTTAATATACTAAACACACTTGGCGATAAATTCCCATCACAGGCGACTCTCAAAAATTGGATTGCATCATTCAAAACAAGAAAAGTTTCCGTTAAACATGAGAAGCGACCAGGAAAAAGTATTTCGGTGTCCACCCCAGAAAATATTGACGCAGTTCCTGACATGACATTATCACACCGTAGAGTTGGGCTGAAACATATAGCTGAGGCACTAAAGATTGCATACGAACGCGTCCGTTATATAGTTCACATCGATTTAGACATAAATTTCTTCAAAATGGATTCTTAAATTTACAAAACACAAACGACCAAGAGTGAAAGCATCACGGTCAATCTGTGCCCGTTTTGAACGAGATTCAGATTTTTTAAACCGTCTTGTGACTATGGATGAAACATGTATCCACTTTTACGACCTAAAAACAAAACGGCGATTGATGGAGTGGATGCATCATGGTTCTTCAAGGCCTAAGAAGTTTCGAGTTCAAAAGTCCAATGCAAAAGTTCTTGCTTCATTTTTTTGGGATATCCGTGGAATAATTATCATCGATTACCTAAAATAGGGTCAAGCCATTACTGGAGATTCTTATTCTAAATTACTAACCACCCTGACAGAAAATATTAAAGAAACAAGACGTGGCATGTTAGCAAAAGGTGTGTTGTTTTTGCAGGACAATGCCCCTGCACACAAATCGCGTATTGTCATGAATACAATTCGTGATCTAGAGTTCGCATTTCTGGAACACCGCCCTATTCCCCAGACTTAGCTCCCTCAGACTATTATCTGTTCTCTCAATTAAAAAAACTTTTAAAAAGACGTAATTTTTTGTGTAGCGAAGAGGTAATAGAAACTGTGAAGGGCTGGTTTGCAAACCAAGAAGAATCTTTCTTTTAGAAGGGCTAAAGGCGTTGCAGGCTCGCTGTATTAAGTGTGTTAGTAATTTAAGAGGAGATTATGTTGAATAATAAAATATTCAAAGTCCCAACTTTAATTATTTCAATAGTAAGCTAAGAATATATCAATAGCCCTCGTATAACTGATATTTATTATAGATAGTCATGCATATTATGCGACATGAATAGAACATGAATAATACAACCGTGCATACTTTACATTATTTATTTAAGTTAATTTGTTTGAAATAGATTTTGTATGTGTTTTGCACCATTTTGAACTCTCTTTCATATTACGTATCAAAGTGTTTTTGGAATCCGACGTGGTGGGGATTAACTTTTCATTTTTATTAAAATATAATTTATTGCAAGTTTCACATGCATCATAGACCATCAAAAACTAAATACGTTGATATCTAACAGTAAGATTTTATCTATTTTAGTATCTGGATGCATGCTGCACATGCCTATATGTTGTAGGGTGTAGGATAAAGCGTATAACAAAAAAGTAATCTATAGATTATTCCGAGCAAAATTTCTAAGAGACCGTAGGTGTAAATCGAATTTGGAGCCGCCGAAATTTTCAAAATATATATTTTCCTTATTGTATGTATATTATTTCCAATAAAATCCCATAGAATTATAGTAGATTGCTCAGAATAGGTTTGCTGGAAAAGTATTTCGGTCACCTTTTAGAACCACCATTAAAACCTATTTTTTTTTTATTTTAGTGTAGATATCAATTATTAACACTAAAAAAAAATAGCCTAAAATATATTTTTAACTAATAAATAATTTTTCGATGATTTTTTTCTTGGAAATATATTTTTGTGTTCTATAGCGTCACGAAAAAGGAGAAAAACAACAAATCGGATTTGGAAATTTCAAAATAAATATTTTTCTTAATAAATGTATATTATTTTCAATAAAATTCCACAGAATTATAGCAGATTGCACAAAATAGGTTTGCTGGAAAGGTATTTCTGCCACCTTTCAGAACCACTATTAAAATCTAAGTTTTCTTTTTAATTTTAGTGTAGATATCAATTATTAACATTAAAAAATAGCCTAAAATGGATTCTTAGCTAATAATCATTTTTCTATGATTTTTTTAAACAAAACATATTTTTTCGTTCTATAGCGTCACAAAAAAAGAGGAAAAACAACAATTTGAAATTTCTAAAGTATTATTCATATGGAGGAAACAGCTACCTCGTCTGTGGCACCTTCACGAATGTAAAGAGCATCATCAAGCTCTGAATCTAGATTGTCACATATGCCTTGCCATATTTTTGTATTTGGTTCATCAAGTGACGTAAATCATTTTAATTTGCGACTAATCATGATATTTTAAAATACAATTTCTTCTTGAGTGATCGTGCTAAATTTGAAAGCAATATGTTCTCGCATAAAACTCTTACTCCCCATGTAGCAGATAAATCGATAATATCTATAGCAAATTTAATACTGAAATCATTAACAGAAAAAGTATTAAAAAAATTAACTGTGTTGCTTGATAAATACTACAAAAAAAATATAAGCAAAACAAAAGAATTTAGAGCATTCGCAGATTCAAAAAACGAATTGTTTTATATTGATAAATGTAATTGTAAGTTAAAGACAACAAACTGCTCGTGTGGTTTTGTTCCACAACATCCAAAAGAATTCATGATGGACCAACATAATGATAGAAAATTGACAATAACTGAATATATGGCAGACGTTCTAGAAGACGTATCCACAATAATATCAAGAATTTCAACATACATTTCACATCAATCAGATGTGGATATAGTTGAAAATGAAGAAGTTGCAGAAGTATTTACTCAAATGAAAGCAGGGCATTAAACTAAAAAAACGACACTTTGAATTTTGCTATGATGTGTGATAGATTTGGAGTTTAAGATAGGATGGCTTTATCTTTACCAACAGCTTTTTACGAAGACATAAATTTCAAAGGATGGCTAAAGACAAAATGGCTAGAGAAAAAATTAAGTCTTTAGATTAGTTTGATAAACCACCATTAACTGATTCACAAATGTCGCTGCACATACAGGGAACGGAAAGACATGTACTAGGGTTTCTAAACGCGTTATAGAAACGAATCGTGAAGGTATTATAGCGGTAACAATAGATAGTCGTAAAAAAATATCACGAATAGAAAACAAAAAAATGCTTAAAAATAGTAACGAAACAGACTATTTAAAAAATCGTTAAAATTGTACATTTGAAGTCGATAAAAAGATTTAAAAATAAATCAGCTTAAAAATTAAAAATTTTGTTGTTTTGTTTAATTCTTCGAAATACTTATTTCATCAGTTCTACCATAACGATTTTTAAAATGAAAAAATCGATCGTAACAAAAGTCCCTGTAAATTGTATGTATTTTAATGAGGTGTCTAAGGAAAAAACCATCTTTTCATAAAAAAATATCATAGAAAAACGATAACTTATGTTAAGAGTGCCATTTAAGCTATTTTTTTAGTATTAATACCTCATATCTTCCCTGAAATAATTTAAAAAAAACATATATATTAACAGTGATTCCAAACGGTTTAAGAAATACCTTTCCTACAAGCCTGTACTGAGCAATCTACTATAATTCTATAGGATTTTATGACGATTTGATTGAAAGTACATAATACATATTTATTAAGGAAAATATATATTTTGAAAATTTCAGGGGTTCCTAATCCAACTTAAACCTATGGTCTCCTCAGCAATTTTAATTCAGAATTATCTATAGATTACTTTTTTGCTATACGCTTTATGGAAAAAAAAACGTTCGATATCAATTGACCCACCCTCAACACCCTATACACCTCAAAAGTTTCAATTTGTTTTTTAATTTTCGGTTTGGGTACATTCCCTTCTTGGTATAATTGCACTTACTATTAAATAATAACTTATTTTCAGCCTGAACTTATAACGGAAAATGGATATCCATTGGAAACTTACAAAATAACCTCATCGGATGGATATATCCTTACGCTGTTTCGTTTGCCAAATATTAATCATGCTCATTCGAATGGCTATTCAGTGTTCTTACAGCACGGAATATTATCTAATGCTGCTTCGTTCCTAGGATTAGGCAAAGAGTCTCTCCGTATGTATTTTTTATGAATTGATATATTAAAATCCGTATCTAGTAAGTTATTGTTTGCCTCTATCTGAAATAACGTATAGAACATAAGTTTTGAGAAAAAAATCAAAGGTAACAATCGATTAGTAATAAAAATTTTATTCAAACATAAACATTGGGAAATTATTATACACTATTGCGTCATACAAAAAATAAATTCACAAAACTGATAAGGCCCCGGGGCCCCCAATGGCGCGCAATTTTGGTAGAATTTTCCACATCATTCTCTGGACGACGTTTATATTCATTTCTCGAATCTTTTGGCCCGTAACTGTGTTTCATTTTGGGCTTCCCAACCTTTGTCATAAACTTTCCTGCTCAATAGTGCCAAAAATTCCTCAATGGGGCGTGCTTGGGGTACGTTGCGGGGATTGTCTTTCTTAGGTACATAATTCACATTATGTTCAGTTAACCAGTTCTGAGTGATTCTAGCATAACGGCATGAAGACAGATCGAGCCAGAATATTACATCATCATTTCGATGATGAACATTAATGAAATTTATCAATTTAGATAGACATTTTCGAATATAGACGTTTGCATCCACAGATTCGCCACTAACTCTTCCAACGTAAGGTCTTGAAATTCCTGCTTGAAAAATAATCTACCAGATCATTATCTTGTCGGCAAATTTCTCCTTCGGTTTGAATTTTACGTTGTCAGGACAATTTGCAATATTGGACGTGGACCATCGTTACCCTTTATTTCCGTATTGGATAATGTCAAATATTTCTCATCGTCTAAAACAATTTCTCTGTTGCCAATAAAATGTTAACACCTTAATGTTTGGCAGCATCTGGAAATTCCCTCTAGCTGGGTTGCGGTGTCTTTGGGACACTTCCTTCTTTTTCGATATTCTAATTCATTTTTAGCCAAAATTTTGTCAACAATCCTATTCACAATTCCAAATCCACGGCCTAAAGTGCGCGCGGACGTCCCAACTCTGTCTTGAGCAAATTGTATGAGTCTGTTTACTTCATGTGGGGCCAAACCTGGAGGTCGTCCACATTTCGGTAAATTCATGCATGGCATTCCTTCTTCACATTCATTAATTGTGCGGTAAATGGTTGACAGTCCAATATTTTGGATTCGAAAAATGTTAACAATCTCGCGCTTAGGTAGTCATCCAACTAAATTATATATAGACTTTCGTATTTTAATCTTGTATGGCATCTTTCAAAACTATTTCTGACAAATCTAACATGTCACCATAGTAACTAACAAACGAGCATCTTTTCTAGCTCAGTAGAAACTATTTCGGAGCGTTTTTTGGTAATAACTAGAGAACGGACGCAATTTCCATAAAACGCAATCGGCAATTGGAATTGTGTATAACGTCGCTCAGTACATCCCGGCGTAATTCAATGAAGTATTTGTTTGACTTACTCGGACACCTGGTCTCGCCGCGATAACAATGGACAAGCCAGCTATTGTATTCCGAGAATATAAGCATTTAAAGTGTTTTCATGAGCGTAGATAGAAGCGGGGTTTTTATAATGTATTTTATTTATTAGTTTATATTTCGTAAGATAAATAAAGTGCTGTGAGTAAGTTTCTTGTTTTCATAGTTTTAACTGTTAATTACATCGTAATTTTTGTGATAGATCCTGTTTAATGTCGTTTGATTGAATCTATTTCTACCAATTATTTCGACGTAAGAGTGTGCATTGAATTTCGTTCAGTTTCAATAACTTACGCACACATTCTTAGTTTTCATTTATTTAGATCTAGAGCATTGTTTGAGTTACTTTTTTAGACATGATATGGAAGAATGTCGAGAACGGCATTGTAAAACAATGGCGAGTTGGATTGACGGTCATACTGATTGTATGTCCATTGTCAGTGATTCCGAAATTTATTACAAAATCCGTAAAATATCGTAAAAAATTCGTCACTTAGGATCGCAAACACATCTGAACTCTGTAAAACTTTTATGGCGGCTAATATTACATTAAATAAACTTAGCAAATATTTCTTAAAAAATATACTGGTCGAAATGTTCCTGATGAATCAACTTTACGCAAATATTATGTTTCTAGGTGCTATACGAGAACAGTAGAACGCATTAGAAGCCATCTTTTAAATCAATAAATATGGATAAGCGCCGACGAAACGGTGGATATGTTAGGACGCTGTGTGGTAAATGTCGTAGCTGGTGTACTACATCCAACTATTCCCTATAACTCATACGTAATAGCCACAAGTGTTATAAATAGAGTTGATGCGGAAACAGTTGCTGAAACCATTAAGGAGAATATGCAATAAATTCTTCATTCGGACGCCACGTACGAAGAAAAAATACTTTTATTTGTCAGTGATAGTGCCGCGTATATGTTAAAAACAGGCAGACTATTGAAGAAAACATATCCTAATATGCTGCATATTACTTGTGTAGCACATGCTCTCCACAGAATCTGTGAATATATCAGAGACACTTTTCCGGAAGTTGATAGACTTGTATCAGCTTTAAAAAAAGTTTTCAGAAAAGCACCATTGAGAGTAGCTCTTTTCAGGGCAAAATTTCCATATCTGTCACTGCCTCCCACTCCAGTAATAACTAAATGGGGAACATGGCTGGAAGCTACTAGTTATTATGCTGAGAATTTCCATAGTCTAAAACATTTCGTAACACTGCTAAAGGAGGATGCTAGAAGTATTGGTGAGTGCAAGGAGCTCACACAAATCCCCAATTTAAAAAATCAGTTGTACTTTCTTCACGAACACTTTGGAAAATTGCCAAAACTAATCACTTATTTTGAAAATCGAAATCTCAAATTAAATGACGGATTAGCCACATTAGATGTGGCTGTTAATAATTTGAAAAGTATTCCAAGTGACTTCGGATGTGGCCTTCGGCAAAAGTTTGAAGCAATTCTTAATAGAAATCCAGATTTAATTACATTGCAGCAATTATGTATGGAGACAATTCCACAAAATCTAACGGCTAAATATGAAGAAATAAAAGAATATTTCCAGTATGCACCTATAACCAGTTGCGATGTAGAAAGGGCGTTTTCTATTTATAAGGATGTACTTAATTCAAAGAGAACAAAATTGACAGAAGAAAACCTTGAGAAACTATTGCTAGTCAATATTAATACTCCTTTACTCAACTTGAACGACAAAATGAACAAACAAAAATGTTCCAATTATAGCAATAAAATTAAAAACTTTAAAAATACAACTTTTCAACAAATACATACGTATTTCGTAATTTTATAGGTCACCCCCCTTTCGTTTTCCAATTATATAAATAAAATTAAATATTTTAGAAATACAGCCTTTCGCCAGAACTGCACTGGGTGGTAAGCGTGTCCGTTCTCTAGTAATAACATACCGTGTAAAAACTTTTTCCAAAACTCATTTCCATAGGTTAGTTGTCTATGTCCTGCGAAAGTGCAGTAAGTCTGTTTACGAGGTCTTTTATGTTTTGCATACTGGGATCTAGGAGGCGCCACTAATCAAATGTCTAAAATTAATCTTCAGTTAGCCTAAATCAGAAGTTTCAGTGCGATACGTGTAATATTGTAGCTACAACGAACTGTCAAAGTTGAGAAGTTAGTCGAAAAATGGAATTGAACCATGAAAATTTTCGCGAAATATTTTTTTATAATTTTCGAAGACAATTATCTCAACAAGAGTATCTCGCCGTATTAGTTTCTGTTTTCGGTAATGAAGCACCACATCAGTCAAAAATTTTTCGTTGGTATGGAGAATCCAAACGTCGACGGATTAGCCTTAGCGACGATCCAAGAGCAGGTGCGCCAAAAACAGCGGTCACCCAGGAAAACGTCGATGCTTTGCACAAGCTCATCAACGCATCAACAACATGTGACATATCGCGAAATTGAAGTATTATTGGGGATTAAAGACCTCAATTTAAAAAATTTTGCATGGAGAAATGTAAAAAAAAATTAATTTCCCCATTGAATACCGCATCTGTTGACCAAAGAACAGAAATCAGCTAAGGTGAATTGGTGTCAAAAACTATATACCGCTTCAACGCAGGAAACTCTAAAAACGTGTACAACATCATGAATGGTGATGAATCTTGGATTTACTCATACGAGCCAGAAAATAAATGCCAGTCGTCTGTTTAGGTGTTCCAAATTGAAGAAAAGCCGTTGAAAGTCATCCGATCTCGAAGTGTCCCAAAAAGATGGTCGCGACATTTGTCTCGAAAGCAGGTCACGTAGCAATAATTTCTCTACAAGATCAAACAACTGTTACTGTTGATAGCTATACAACCATTTGTTTGCCGCAAGTCATCGCTGAGCTCCGAGAAACCAACTCATAACGACAACTCATCCTCCACCAGACAAAGCATGTTCGCACACAGCTTGCAAGATAATTGAATTTTTAATAGAACAAAACGTCGAATTGTTTGACCATCCTCCGTACAGTCCCGACATAAGTCCCAGCGATTTCTTTACCCTTCCGAAAATCAAGGACGGATTGCGTAGTCAAAGATTCCTGTCGTCAAAAGGAACGGTTCATGCTTTCAAAAAGGCAATTTCAACTAAACCAACAAATAAGTGGAATAATTGCGTCCAGAGTTGGTTCGAGCGCATGCAAAGGTGCATTAGTCTTCATGAAGAATACTTCGAAAAACAATTAAGTCTTTAAAAGCTATCTACTGTTTTATTACAGCTCTATATGCAAAATATGAAAGAGTAGTCTCGTATTTTTAAAATTCACAAGAAGTAAAGATTATCGGTGATAATAAAACATTTTAAATAAAAGTAGGTTCAAATCAGTGGTTTACTACAAGCACAAATTAACTAGGATACTATATTAATAAATTGTATTGTTGTAATCTATTTATTATATTGCAAAAATTTTACTTTTGCAAATAATTAATAAATTTCCATGTACAGTGTGCTCACTTGCACACTACTTAAGAAATTTTGATCATTTAATAACTTACTTGCCCTTGTGCTTGCCTTTCCTCCCGTTTACAATCATTTTAAAATGCTGTCTAATAAACTACGAAATGTTATATGAAGTTTTTTGTTTTCTTAGTTTTTTAAAGAATAATTAAAAAGAAACAACATCGAGGCGCCTAAAAAACTGAAAACTAGAATAGCAATTTAATAGTTAAAGGGTTTAAAGGGAAAAAAAAAGAAAACAATTGAGTAAATATGAAACTGTTAAAATGTTTCAGCATATGTATTGTGGGATGCTGGATACGATGTTTGGATTGGAAATTATCGAGGAACATATTATTCTGAAGGGCATATCAATTTAACCGTGCATGATGAAAAGTACTGGGATCATAGGTAAGTATATACCAGAATAATTGAAACATACATGAGCAGGTAAACCCCACCAGTTTTGTATAATGTTTGTAACACCAGGTTTTTAATAGTAAGTATATACTCTGAATAAAAATTTAAATAGCTTCACATCCCTAAGAAATTACCATGAAAGATAAATGTTTTTCTTGCTGGTTTGAAGGAACTTTCGGATTTTGTATCATCGAAATATAAGTTTTAAATAATGCAATAGTTTGAGGTAACATCAACATATTTACAAGACAATTGTTAATAAATTCTATCTTGGAGTTCCTTGGGATACCTAAGGGAGTACAACTGTACTCCATACAGTTATATTTCCTTGTTTTTGTGGATCAGGGATATAATTTCGGCTAATCCAACTGAGAATCCAACTCTTTATTTGTAATGTGTACCAACATTATGTGCGCATTACGTCGTAATTTCATGCTCTGTGTCTCCAAAATTGAATAAAATTATGCATGGGATATAACTGTACTTACCTCTGGCATCCATATTCCAAGTGAAATTCTGGTAACATCGCGCCATTTGACGAAAACGTGAACCAGTAATATCGGCATTGCATTAGTTTTCGCGTCATATGGACAACTAAAAATTCTATTTCATCTCAGGCTGCTACTCACAGACACAAGCAGTTTCTTTTTTCTTTAGGACAAGAACTGATTAGACGACATGTGGCTAGAAGACTGGAAAATCTAAAAACATTCAACATACGTGTTGTGGACGACATGTATGAATTGGTTCCCCCACCACAGACACAAATTAGCAACACACAAGATCAACTGAAATCTTCCCCCGTCAAATTCTTTGCTATTTTACTTTTAGACACAGTATTAGTATATAACTGCATTTATTATTTCTGCGTTAATGTATATAGATTGCAAGGTTTCCCACAGTTTTTCTAGAGGGCCAGTAGCATAAGCCTTTTTTAAATCTATATGGAACTCATGTACTTCTTAGCTAAAAGCTGTTTTCTTTTCCAGGATTTGGATTATCGTAAAGAAATGATATATCACTGATCTTCCTGCTCTAAAGACCCCCATTAAACAGTATTCTTTTTCGATCCGATTCTTCAAGGTTTTTCCATATATTCTACTGATGGAGTTCGCAACAGCTATTTCTTCGCAGTTATAGCATCTGCTTTTGCCCCCTGTTTATGAACTACTATTATATACGAAATGTTGCACTCTTCTGATACTTCAGATTTGTTTATACACCTTTGGAATAGGTCTCCAAGGTTTTTGGTATAGCTTTTTCGTACCATATTTTATAAGCTCTGCAGGGATATTAGCCGGTTCAGATGCTCTGCCATTCTTCAACGTGCCACATACTTCCTTAACCTCCGAAATAGTTATAATAGGAATTATGGACAGTAAAAAATTAAATGGGTATATAAAAAACGCTAAATGAAAAAGAGCTAGAGGAAATAGCAAATGAGATATTAGCTGAAGATTTACTACTCGATAACAATGTTCTGACGAATGAAGGTGTAAGTGACCTCGAGGATGCAGATTATGAGACAACTAATGACTTTTTGAATAGAATACTCCTAACAGCAGAAAAGGATTGTGCAACTGCTAGTAATTTCAAGGATCCGGATTCGTCTTATTGTCATTATCCTTAACAATAGCTGTCCTACACAACATTAGATGATAGCCGAGAGAAAAACGAACATTCAGAACAAAAACAAAAAGTGCTGCGAGAAAACAACTCTTTAGAGGAAACGTCAGAAGTAGAACAGAAATTCGGCGAAAAAGAGCAAGAACAACGAAGATAAAGAGAAAGTGGGCAGCTGAAAACGAGCGTGTGCCTGAGTATAAGCCTGTTGAGGCAAAGTTTATTGATTGTCATTCAGATACAGATGTTTACCTCCGTTTGCTCGGGGAATCTATTGAAGAGATTGTGTTCGAAAGTAACCTTTATGCGACTCAATGCGGTGAAACCTTGAATTTGACCAAAGAAAAGCTATTAACGTTTAGAGGGATCAATTCTCTTATGGCTTATCATCGATTACCTGCATGGAAACATTATTGGAATAGCAGTGAAGACTTTGGTCTTTCTATAGTTGTTAATTTTATGCCAAGAAATTGATTTGAAAAAAATTTAAAATACCTCACTGTAATGATAATTACCCAATTCCAAGGAATAATACAGACATAATTTATAAGGTTCGACCATTTTTAGAGACACTAATAGACGATTAAAGGATTGCTGTCAAGCAACAAAAAAGGATTAGTATAGGTGAAAGCATGATACTGTTCAAAGGTCGCAGTACACTCAAACAGTATATTGAGAAAAGCTATAAAAAGGAGGATATAAACTGTAGTGCGTTGCCAACCAACTTAGTTTCCAAGTTTGATGTCTACTAAGGAAAAAATTAGGAACTAGAGCAAGAGTTCAGAGTGCGGGAGTGAGAGTTGTTCTTTCGCTAACTAAATTGAACTGGGACAAATGGAAGATTATATATGCAGATAATTATTTGACGTCAATCAATCTATCGGAAAGTTTATATATAAAAAGAGTATTGCCAAGCAGAGCAATACAAAGCAGAAGGGAAGGATTTCCTCCATTGATAAATGAAAAAACAATGCAAAGAAATAATTATGACTGCTCTGTCTCCAATACGCACATAAGGGTATTTAAATGGAAGAACAGTAAGGTAGTAAACTTTGCATTAAACTTTTATAGTACCAAAGAAACAACCCTAAAAAGAACACAGAAAAATGGTGCACCCATAAATGTAAAATGCCCGGCCGTGGTCGCCGACTACAACAAACATATAAACGGAGTTTTGATCAACTGAGAAGTACATGCAGATCACGTAAATGGTTATTCTGGGGGTTTCTGGATATAGCTATATAATCTACAACTTATAATTTGAGAAAATAGAAACGTTGGAATTTAGAAGGTCCATTTGTATGGCTTTTATAAAAATGAATTACACTAGAGCCACTCTTAGAAAATCTGGACCAATAGTAAATATACGCAGGTGTAACTATAGTATACCCGTTGGAATGTGAGACTTAGAAATCGTAGATCTCATTGGGTTATCTTCGAAACTAACCGAGGATAATGTGAAATGTGCAGCTCGCGATCAATATAATCACGACCATAATATAGTAAATGTTGCACGTGCGGTGTATTTTTATGTTGTATTCAAAATAAAAACTTCGTTTTGGAATATTCCGAAATTAACTAGTTTGTGTAATATGCTTTTTGAATGTTACATACTTTTTTTTCTTCTAGTTATAAAGTATTTCGCAGTAAATTATAACCATTTTTGTAGACAACCCTATACATCACCTAGTCCCAGTCGATTGCTAACACTGTTCCTGACAGTACTTTAAAGTCCATTTTTTATTTTTTTTTTAACTTGAAAGGAAATTTTTTGGAAAAATTACAAAGCCTTTTGAACCCATTAGCAATCATCAGAGAACGGACTGAAGCGATTGAATGACCATTTGCCCTGATAAAACGTTGTGGCGATATCAGATATAGTATGCATGTTATGACAGCCCCACTATTTGCTTGCTCGATTGCATTCGGCGACCAGATGTTGTTATTTCCCTCGTTATGTATAGCACATTGTGTGTATTTCCTTAAATTCAATTCAACAGTGTCGTGTAAGACGGAATATATATTTATATATTATTTCCTTAGACTTCGTTGAAATAATCGCTTAAAAATTATATCCGCTAATTTCCAAAGTATATTCTCGTGTTTACATGCTGTTATACATGCATACACATATTGCAGTGAACTGTGTCTTTGCTTATAAATGCAGCTCACCACAAATGTCCGGATTAACTCAATCGTCGATTCTTCTAGCTGGGATCTTCGTCCCTCAGGTCTTGCTCTCGCACAAGCAAGAACGTGGAAAATAAAATTCAAAATATCATTAATAAAATGCACAATTTTCCTTTACAAAATTTATTTAAAAAAAATTTAAAAAAAAACCCGTTACAGAATGTAAAGAGAGCTAAAGCTTGAATAACTATAGCTAGGAGGAAACAGTATGTGTGATAATTACACGCACATAGAGAAAAAACTCCTATAACTCGCGAGCAATAATAAAACTAATAAATAATTAACAAAATTGTCAAATTCAAATATTTACATTAATCCCCAACTTCAAACGTCAACAGAGACAAACTGTTAACTACGCGTGTCAATGATCAGATCATGCGTAACATAAACATGATAAAAATATTCCCACCAAAATCCTGACTAAAAAGGTTCTAGAAAATCTTGACATAAAAACTCCCTCACAAAAACATGATAATTTTCTTAAATATCAATATAATACTCTACTATCAAAATAATGAAAAATTAACATATAAGCACAAATATCAACAAATCGAAATAGGAATTTATATAAATCAACTGTGTGAAGTACTTACTTCGATATAAACACTTTTACACAAACAAAACTAAGGAGAGAGATACCAAATATATTAAAACTTAAAACAAACGAGACCACCAACCCTCGTAAAATAACGTAAATGAAATTAAATGCACATCAAAAACACTAAAATAAAATAAACCGACTTTAAATCAAATACAACAGGAAAAAAATGATGTTTTTAATCCCGACCACATGCTTCAACGACTCTGGTATCTCTGAATTCAAACGGATGCATAAACCGGCATCATGCGAAAAAGCTACAAGATAGGACCGTCAGACGGACTCCTTCCTGTACAAAATTAAATTAAAAAATATGAACATTTAAATATACACTATAAAATCAAAATACATTTTAAATAAATGTCACAAATACAATATGAGTTCAATATAATTCTTCTTTTTCTTCGGGGAAAAGTGCATTGCAATATGTATTTATTGTTCTTGAGTTACTATATTTTCTATTCTCTTCTATAAGAGATTGTTTGTGATTCATTTTTTTCAGTGTGATTTGGTTACAACGTTTAGTATTTTAAAAAATCCGTTTTATATTGTTATATTGTATTTTTATCCCATATTTTTTTATAAATATTAAGTTTAATTTATTACCTTATTTTTGGAGTAGTTTTTGTTTTTTTCCTTTTAGTCCATTTCTTTCCATTCTTAGTATTTCTCTTTATTTTCGTTAACTATGGAGAATTTCCGTAGAGCAATCATGGTAGGATGGATTAGACGCCATAAAGATTGGTTGCATTTTCGTAATGATACGAAGGAAAAACTGCAATTATTGAGAATAGAAAAAACTAGGTGCCTATGCAAAACAAATTGTTGTTTATTAAATAGTGCATTATTTTATCTGTCAAATGCAGTTTAGTTTTTGCAATTCGGTTGAATAGTGTCTGAGAAATAACCTATAGAAAACGCTTCTGTTAACGAAAGAATGTAATTAACACGAGAGAACTTTCAGATAATGATTGACTATGACTTCAAGAAAGGCTTGAGCGCGTATGAGGGTGAGGAAACTGTAATATCGGCAATTGGCGATCTCGTACCATCATTGGCTACTGTCTATAGATGGCATAAAGAATTAGAACGAGGTTGTAACTCGGTTGTACACAGAAAAAGAACTGGCCCTCCTTCAACACTAACTGTTGTTAATCCCAAAAATATTGCTGCAGTGAAGAAGATGGTGGAAGAGGACAACCGCATTACCTACGCAATGATAGAGTCCAAACTGAAGATTCGATCCTCAATGGAGATGAATATTGCACGAATATTTACATTCGAAACAGGTTGTAGCAGGGTTTGTACCTTATCATCTTACAGATTTACGAAAAGTAGAAGGTGTTAGCATTTGTCAACAAACTTTAGATATGTTGAATGATAGAGGCCATCAAATTATTTCTAAAATTGTAACTGGTGATGAAACGTACATACTGTTCCCCACTCGCCAAGAAAGCCGAATCTAGATACATGAAAATGAGGAAGCACCAACGATGGTAAAAAAACTAGCGAACAATGAAAAAGTAATGTACGCAGTATTTTTTAGAAGTACGGGTTTGGTGGCCGCAATTAAAATAGAAGATCGGAAGACAATTACCGCTAAATAGTATGTTGAAAATTGTTTCCCTACTGTGTTCAGTAAAGTGCCAAGAAGAGAAATATGTTACTTCATGATAAAACGTCGTCCCATATAGCAGGGATAACTGTTCATTTATTAGCTGAAAACAAAATCTAAGAATAGAACATCCTACGTACTCACAGGATTTGGCAATGTGTGACTTCTGACTATTTTTTGAGACCAAAAAACATTTGAGAGGGAAAAGGTACCAGACAGAGGAAGAGATTGATATCGCCGTTAAGTGCTTTTTTGATAGTACTCCTAAAGACAGCTGGCTGAACGCTTTTTAACTATGGAAGGAAAGAATGGTTAAGTGTATTATTGTTGATGGCAATTACTTTGAACATATTTAAAATAAAAATTCTGAAAACTTGTATTGATCTTTCTATTCTCAATAATTGAAGCTTGCCCTTCGTACCGAGATATATTGCAGTGCCAATTCATTAAGTTTAAGGCGGCCACAACAGTGTAATGTGTAGAGACATGTTTCTTGGAAAACTCATCAAGATAACATATGACCATTTGCACCTGACACTTTTAACAAAGAACTGTGTGAAGCTTTCATGACGGCCAATATCCCATTCTAAAAACTTAACAATCCAGTTCTCAAAAGGTTTCTTACAAAATATACTGATCGTCGTATACCAGATGAATATACTTTACGTAAATATTACTTACCAAAATGTTATTTGCGAACCATTGAAAAAATACGAACCAACCTATCTGGTCATTATTTTTGGGTAAATGCAGACGAAGCAACGGATGTAGTGGGACGATATGTGTTAAATGTAATTGTTGGTATTCTCCATCCGACAACTTCGTACCAAACATACTTAATCGCAACTAAAATATTGCCATTTTAAATGGTGAAACAGTTGCAGAAGTAATTGGTCAATGTATGCATAATATTAGGTCATCGGATAACAACTATAAAGACAAGATGCTATTATTTTTGACTGATGCGGCAGCTTATATGTTAAAAACAGGGAAGCAACTAAAGCAATCTTATCCCAATATGCTACACGTTACCTGTGCAGCACAAGAAACTACACAGAGTATGTGAATACATCATAGGTTATTTTCCAAATCTTGATAAGTTAGTTTCACCATTTAAAAAGATATTTCTCAGAGCTGAGACAAAAAGTTGATGCAATATTTAGCAGAGATCCAAATTTGAATATATTATATTAACCCAGATATGCCCAACACTTTTTATTTTTACTAAAATACTTTTTTTAACAGTACTTTATCAGCCTAAGCTTACTGATGACATAAAAAATATTTTAAAAAATCCTTCTCTTTAGTAATAATCACAAAGAGGTGTCCTTTTAAAAGGACAGTGGGAAAATAGACGACAATAAAGTAATTTTCTTTTATTTTATTTTATATTTATTTATTTATTAAACTAAAAATGAAAAATCAAAAAGTGTAAAAAAATGTTATGCCCTCGTGTGATATGCGACAAATATGATATGCACTTCGTAGAAACTTTCATATGACAGACTCTACATCTGGTTTGCTTAGGTTGTTCAGCTACTAAATGATCGATTCTGTCAAATCTTGAAGTAGCATTTTCAAATGGTGAAGGAGATGATTTTGATTTTTGCGGAATGTTCTTCTTCCCATTACTTTCAATAAGCCCTAGAGCAATGGTCCTTCTAAAAGTGAGGTGATCCATGTTGCCTCCACGCAATTTATGGAGTTGCCAGGCGTTTTGTTCTGCAACGTCTATCATTTGCGCAATAAGTGGAAAGTACCACTTTTTCCCCCGAATTCCTATACGGTATAGGCTGATGTTTTGATCGCTCCGATCGACACCGCCCATATATGCGTTATAATATTTGATAAGATTAGGTTGGTCTACCATGATACGCTTTTTTCTTTTTGTGAAGAACGTGAAATTTGGTGTAATGGCTCAACGGCATGAAAATTAGATGTCATGTGCACAAGGCTATTGTCGCTCCATTTTACGATAATTATTGAGCTATTCTCCGTTGTTTTGAAGTCATACGATCCGCGGCTTTTCTTCAAATTTGTATCAGACTAATGGACAACCATACAATCGATTTTTCTTATTGTTCCTTCCTTAATTCCCCGACTAGTAAGAATATCTATCAAAGACAATGTTGTGATGAAATGGTCAAAGTATAAGTGATATGGAAGTTGCTTATGATTTGTTAAGACATCAAGGTATTCGAGAATTACGGAGGGCCCCAAGCCAAGATTTCTATAACACTCTTTTATATCTGATTTGGCACCTTAATATGCTCAAACCAAACCACATATCCGGATGGCAAGGCGCCGACCCAAAACTTGTAACCGTACCTCAGAGGTTTTCCTCTGATAAATTATTTGCAGCCATGGTGTCCAAAATATGGAACCATGGCCTCATCTATAGAGTGGTGTTCATTCGTTGGTGAAAGCTTGACAAACCTCTGAAGAAGTATGTTGAAAAGAGGCCTGACTTTGGAATAACGATCTGTATTATCCAAATTTCCATTATCACAACAATGAATATTTGATAATAAATATTCAAACCTGTTCCTTGACATCGCATTTGATACTACATCATTATGGGTATCTCGTGAATTCTGCCAAAACATGCGACGTCTGGGTAACTTTACATAGCCGCTTAGTAAGAAAATACCGATAAAAGTTTTTGTTTTCTCTGTTGTGATGTCATTTTTTCTATTTTTTGAAGCAGCATAACTATTTGAATATGACGAGAATATATCAATTACATCTTTGTCAAAAAACAATTCAATTAAAACTAGTGGGTCAGAAGTATCAACCGAAGTATGTACAGGCGCAGTTGAAGCAAGATTTGGCCGTTCTTCTATCAACTGAGTTTTTAGATCCACGTTTTTCCACATGTATGTCTTTTTTTTATATTCTGAATATGCTTTTGACTCGTTGACAAACCTAGATAGAGGCCATAAATAAGTCTTCTTCATCCCAATTGTCCTCATCATTGCTAGTCACAGTATTTTGCGAAAATAGTTCAGCTCCTGCTAGCAATTGAGCCCGAGGTAAATTGTTGACATTCACAATATCTTCGTCTCCGGAGTCCTCATCCGTAAGATCATCACAAGCAGTAGTAGGCGGCATTATAGCTATTTCTACATTGGGAGTTAAAGTTTCCTCATCTTCCTCTTCCAAAGAACGCAGTAGTTGGTCTAATGTCAAACCTCTGAAAATATGTAGTTTTGTTGTTTAAATCCTATTGTAACAGTATATTAATATAAAAGAGAGGGAAATTTTGTAACCGCACATCAACAATTTAAAATAGATTAGAGTAATAGGTATTTAATTTGTAGTGTATCTCAGATGTTACCAAATAAGATATATATTTCACCATCAATTATTGTAACTTTAGTTTGATAATGACATATAATGTCGAAACTGCAGTCACATAGTGATAAAAATAAAGTGAAGTTATTCAAATTTTAATTGAGTGTTTTATTTTACTCATATCCAGTATCATGAATCTTCACAAAGTAGCAGCCGAAAGTTTTATATATGTAGTTTTGTTATTATATGTGCCCACTGTCCTTTTAAAAGGACACACTTGGTGGCAGTTACTTGCAGGGCAGAATAAAAATATTTTTATTTATTGCTTGAAAACAAAGCACTATCCTTCTTCAGATATTAATAAACGTGTTTTTATCAACAAAGATACAATTTACTAACAATTTGATATAAAATACCTACCCTACAAGTCTAAAATCATATAGACAAGACATGGTCACTTTTTCTTGACTCTAACCTCTCACAATAATCACCTGTTTAAAAGGACAGTGGGCATATCTGGGTTAATTCTATACAGGGCCGATTGAAAAATCTATATATTCGAAATATGGTGCACTTTTGCAACATTTCAATCAGGCACCGATCAACAGTTGTGATGTGAAAAGGACATTTTCTATTTTTATAGACGTTTTTACACCTAATTTAGCGCAGGAACACCTTGAACAAATTTTAGTTGTTTATAGTAATGTGTTACACTTTCAATGTTTCACAGAAAATACATAGTTTTCCGTTTCGTTCTTTGAAAATTATTTTTATTCAAAATTCGATGTCAGCATTACTTCAGTAGTAACTTCCGGTTACCAAACCGTTTATTACATTCGCTTTGTTGTGCATTGACAGATACATATTAACTGCATATGTAGGTATGTGACACCTATGCAGGTGTCCACACGTATCAAATTGTTCGAAACTCACGGATCTCTTACAGAAACAAACCTATTGCGAATACAGGTCAGACGCCTATGGGCTATGAAACATCAATCGCTCGAGTCCGCTCTCTGGCAATCGTATTGACCAGCAAAAAACACACTTTACAATTATTTCAATATCGAGCACTAAACGGCTAGATATTTTTTTTTAATTTTAAACAAATCTGTGCTTAGTAGTAGATTACCAATAACATTAAATTATCGTACATTTATTCAATTTGTTAAAATATTTTCCCATTTATTTTTTGCATCTGCTGTGCTCTATCAACTTCTAATTGGGTAGCTTCTATTAATATTTGTATTATAATCTTTAGATGTACACTTTAGTAGAAGCCAGTTAATTTGCATAATTAAAATATTTACATTCCTACACAAAATGGCACTACCACTATTGGAATTTTTCTTTTCAAAAGCAATTTATAATTATTATTTGTAGGTATATAAAATTTGGGCTTCTTATCATAATTTGATAGCGACCCATCTCCTTTTGGTTTAGAAATTTTTTTTAATAAAATATTTTTTTGTTAGTATAGACGAAATAGTAGCTATAGATATACCCCTGACGATGAAATTTATTGCACAAACAACAGGAGTAATTGGAAGGACTTACTACATCGGACATTCTTTGGGCACGACGATAGCCTTGATGTATGCGTCCGAGTTTCCCGAGGAAGCAGCAGAATATGTGAGAATGTTCGTTCTCTTAGCACCAGTATACACTATAGCCAATATGAAGTCGCCCTACAGACCATTATTACTTCAATTTCCAAAATTCTGGGCAAGTAATTTTTAATGAAGTTTGAAAATGATATTGAGCACAGTAAATTACCGGCCTAACTTTCGAAACAGATTTATTATATAATTGGATTGATTTGACTTTTACTTGATACGGATCCATAATTTAAAATAAAATAGTTAAAATCTTCACTTGATCGTAAAACGACAATTATTTCGCCAACACAGTCTTCACCAGGTACGCACTAGAGCAAGTTACAAACTAGCATCGGTATACATAAATAGAAAGAGGTTAATATTATTTTACAGTGCCTTTAAAATGTGTTAATTTACGCAAATATTCAAAGTAAAAGTGTCTGACCCAGCTGATCAACCCTCACTGTTATACTAAAAATTTTTAATAAACTAAATGTGCATTTTTATTATTGTCTAAAAGGTCACTTTAAATTAAATGTATTCATTTAAGGTGCCCATTTAAACGATAACAAAAAAGCACATTTAGTTTATTAGTGTATGCAGATGCTAGTTTGTAACTTGCTTTAGTACATACCTGATGACACCACTGTGTTGGCCACTTTCCGATCACATATTAATAAAGCGAAGATTTTAACTATTAGGGTTATAACAGCTGTTTGCGCTTTGTTTGTCGTCCTAAAAACGTCCTCTCCAAAGTTCTTGAACTAATTAATACACTGCTCCAAGAAATTATTAACCACTAGAGAATCCTTTATAAAACTATACTATATGACTAGACAGAGAAATATATTCGATTCTTTGATAATAACCTTTAATAAATAAACTTTGTTTAATCTTTTAATAAATTAGCCTTTACAAATGAATACACAGTGAAAGGCAATAAAAAAAAGAAAATTTCGAAAAAATGTTAATTAACATTTTTAATGAAATAGCCTCACTATCAAGTATTTCCACCTTTGCTTCTAAGGATGGCTTGACATCGACGACTCATACTCACAAGAGCTTATGGCATTCTGCTCCAATCCATTCAATATGTCCACAAGACTGCGCCCTACCTCGTCCAGCTTGTTGACTGGGTTCGGATAATCCTGCAGGCGTTTGCCAAGCATATCACAGACATGCTCTATTGAATTGAGTTCTGGTCTTCTTGCTAACCAATCCATGGTGTCGATTCCAACCTCCTCAAAACAATTTTGAACTATGCGAGCACTGTGAGAGGCCTTATATAGGACTAAATTTTGTATTAATGCAAGATAATGCACGTTCCATTATCTTGCATTAAAAAAAAATTAGTCCTATATAAGGTGCGAGTGGCACAACATAGCCTTGAAAGATGTTAGTTATGTACCGATCAGCATTAATACTTCCATTGCTTAACTCTACTAAGTCAGTATAAGCTGCCAAGAAATGCCTCCCCACACCATTACAGAACTTCCACTAAATAATGTGATATTGAAAACGTTAAATTGAGCATAACATTCAATTGGTCGTCTGTACACACTAATACGTCTATCACAGTTATAGAGCGAAAATTTGGATTCGTCTATAAAGAAAACTTGTTGCCAGTCATCTCGCAACCAATTGACATGATTCCTATAAAAATTCAAGCAAAATCTTCAATGTTCTACGAACAAGGCTTGACCTCGCGCTGGCACACGTCATACCAAATTAGCTCCTCTTAGTCGTTTACAAACTATTTCTATACTAATTCGACTACCATGAACTCCCTGTAGTTGAGAATGTAAAAACCTGCGTTGTCTTAGAGCAAAACGTCTCAAAAACCGATCCTGGACACGGGTTGTGGCACGATGTCTATCTTGCCCAGGTTGTCGGATATAGTTATCAGTGTCCCTATACATTTGTATCGAGATATCGATGTATGAGATACACCGAACCTTTTCCCTATTCGGCCATAAATACAGTCTTCCTCTAACTTACGTAGATTCCTCTCTCCTCAAATTTCTAAATTCAGTTGCATAATGGCGAAAAGGCAAAACAAGAAACAATAGGATATATAAATATCTATTGGTAAATAAACTTTACCAATATAAAACACAATATAACTGAGAGTACATTAAATAATTATTGAATGTGATTTAATTTTATGGAACTAATGCCAAAAGCAACACAAAATATCAACACAAGTTTGGCAACTAAACGTCAAATACCAACGCTAGTCGCTACAAATTATCAGCAAATAAGATAAACATTTATTCGTTTACTACATCGTGCGTTAATTTCTTGGAGCAGTGAATATATACTCCGAAGTAAAAAAGACTTCAGTTACCGCCACCCAACAATCTCTTTTTTTCATACCAAATCATGAGAGAAAGAGGTACTACTATTACTATGCTTTCTGGTAGCATACTTTTACAGATTCCATATTTTTGCAAAAATAAACAAGTGTTCCCTCTAAAACATCTTTATGTTTTAGACGGCTAACAGAGATTTTAGCACTAATCAAGCGTTAATTTTTATTTACTCTGGATAATAATTATTTATGCTGACAGTATTAGGCTAATGGGTTGCCACACCACAATCTCTTTTTGATCTCAAATTATGGTAAAGAAATACAGCGCCATTTGCTATCGCAATGCTTTCTGGTAGCATATTTTTAGAAATTCCTTATTGTTAAAAACAAACAAATGGACGTATCTAAACTCGTCCAAGAAATAAAATTAAGTAATTAATTAAACTCGTATCTGAAAAAATTTACATAAACTTGTCCCCGAGAAGAGTAGGTCCACAAATATAGCTTCATGAATTCGTCCCCGACTTTATCGCAGTATGAATCACCCATATACTTATTTAAAATCTATAGATTACATAACAAGTGTTCATTTGAAAAGTCAATCTAGGTTACTTTGAAATTTTGATAGAATAAGACGCAAATATATTAGTATGTGTTTGTTGTTCTGTAAACGTAAATCCAAATGACATTTGATAATGTCAATCACAAATATCAGTTAGTGCATAAAATAATCGTGCGTCGATTCTGGTTTAAATTAATTGCTTCTCAGATTTAAAATTGCTTTCTCTTTAAAACATAAAATTTTTTTAGTCCAGGCTTATTTTCGAAGTGGTAATAAAATTGATGGTTTATGGGTTTATTCAGTTCAAGATTGCATGGTAAAATTTCAAGTTGAGTTTCCACATTTTGTAATAGATTATATACAATTTAAGAATACTTTGAATAGAACTTTCAAACTTTTTTCTAAAACTGGTAGTCTCTTAAGAAAATCAAGCAATGGAGCAGTTAAGAAACGTACACCTCAAGTTGTCAATCGTGTTGAAGAAATAATGGAAAATGAACCACAAACATCTGTTCGATATTTGAGTCAACAAATAAACCTTTCTGCTGGTACAACTCACAAGTTATTAAAAAAAGATATACAACTTTATCCATACCGTGTCACAGCAGTACAAGAATTGTTAGAAATTGATTACCCACGTAGACTACAGTTTTTATAAAACGGGATACCTAAATTCACAAAATAAAAGAATTTGGAGTAGTGAAAATCCACATGTAATTAATGAAGAATCGCTACATCCAGAGAAATTGGTGTTTGGGCAGCGATAAGCCAAAGGCGAATCATTGGAGCAATATTTTTTCAGGGAACGTTACCTGCTGAAAGGTACTGTACGGAAATTTTACAACCATTTGTCAATCAGTTGCATGATGATGAACTTCAAAATGCATATTTCCAACAAAACGGAGCACCTTGTCACTGTACTGCAGAATCTTTGGATTATTTAAGAGAATTTTTTGATGAGCGTATAATTAGTCGAAATACTGAAATTGCCTGGCCTGCACGTTCATGCGATTTAACATCTTGCGACTTCTTTTTGTGGCCTTATCTAAAAAACAACATATTTCGAACACATATATTGAATTTTAACGATATGCTACAGAGAATCGAACAGAAATGCATGGAAATTAATAACAATCCAGTAATGTGGCAGAATATCATCAGAAATTTTGAACGGAGGATTTTAAAGTGCATTGATCTTGAAGGACAACATTTTCAACATTTGTTATAGTTTTCAATAAATACCTATTACCTAGTAAATTTTAATTTACGATATACTTCAAAATGTTCTCAGTAAATCACATGCTACTAGATTGACTTTTCAAATGAACACTTGTTATTTATTTATGCAAAAAATGAAAAACTCAATAAGTGCCATAAAAACATATTTTATTAATTAAGAATGGAATAGAAATGCCTGCTTATGTTTTATACAAGCACTAATACATACTAACATTTACATTTAACGTTTATAAAGATAAGCTATACATTTAACAAAATTCAATCTCGAAACAGATCCACTTTTATACTCATCGATTTTTCTAGTAACGTACTGCTTACGTCTACGCACGACCGGATTTCGTATTCTTGCAGATTCAGATAAACTTTGAATTTTTTTGTGTCTCTGTTTGAAACTGCTTCAAAATTTCAATAAAATGAAAAATTGATGTATGCGTAGAATAAAAACTGGCATTAAATTTAGCGTCGAAAGATTCGCAAGCGTTTGTACTTCTTTCTATGCTATCACTGAGTTCTGCCAACAAACTAGGTGGAAAAACGGCTTCTTCTGGAATATAATTGTCAACCAAATAATCGTAAAAACGCGATAAACGTTCTTCTTGATGTTGTATTTTCCAAAAATCGCCTACTTCCGATGGATTTAAAAATGGCAAACCAAATATGTAGCGTAGCCACTTTCCAATTTCACTGGTTTCGTTCTAATAATAAGGAACAAAGCCCCGATTTTGAATTTTGCGGAACTATCCTTGTACTAACTGGAATCTGCAGCCTATAACTTTGGAATCTGGAAACTCCGCTCTTATGGCATTGTGGATTGCAATTTCAAAATCCGCTACGATGACTTTTGAGTTCAGATTTAAACCCAAACAATGACACTTTTTTTGCAACAGGTTAAAAAGTGTTTTGTAAGAATACTCCTTTTTATTCGGCAGTAAGCAAAATGCTAGTGGGATATAACACCTATTTTGAAATATATGCAGTAAAAATAACTGCAGAAAATGATCGGGACAGTAACTGAATGTACCGTAGACATTTACTTTTTCACTATTGAATAAAACAGTCACATTTGTTAGGCACGTGAATACGACAATTTCTTCAACTTCGTCGATGATATAGACAAGAATTCTCCTTTTGCAGTGTCGCAATATTCAATGTTGTAACACATTTAATAACTTCTGCCTCATTTTACTATGAGGACAGTAGAGGTTTTCTTCTGTGATTATATGAATTGTTGCGGATGTAATGAATGTCTTGAACGGTGATTGTACTGAAATGACCAGTATTTTCTTTTAGAGCTGAATGTATTATTTTTGAAGGCCTCTCACAATTGTCATCGGTTGCTTTACGTCTAGCACTAGCACTTACTATCTGTCTATTTAGTTTCTTCAAATTCCTTTTATGATTGTTCTATATATATAAATTTATATAAATTATATAAATTAAATAAGTTCTATAAATTTTAAATTTAGATAAATTTGAATTTAATTTGTATTTAATAGGCAGGACAACTTTGTATTTATATAAACTTCTTAATCTCTTGCACGGGGACAAATTAAGGTAAGGGATTAAAACACTGTAATTAGCATGGGGGCGAATTAATGTAGCAGACATTAGATAGTACCTGCTCGGGGACGAGTTCAGGGCCGCTCAAATAAATGCACTCATCTTTAAATTTTAGCACTAATTAATTTTTATTTACTCTACGTAATCACAAATTATACGGCCAGTGTGTAAATAGTAAACAATGATGCTAGTTTCTTTTCTCCTTATTTTTCGAGTTCCTTTATTTATCATCAAGTTCCTTACTGAAAACATAGGTTTTGGTGTGGTTGCTCCAAATGGTCAGCTGGAACATTGTTCTAGATATATTCTCCTTCTATACTAATAATATTAATCAATTACTCTATTCTGGATTGTAAAAGAAAATAATTTATATTATTTAATTTGTAATGCAATTTAACATCTGTTTTTATCACCCGGCCGACACTATGTTAGATATTTGTCATGCTCAATTTTTCTTCACTCTACTAACGCATTACACGATATGGTGTAACTACATAAATAATCGTCTTCAAACAAGCGCAACCACATTAGGCCGAGGATTTTTAGCGCTTAATAAGTACGTGTAAACATTATATTTAACAATATTTTTTTAGAGACTAGTAACAAAAGCAGACTTCTACCGGCTTTTGGGGCAGTCTAGACCACTAAGAGATGTAACCCAAATTGCCTGTTTAGAAACACCAGTTACAATGCAGTTATGTTCCTACGTATCTAACTTATTTTTCGGAATTGTGACCGGTGTTGGCACGGTATGCTCGATAAAATATTTCTATAGTTACAGCAGATAATACACGGTGGCCCCTGGGAATGGGTGATTTTGAATCGCTTCGTACAATGTCATAATTGAAGTTTATAATGCTGTGATACTGTCATTTTGTTCTTTGTTGTTTACCATTTCAATTGCGATGCAAAGGTGGATGGAAGAGCACCGTGGGTTAGAAAATTGGAAATAAGCGGACCTGCCTTAAATAATAAGCATCCTGGGCCATGAAGAACTACATATTTGAATGCCAGAAACAATCCAACCAGTAAAGGTCACCATCTAGCAAAATCCACTGTTATGAGCAGAATATTGGTTTCCTTACAAAATGTAAAGAAGGTAAAATGTTCCTAAACAATGTTTGGATGTCTGACGAAGCACGTTTCCACTTAAGTGGGTATGTTAATAAACAAAATTTTCAGCACTGGCCTGCAGAATATCCCCGCGTCTAACACCAGAAACCGTTGCATAGTCGAAAAGTGATAGTGTGGTGTCCAGTGTTAACGAACGGGATAATTGGTCCATATTTTTTTGAAGATAATGATTGCTACGCAATTATTATGACTTCCCAACGGTATGTCAATATGATTGAAACGTTCCTCAGCCATGAAATTACTGTAAACAATCCATGTGGTTTCGGCAACATAGCGCGACAGCTCACGCGGCTAGAATATCCATGGCTGCATTACAATATCTCTTTGGAGAGTGTCTCATTTCGAGGAACGGCAACATGAATTGGCCTGCCAGGTCGTCTGATTTATCAATTTGTGACTTCATTTTATGGGAGTTTTTAAGGCTACATTTATGGTTCTCGTCCTCACACCATAAATGAACTAAAGGCTAGAATTCATGAAAAGATTGCATCAATCGGCTTTGAGATGATGCAGAGGGTTACGTTGAACTTGCATCCAAGACTATAAGAATGTGTACGCATAGAAAGACGTCATTTACAGGACGTTGTCTTAAAAAAATAACTGCCCTATGACTGCTTTATTTAATGATATCGTTTTAGCTTTCTGATGATCATGTATAAATATAAATAAAAGTTCAAGTTGCATTATTATTGATTCAAAATCGCTGTTCCCAGGCGCCAGCCTATATGTGATAGTTTGGACTTGTTTTAAACAATTGAAATAATATATATATATATATATATATATATATATATATATATGGTAAACCTAATCAGTAGGCGATTAAAGGTCTGTATATTACTTCAAAATATATGTATTTAAAAAACTCTACATGTTTCGGCTGTATACGCCTTTATCAAGAGAATACAAAATATGAATGACAGGATATAAATGTCAAGTAATTAAGTTGCTATGGTTTAAATTATTCAAAGATACATTCTAGTAATAATAATAAATCATGCCTTAGTATTCCAAAAAATAGATAACAAGGTGTGAAAATATGTGTTGTTTGCTGCTAGCAATTTGTGTCTCCTTCTGGGTATGAACTTGTGTGTTGGTTGCTGCTGGCAGCTTGCGTCTCTCTATGGGTGTGTGGTTTTGTGTGAGAGCGTAAGTGTAGGGTTTTGTATGTCGGTGCGTTCGTGCGTGTGTTTAGTGATCGGTCGCATGAATTTAGAGAGGTCGGATAACCAGCCGTTGCGTAGGGCCGCCAACCCTTTCCCGACAACTTCTTTACAATTCCGTGCAGTACTTCGACGGTCTGACCCCCGCCCCAACGAGGCAAGGCGCAGACAGGCGAAGCGCACCCTGTACGGGGTTGCTCATCGCAACTAAGGGAACACTCTTAGTGGCTACCTCGGTCGACGATGGTCACACTTATGCCATCTTAACGTTTTCCGCCGAAAACGTTAAGATGGCATAAGTGTGACCATCGTCGACCGAGGTAGCCACTAAGAGTGTTCCCTTAGTTGCGATGAGCAACCCCGTACAGGGTGCGCTTCGCCTGTCTGCGCCTTGCCTCGTTGGGGCGGGGGTCAGACCGTCGAAGTACTGCACGGAATTGTAAAGAAGTTGTCGGGAAAGGGTTGGCGGCCCTACGCAACGGCTGGTTATCCGACCTCTCTAAATTCATGCGACCGATCACTAAACACACGCACGAACGCACCGACATACAAAACCCTACACTTACGCTCTCACACAAAACCACACACCCATAGGGAGACGCAAGCTGCCAGCAGCAACCAACACACAAGTTCATACCCAGAAGGAGACACAAATTGCTAGCAGCAAACAACACATATTTTCACACCTTGTTATCTATTTTTTGGAATACTAAGGCATGATTTATTATTATTACTAGAATGTATCTTTGAATAATTTAAACCATAGCAACTTAATTACTTGACATTTATATCCTGTCATTCATATTTTGTATTCTCTTGATAAAGGCGTATACAGCCGAAACATGTAGAGTTTTTTAAATACATATATTTTGAAGTAATATACAGACCTTTAATCGCCTACTGATTAGGTTTACCATATCATACCAAGGTCACGAAGTTATTATATATATATATATATATATATATATATATATATATATATATATATATATATAACGTGTGTATAAATTGTCGCAAAAGCTACACGCAGCGACGTTCTTCGTTTGGTTCTGAATAAAAAATCTTAATGTTAAAATGTCGTATCATGCTTCGTTTGTTTTCACGGGGTTCTTGAAATTCAGACTTTTAGTGCGTAACTGATGCAATTTAGTTTAAAGAAAACATTTTTACTAGTATTATTTCGTAAACGTTTTCTTTTTGATTTAAAAGCTTGTTTTAAACATTTATTCATTAACGTACTTCCACGAAAAACACATTTGGCAACGTTGTAGAACAATAAGTTTGTATTTCAAAGTGAGTTCAATCAAAATCATTACAGTCAAATTTTGACATTTACGAATTTACGAAGCATGATACGACATTTTAACATTAAGATTTTTTATTCAGCACCGAACGAAGAATGTCGCTACGTGTAGCTTTTGCGACAATTTATACACACCTTGTATATATATATATATATATATATATATATATATATATATATATATATATATAATATTTTCGTGACCTTGGTATGATATGGTAAACTTAATAAGTCGGCGATTAAAAAAATATATATTTAAAACAACCCTATATGTTTCGGCAATGATGCCTTTGTCAAGGATATAAAAAATATAAAATATTTTATATTTTCTCTCTAGAGCCTTTACTCAAATGAAACGTTAACACACATACAAAACCACCAGAGGTTATGAATTGCACTTATATATAACTAAAAGAAATTTTGACACATACGTTAAATTGTCTTCGCTACTGCCTAACTACCAACTTTATGGGAGTGTCATCAAAAGGATCCCAGAAAAATGATTGAATATCACCATAATAATTCTGCCAAATCACTTCAGCCATTTCCTTTTTAGACCGCCATCTTGGTGACGTCGAGGAACGTTCTAGAAGCTTATTTTTTCTAAGACCACGTCTCGGGATATATCCACTAACGTGTGTAAAATTGACGCCGTTTTCATCCAAAATTTAACCCTACTTGAATCTCCCGGGGATGGATTGAATTACCTCGTCAAATGGGAACAATCTCATATACCCCTGGTATTAACAAAGTTCTTCCTGAATCGTGAACGTAAGCGAAGGAAAATACTGTACGATAAAAATTTATATCCTACAAAGAATAACAGACAACCATTAGAAAGAGTACCAAGGATCAAGATATTACCTACCGCAAACGACCTTCACGTGCACAACTAAGTACAACTTATGCCGTCAATGATCACGAAACGAATGGCCGCCAGACCCAAGTCAGACATGCGCTACAACATCGAGCAATTCTAGGACCACCAAAGATTACCCCAATCCCGCGAAACTACATTAATTCGACACCCAAAATGAATTTGGAAAGTAGTTATAAACAGCAGGATAGATTACACGGTCCCACGTCTAATTAACGTGCAATATAAAAATAATTGTGAAAATTAAGGGCGTCATCTATAACGTTCAGGTCGTATCTTACGCAAGCGAAACTGGTTGCGGAACCAACAGAGTAGCTAAAAATTAATTGGATTAATAGGAGTTGAAAATTAAAACGCGCGAAGTCACTACAAAATGAATTAAAGGGAGTACGGAAAAGGCAAATAGACCTTTTTTTTCAAAACGTAACAACAGTCAAAAAAATTTTTTGCGGATGCTTATGTTTTTTATCAGAATAATTGAAACATACATGAGTAGGTAAACCCCACCAGTTTTGTATAATACAAAGGTATTTTTAATAATATAAAATATTATTAAGATATTGTGTTCTTCACACCAGATTTTTAATAATATTTTATATTATTAAAAATACTTATGTTTTTTGCCAGGGGCGAAGAGAATGGCGATATTCAACGCTCTGTCTTTTCTCTTCCGGGCCGTAATGATGGACACATAATTCGTCGCCCGTCACAATATTGAAAAAAAAAGTCGTCTCCTGCGTCACGGTCGCGCTGCAAAAGTTGTTCGCAGCATTCCTATCGGCGTCCTATCCATCGTGCACAGATTTTACAGTATCCCAATTGTTCCATAATGAAGCCCACACGTTTCTTAGATATACCAGTATGGTTTGCGTTACGTTTTTGAGTGATTCGCCAGTCATTTTGATATAAAATCTTCGACGAGTTTGCGATGTTTATCGTATGTGGCAGTGATCGGACGCCCGCTACGTGTTTTATCGACAGCTTTAGCTAGAAACCACGAAATTTAATTACCCGACGATTTACAGTAGACCTATCAACAGCATCGTTACCATAAACATCCTTTAAACGACGGTGAATCTCACTAGGAGCACTTTTAGCAGTCAAAAATTCGATAACAGCACACTGTTTAACTCGCGTTGACATATCACTAGAACACGTCTCTATACTTCCGCTTCTCAAACTACACTGGATGAATTCAACGACCTCAAATCTGTGCATGCGTATAGAAGAGGATGTCACTTTCACATTGCACCTGGCGTGCTTCTCCAAGTCATTTCGTTCGCGCTATACAAGCATGAAAGCATTACTTTTCAGGCTAGTTTTGTACATTTTTTTCCAGTAAAGGTATCGACCAGACCTTTATTGATATTTAATTTCAAGCTATTAATCCAACACCACTGAGATAAAATGCCGACATTCTCCTGCAAGACCAGAACATTACATCACAAGAAATGGAATAATATAATCTGATATCATCAGCTTAAACTATTGCAGGACTTTTAAGAATACCAAGAAAATCATCTAGGTATATTATAAATAATAATGGGCCTAAGTTCGATTCCTGAGGTATACACGATATTATTAAAAATTCGTAAGAAAATACCCATTGTAAAAAACTCGATTTAATCTATTCGATAAGAAATCTTCCATTAATTTCACGAAGCCAGGAGACATGCCAAAATAATTAAGCTTTTTGAGTAACATGCCATGAACTATTGTATAGAAAGCACTTGAAAAGTCGGTGAAAATGACATAATATTGTCCTTGAGGATCAAGAATTTGATTTATATATTGACTATAACATGGTAGTTAAGTTAGTTACCGTGTATATGAATCGCACATGTTGGATTGTGAATAGAAGAAATTTAACATAAGAAAGTATGGGCGCATAAATAACATGCTTGAAAACTATTACGAAATTGGACAAAAAAGCAATAGGACCATTTTAGGCACTAATAAATAAATTAATAATATGTGCTAAAGATTTTGCATCATCATTAAAAAACTTGGAAATTTGTCCTCGCCAGCTGTATGCTTATCAGAAAATTAAGAGAAATAATAACTATTCACCAATATGAGAAAAGGAACTGCTTTGTGAGAACATTTTTTCAAATAATAAATGAGTCAGTAGGAGGCCTACTTAAAATGAACAATTCCTTTATTCAACAACAGATTTTCTAGAAAATAAATTGCAAATATAAAAGCAGAATTGTTTAAAATTTGATAATACCTGTGCCTCTTCCTAAAATAATCCCTATTGCTAGAAATCTGTCAATACTGATCATCGAATAGAAAACAGCGCTTAAAGAATTGCAAAGTGGTATAAGAGACAATGGCGGCGAACAAAAATTAAGTGCCGACCAATCGTATAGAGCAGCATCTGGGTTGTTTAGTAATGTGTGTTTATTTAATACCTTTCTTTTCAAAAGGGTGAAATTCTGACATTATGACAGTTAATTTGACAAGTCATACCGCCATTTTATTCAATATTGTTTGACATTTCATAATGCAAAATCTTACAGCCCACCAGGTTCTACAAATTGTGAAAATTTATTTCCAAAATCAGTGTTCAGTTAAAAATGTTCACAAAGCGCTTCGCCCAATTTACGGCATTGACCATCGGCCAACTGAGATGACTATTCGCAACACAATTGAAAAATTTTGCACTCAATTTAATCATTTGGACTCCCATCCAGCAACGAGATTGCGTAGAGTGCGCACTGAAGAAAATATTGTCGCCGTTGAGGCCAGTGTTGAGGATGATCCAAATTAATCGATTCGTCATCGTGCGCAAAAACTTGCCCTGTGGGCATCGACTTTGTAGAAGATTTTGCGCAAGGATCTTGGCTTACATAGCTACAGGATTTAATTGGTGCAAGAATTGAAGCCAACCGACCATCGCTGTCAGCGTCAGTTCAGTAATTGGCCGCATAAACAGTTAGAAGTCGATGCACGGTTTTACGGTCAAATTGAGGTTAGTGGTGAAGCTCACTTCTGGCTCAGTGACTGTGTGAATAAGCAAAATTGTCGCATTTGGAGCTATACTAATCCATACATGACTCATCAACTACCGATGCACCCCGAAAAATGTACTGTTTAGTGTGATTTGTGGCCCGGTAGCATAATCTGGCCATGCTTCTTCAAAAACGAATAAAATCGAACTGTCACTGTTAATGGCCACCAGTATAGAGCCATGCCCAACGATTTTTTATTCCCAAAAGTACATGAACGTGGTCTGCAAGACCCTAGATTTCAGCAGAACGGTGCCACATGGCCAAATCATCGATTCGCTATTCGAAGGAAGTGTTCGGTGATAAGATTATCTCCAGAAATGAACCTGCACATTGGCGTTCAAGATCATGTGATTTGATACCTCTGGGCCATTTTTTGTACGGCTATTTGAAGTCATTGGTCGACGCAAATAAAACAACAACTATTCTAGTCTTGGAAACCAGCATGAAGCGCACCATTCGTGACATACGGCCTCAAACGCTTGAAAAAGTAGTCTAAATTTGGTGCTTCAGGATGACGTATCTCAGACGCTCTCGTGATGGCCATATGCCCAAAATCATCTTTTCCATCATTAATGTCATAAAACTATCTTACCGTTTCAAAAAAGAAATTCTCATTTTCCCAGCACTTTTTTATTTCAATTTATAACCCTACGCCTCTTAAAATAACACACTCTAGTAATAAGTTACAAGAGGCATAATAGCTTAATTTATATCAATAGAAAAAACAGCTTCCCTATAAATACGAGTACAATAGTGTGATAGAGTATTAGAAAATATTAGTTAATTTACAAAAGATAAATCTAAAATATTAATTTATCCATTATTTAAAAGAATTCCAAACTATCAACTGCTGTATCAAATCTTCTGTTATTTTGTTAAATTTTGATTTTGTTTAGGAAAGGCTCCCCAGCTTCTTTCATTCTTCACCTGGAGGAACTAGTTTAAAAGTTTTAGCGCAAGCATCTGATTTGATTGCTGGTCATTTCCGGAAATTCGATAATGGCATTGGTAACCTAAGAAAATACGGATCTTTGAAACCGCCATCTTACGACATTTCAAAAATAAAAGTTCCATTTTACTTGATATATGGAATAAATGATTGGATTTCCGGTAAAAAGGTTAGTAATTTCATAAGCATAAAATGTTGAATAACATAAAATATATAAAAGATTTAGACCGCTAATTAAACAAATTATTCAAAAATTAACAAGTTTATTGTAACTTTTTAATTAAAACCATTTTTAATAATTTAACCATTTTTATAAATTATATGACAAATTTTAAATTCAAAAATTATCATATTTGAAAAATATTTAATTTGTTTATATTTTCATACATTATACAACAATACACTTGAAAATACTCGATTATACGATACGTATTGCCTGAAACACCAACAGAACTGTCATGATAATAAAAAGAAAAGAAGTTATACGAAACGAGCCATGATGACAACTATCAAATCTGACAATTCAGTAATGTCAATTTTGTGAAGGCGATACCATAGTAATCTAATAGAGTTTTGGCAGCGAATATAACGAGCCATCGAAAAAATTCATAATTGGAGTAGACTGTGAAATTGGGTTGGTACTTTAGCCACTTCCACATAATGACACATTACTTGATGCTTGACAGTTTCATTTGGTTTCTATGTAAAAAAAAGTTATGGCATTGAAATGATACTACAACTAAAAAGAAAACAAATAATTTATTTAATATCGAAATCATAATCAAGATTTACAACACCTCATATTCTGAGAATTAACATATCCAGAAAGATAAAACCAGGCCTCGTCCATGAAAAACACTGTGTTAAGGATATCCGGATTGTGTAGATTATTTTGAAACCATTGACAAAATTCAACTCGTCTTAAATAATCGACTGGATAAAGCTCATGAGAACATTGCAGCCTGTATGGATGACAATTATTAAGACTTTTTTAAGAATGAATTGGCTCGTACCATAAGATAAATTTGTTTGTTGGGTCAGTACTGAAATTGATGATTTTGGATTTTCATCAATAATATGCTGAAGGGCTTCAATATTATCAGCTGTACGTTTAGATGGTCGTCCACTTCCAGTTTTTCGACCGACGCTACCAGTCTCTCTGAATAACTTTACACAATTTGTCAAAACATTGTAAAAATCATTGTAGTCAAACACTAATTCAGGATGTTCTTCACTAAAATCAGCCATGCATTCCGTAATTGAGTACTGCCAGTTGCCATTTACTTTCACACCTGTACGGAAGTAACATTCGATAATTTTTGCTTTTTGTTCTATGTTTAATACCATTTTTTAAATAAATTTAATTTTCTTAATAAGAGTTTTGAAAAATTTGATACAAACTTATAGTTTCAATGTCAAATAATAAATGTCATTATGTGGAAGTGGCTAAAGTACCAACCCAATTTCATAGTCTACTCTAATTATGAATTTTTTCGATGGCTCGTTACAAGAATTCGTATATTCCGAATATACAAAGGTTCGTATATTCGTTTTGCGTCATAATACGTGAATAACTGCTGGACTATATGACAACCACATGAAAATCCTTCATTTTTATTGGTTCATAATTTTAGAGTGATATAGTCTAAAATGAATTTTTTCTATTTTGCGTTCGAAGTGAGCTCATTATGACACCCAAAACAGTATCGAAATGAGCTTAATTTCGATACACTTTTTTTCATTTTTCAATGTTGGCGTTGTTCGAACACAGAAATAAATATCATTGCTGTCATTTGATTTTATGAATTTCAGTACATTTGACACATATATGTACTATCGTGAGCAATTGAAAGTAAACGCACTATTATAGCTGCGTAAATTTTACCAAATTGTCAAGCTAATGTCATTTATGTTATGATTAAATGCTGACACTGACACTTCAAAAGTACTGTATACATTAGATAAATTTTGAAATTTCGACATGCCAACATAATAAAGTGTTAACTTTCAATTGCTCACGATAGTACATACTCTACATAAACAATGTATATTGTATACAATTGACAACAAGATATATTAATTTCTATGTCACTCATGTTTATAACGAGTGATCATTAAAATTTTCGCTCAAGTAAACCATGTACACAAAAAGTATGTCCTAACTTACTGTCGTGAGCAAAAAAAAAAACGGTACACTGTTTCTGCGTGGGTTTAAATTGTGACTACTTAAGTGGCTATCTTTACTCATAATAGTAAGTCAGGAATTGTCAAAAATGTGTGTCTTATTGGCATTTATTAAACATTCTTAAAATAAATGTTAATAAAAATTACTAAAAACGATAGAGAAAGATTATTTATTAAATTAAAACAATTATTACATTAAAATAATTAGTATTTCGTCATTCCACCGTTATTATTAACTGCATCTAATCTTGTAGACATTGAAACGACAATATTTTGTACAAAATTTATAGAAATTTGATGCCAAGCATTATGAACAATCTCCCAAAATTCTTCCTTGGTAGAAGCTCTATCACATTAATCCCCATACATTTTCAATGGGATTTAGATAAGGACTGTAGGGCTGGAAATCTCAAGTTTAAATTTCATTCTCTTGTAACCATTGTGTTACAAGACGAGACAGGAAATTGTGTTGTTCTTATAGCTTCCTTTAATGTTTTGAAAGGGTTGTGCCTAATCTCAGTAACTAATGTTTCGTCTTCCTGCGTATTCGAAATTTTGTTACGTGCGGAAATTATTTTCCAATTTAAATTATCCTCTTCCCTCCATTTTTTTATATATTCTTGCGGCTGAACTTTTACCAATATTAAATTAAACCCATACACTTCTTAATGATTTCCCATTTTTCAAACTAGTAAGAAGTCTAGCTTTATCAGTTTTCAAAAGATGCGGCATTTTCAATTTTGAATTATCAACTATGATATATAATTTGACGTAGAGTTTGAAAGTTCATCAAATGTTAAAATTACAACACTAAAAAATCAAGGAAATTGACGTAACGATTTTGACACTGTCCCGTTTTTTTTGCTAACGACAGTAAGTTATTAGAGGAGATCTGTCATTATAATTTCAAACGTCATGACTAATGATTGTTAAAAAATAACCCTACAACTGAACATAACGTATCTTATTATGCAATGATAGTCTGTTGTCCGTTTGCATGTTAAGATTTGTTATAAGTGTACTACATATAGTATATTAGGGATGTCTGGGTTAAGAAATTGTATCTTTAAACTTATCATATTTATTAATAGTTTTTATAAAACTTTTCGCTACTTATGTTTATTTATAGTATTTTTAACACATATTATTTTAACTACTTTTCAGGACACCATTAATTTGTACAATACTCTTCCAACAGCGGCTCGGTTTGGTATTAGAGAAATAAGCAGTGTCCCCTTCAATCATTTTGATTTCGCAGCGGGTTCGTACGCCAAAGAATTGGTTTACGATCACATCATTAGTTTATTCAACACATTTCCGCTAAAAACTTAATTTATAAAAAATAAATAAAGATTTAATTTAAACCTTTTTACTTTAATAATTCTGCTAATCATTTATTTTAAACAAAAGTATTTTTAATAATATAAGATATTATTAAAAATCGGGCGTGAAGAACACAAACAAGTTCATATACACTACTCAACAATTGAAGTGAATAATAAAATAATTTGTAAAATTTGTATATTTAAATGATCCTACAGAGGTACAGTTTGCATAGTTTGTTTATTATGACACTATGACATCAAGTTTTCACACGACAATGATAAAGGTAACTAAAACAATAAAATTTCCCAAATTTACCAAAAGAGAACGATAGTAGCAAACTAGCAATAGTCAAATAACTGCCCTGCTGGCTGTTTTAGTATCTTGTTTGGCCACCTTTTTCTCGCCTTAGTGTTCTTTCTTCTAGGTTTACTTCTAATTAAATTTTCGATGAAAGGCTGAGGTATGTTACGCCAAATACGGCATAAAGCGTTGGCTGGTAATTCTAATGTCAGGGGCGCCTGTGCAAGTAGATTGATTTGTCTTGACATCTCAACCCAGACGTAGTCGATGCACTTCATTTCCTGGTGAACAGGCTGACTAATCCATTCTCTCAATACTATGGAGTTCTCCGTTCATTTACAATCCTAGCACGGTGATGGCCAATTTGAACGAATCTTTCACCAATTACACCAGCAAATGGGACAATGATTTTCTCTACAATCATGCGACGATACCCTACGGATGTCATTTGATGCATTCATTAATACCAATAGGTCAGTGGGCCCACCCAAACATATTACACCCTAGACACAAACAGATCCTCCGCCGAAAGGAACCCTTGGGACCATAAAATTTTCATTATATCGCTGTGCTCTCTCTCTCCAGACAAACATTCGCTCGTCAGCAGTATACAGTGAAATCTCGACTCATCTGTGAAAAGACAACGACTCCAGCGTACCAGAGTCCAGTCACTATGTTCAATCGCCCAATGATTTCTGCGTGCACGCTGCTGCCTCATCAACCTGTGATATGTAGCACGTCTTCTTGCCCTTAAATTACGTGCATGCAACCTTTTTCTAACCGTTTTTCCAAAAATAACAAGTCCAATGGCTTATTGTAAAACGCTGTTAATCCTTGCCTACCATGCCTGTATGCTGCGGACCCAGTTGATATGTACCTATTCCATGCACAACTTATGCCACTTTCTGAAACATTGAATCTTTCGTCAGTTTCTTGCTATGATAAGCCTGCATTTACCCACCGTACTAAATAATCGAGTTGTACGGCTTCTAACCGTCTTACAGGCATTGTAGTGATGCTCTCACGTGATGTTTTCCTAACAGCTACTGCAATAAAACTAGCACGAACATGTTCATTTGTTCCAGACGATAGCTTATTGATACCCCGTTTATCAACAGTCTATTCATACATGCACAGACACGTTGACAAGCATAGTAGTAAACAAAAAATTGTCGCTAACAATTATAGCATTTCATATGTTTAAGAACATACGCAGTAAAATTGTTTTCACATGTATATTTTAGAAATTATTATGATATCCACTTCAATTGTTGAGCAGTGTATTTGTGAAAGTATCTCTCCAGATACGTAGACACGTGTTTCATCTTTCTGCAGAATCATCGGTACGTTCCTGCTGGAGAGATACGTTCACAAAACAACAACATCGCTCTCACTGAAGGTATTAAGAAAAATGCCGAAACAACTAACACTGTCTCTGTCTCAATAACAAATGAACTATTGTTATTGAGACAGTGTTAGTGACAATATGCTCACCATGCTTCTTAATGTCAATTCCTCGGTCGTTCAAAACAATATCATGAATTTTAGTAGTTGCAATACTTAATGTCCCTCCCTAGTCGCATATCACCTTCGACGCTCATATCACTAGATTCAAATTGTGGCTTTCGAAGGAGCATCGTTACCCATAATTTGTTGCATTTCAACAAAAATTTTATGTGTTCAGTAACGAATTTAAATATTGGATTGTATCATGAATTTCGAGCTTATACATTTTAAGATTTACAACGTAAACAATGGTGTAACTATCAAATCAAATATAGGAAATTAACCATCCGACGCCTTATCACAGAAAAGATGATAGAATTAAAATGTAATGCAAGGTTTTTACCCAAAAGATGGTACTGGTAATTGAGTCTTCCAGCCAAATCATCATTTGTATTTTCACATGCTTAATTAAATTTTAATGTACATATTCTTTGGTCTACATCCCAGAGATACGGCTACAATCAAAGTAGTTTAGGGTGATTTGGGTGACTGGGTGATTTATTTAGAAGAAGTTTAAGATCTTGAAATCTCTCGACATAGTGAATTACAAAACTTATTTTAATATTAGCTCCCAGATATACAGAGTGCGGCATAATTATTTGGACGATTTTACGTGGCAAAATAAGTCATTTATTTTATTGTGTACATTATAAAACTCACATAATTGGAAAGTACATAGAAAAGCATTTTCTGTGAGTACTATTGTTTAAAAATAACATCACTCAGATGGACTCCATTTCTCTGAATACACATATCTGCACGGCGCCTGAAAGAATCCGTAGTCATTCGTCAGGATTTAAAATGGAATCTGTCGAATCTCAGTAACGATTGATTCTTTTAAATCATCTATGCTGTATGGTTCCCTCTGAAAGACTTTATGTTTTAAGTTGCCCCATAAAAAAATCACATGGCGTTAAATCCGGTGAGCGTTTTCGGGAAACAAACGGCGTACAGTTTCCATTGAGAGTCGTGCCGTGTGTGAGTCGCTCCATCTTGTTGAAACCATAACGAACGTAAGTCAGCGTTTTGTTGTCGAAGCATTTGTAAAAGAAAATCGTTAAGCATGGCCACATAACGCTCAGATCTGCCGTACAATAGTAAAACATAGTTACTCTAAATTTATAAAATTTCAGTAGAGCGTCTTGAAGTTTTCCAAAATTATTTTGCTCTATCTTCTTTAAATATAAAGGCTAAAGTTGTGAAGTTTTACCAATTTGCAGCTTTTTTCCTCCTTGTTCTAACTGTTATTAGAACACTGCGGAAGAAACACTATCCTCTAATAAGTCATGCAGGCGCAGATACGGAGTCGGTTTCGCTTAAATAATAAGATCGGTGCAATATTCGCTCGTATCCCTGATTTGAATCTCCTGAAAGGCTTTTGAGTAATGTTCAAAATACGGAAATTGATATATATATATTAAATTTAAAGATTATTATTTCTATGCACCACTCACAAGCTTTTAGACATATTGTCTAATAAAAGAACGCACTTTACAGAACAAAGTTTATAATATATTGTAATAATTAATGTGAATAAAAAATGTTTACTGTGGTGTGACAAGCATTCACTTTAATTATAGGTGATAATTAATTTCGAGTTTATACTTTTTCAATATTTTGAATTTTTTCACAGTTAAAGTACATTTTGTATATATTAATTTCAATTCAAGTTAATTTAAATTCATTTAACTTCAGCGTTTTATTTATTTTCGTAAAAATAAATTTCCGTATATACATTTCATTGCCTTTATTACGACTCTGGCGAAATATATTTCACAACTCCGTCTGTTTGCATTAAAAGTGGTACAAACAGACAACTTTTAACAATACCATCGCGCTATAACATTCATATATACATGTTAAATTGATCGATTGTACATTGTCGGCACCGATTAATCACACCCGATACGGGATAGCGCCGTTTCCGCAGTCTTGTTATTAGTACATATTACATACATTTTTTTAGAAAACTTGCTTTTGTTTATTTTAGACTTACTAATTACAAGAGCACCATGCTGTTTACAAATATAAACCCAAGTAAGTCGATATACATTTTATTATAATTTATTAAGCCATTAAAAAACAAACTAAGTAGATTTAGTTCATGACGGAGTAATGTGAAATGACCCGCAACTTAATTATTTTATGAACTGATAAAAAAACTACCAAAACTTAAAAATGGGTAATAAATCGAAGTAACTTGAAATAATAGGTTACACAATTTAAATTATAGTTTTTAACTCTTTTATATTCATACATAGTTTTTACTTTACATTTAATAATTTATTTACTCTTAACCATAATAAAAATATTTTTTAAATATATATTTTTCATTATAATAACTTCCATAGTATATCTTACAACTTCCCACCTACTTAGAAATGATAATGTGAACACTGACTAACAAAAATTGTAATTTTAAAAATCTAAATTTAAAATTTAAAATTGTGTAATTGATTTCCTTTCCCAAACTCTCCAAATTATCAGAGCTGGGTAAATTACTCCAAAAGATTTTCTTTCTTGGAGGAATATGAGGCAATAATTCTCGTAAAATTACTTCTTTCAGAACATTTTTTCCTGCAAGTTTTTTGACAGGGAGGCAAAAGTTGAAGTTTTTCAACTGGCGGGGGTTTAACAACTTTTTTCTTCTTCTTAAATTCTTCTCTTTGTCTCTTTATCTTGAATCCCTTTGTTCAGTAATATCAATTTTACCGTCAAAATTATAATTTGTATTTTGCAAATTAGGTACCTGATAATCGACCTGCAAAGATAACTCTAGCTGCTTCTCCATAACATTTTCATCAATACTGTAGATATTATCAGGTGGAGACATTATCGTTCCATCGGTGTAGGAGGGCGACACCTCGCCCTGGATTGTTGTCCATTTACTCTTGATGTTGAATTTGCTGGTCAATGGTTAATCAAGTGGTTGATTATTGTTCGAAGTTAAGTTAGCAAGTTAGCATTTTCAATTGCAGTCGTTTCTGATACAGTTAATCCTTGAAAGTCCCAAGTAACGGACTTGAGACAAGACTTGCTTCAACAGTGTAGTCGATTATTTTAACGCTTTCTGAAACTGGTTCTGTACCATCCTTATACTTCTCGTGATTGGAAAAAAGCATTCCGCTTTCCATTAAATACTGGAGTATTTCTTTTCTTTCCGGTTTGTAAACAGGATCTCTATCCAAGTCATCAGCTGGTGATTCTGATGCTGCGTTATTATATCTAAATAAGGGAATACAGTTGAAACTAAAATGCGCCTTTTTATAGCTTAGTCTTTGTTTAAAACCTCCTATAGTTTGTAATATAATTTTATTAATTATTTTAATCTTGATAGTAAAGGTGTTCAATATGAAGACGTTTTTATTAAATCAACTATAGTCTTAACTCAGAACTACTACATGACAATATTAAATAATTATTTGGTGACTTTGCACAAAATTTTACAAAATAAAATAATGATTATTCTGCTAATAATACATACCCACCCAAAGCGAGATTTAATATGTTTACCACAACTATTCATTTTAATATGAAATAATTATTTATTGTTACTATAAATAGTGCTAAGAAATAAGTATTAAATTTCTAGTTTCAAAAATTCTTATATTAAAAGAATTTTTGAAAGTAGAAGTTTAATACTTATTTCTTAGCGTTATAATGAAGTTTCAACAAGTATCCCCTTCATCAATTAACTATAAATATTCTTTAATTGCAAAAGCCGTAAATTTAATCTGTTTACCGCATGTACAGCTATCGAGATTCAACGGATGATTAAAAAATCAGTTCCTACGTATTACTAAAGTTAATTCCACGCTTGCAAGCTAAGACAAGTTTAGTAGATTCCAACCACAACTTATAACTAACTCGATTTACTAGTTCTTTTAATTGAAATGTAGAAATGTTTGGCAATAGTAATAATAGTTGCTTCAGGCTATCTTGTAAAATTAAGGTATAGAATCGAGCAACTTGGTTTTACTATTGTATTCTAAAAAACTTATAAATAGTATGTTAACTCTCTTTACTATTGAAATGCTAATGAGTCAACAAATTTTTAGGAACACTATTTGCCTACTTTCAGTTGGTAACTTGAAAAATCTGAAACTACAAATACAAAATGCTAAATCTAAATTTATAATAAGTCGACATAGTAAAATCCATATGTTAATAACTCAGTAACCAAAGTTACGGTTTTAGTTTTTTAAAATGTTCGGAAAAAATAAAAAATTCAATTTTGAAGTAACTTGAGTTACTATGTCTTGCTTTTGTACGGCAGAGATGTTACCGTTGCAGCTCTTCCGTTACCGTCTTGTAAAAAGTATGTCCCGAAAATTCCAAATGAACTCCACACCAAACTGTTACTTTCTCGCTAGGCAAAGGACGTTTATGTATTAAACGAGGGTTTTCCCGTGCCCAATATCTAAAGTTCTGCTTATTAACATAACCACTTAAGTGGAGACGGGCCGCATCGGACATACACGCGCACACAGTATATGCGCTGCAGATAGAGGAAAGTGCCAGCGGTATGGCGAAGAGAAGGTAGCGCTGACGGAGCCGTCGTCACGTGATGGCATTCAAGAGACGAGTTTACCCCCGTGGCGCGCCTTTAGATGTTTCACATTAAAAATAAAGAGAAAGTATTTGTCAAGAACTTCTTAGCCGGTATCGATGTGAAGGAGATGAGTTTCACATGAACATCATGACCGGGGACAAATCTTTGGTTCATCATTATGACCCAGAAACCAAGCAGTGAATGGAATGTTGTCGTCCTGATTCTCCACGTGTACAACTGAGTATCCTACTACCTACTCAAGAAGCTGGCGCAGCGGAGGCGTCTGAAGATGGTCAAGATAAAAGAAACAGTAGTTGCACAAAGTATGGGAGCTTCTATTTATTATATATGCCGTTAGTCAGTGGAGACGGGTGTGGGTGACTAAAACAAAAGTTAGATGGTAGCGCCACATAGTTTTGCTTACGGAAGCTCAGACTGAAAACTGAGAAAAGAGATTGCGCGATTTTCGGCGCATGCCTATACAACTACTCAAACTTACGCTATATATCTAGACTTACTAAGTACCTCCGTACTAACTCCAAAATTGCTGCCCAGGATACCTGAAAAAGAAATTGGTGCGAGGAGTGCCGAGGCAAAGAAACAAAACTTATGAGCAAATAATTTGTATATTCACGATCAAAGGAAAATAAATGATTATAATATAATTAAGAGAATGGATGTATTATATTTAAGCATTAACTAAAATTAAAAAATTGAAAAAAAAAAAAATATATATATATATATATATTAATATGCTACTAGGAGGGACGTTTTAATTTATATAACAAAGAATAATATGTTATGTTGAAAATATAGAATTTTCAAATATTGGGCGCCAGCGATTAAATTAATCACAATAATAACTACGTCCTCTGTGTACATACAATAACACTAACAGCAGTCAGAGAGCATGGTTGTTGAATAGATTTGATATAAAATACCTCAAGGTTCTTAGTCGGTCTGTGAATTACCTCCCTAATTGTAGTTTGGTGTCTATGTAATGTGTTTAACTCAACAACTAAATGCTAACAAATAAAAAACAGATTAAAGAGATAAAAATAAAATATATTGAAATAAAAATTAGAAAACTGTAACAATTATATTACGCAGTGTCAGTGTCAGCAGTGACAAGTGTCTATAAAGATAATTACGATCTTAACATGTGTACATCTAATAGTACTAAATATAGTGTTGGTGAACAAAGAAAACTAAGTTAAAGAGTATGTAGTATTGTTTAAACAAATTCGGTAAGTACTATGGTATTATATCTTTATTAAATTATGCTTGTAATTATTAAGCTAGGATTGGCGATGTGTAGATAATAAATATAGAAGTTTTATTAATGTTTAACTAGGTTATGATGATCTTGATTATTGAAATATAAATTTTATAGGCGATGAAAGAATAAATTGGTCATTCAAGAACCTGTGTTCCAAGATTTTACGTGTAGGATCAAGCTGGAAGCGTTGTGGTTGTGCAGCACCAAGTACGGCGTTAGGATTCTTGATATCGGCTTGGCGTCGTTCTATCGTCCGAGTTGCCCACGCTTTGCAGTTTGGATTCTTGCAATGATGCTATCCTCAATATCTGGCGTATCTTTGATGATGCCGGGCTTGTTGTTACTTCAAAAGGTTGGCCAATATTCTGCGTTTCTTTTATATATATTTTCGACGAGATATTTTAAGTTTGATTATGGTAATTTAATTTATAACTTGGATAATTACAAAAACGCGGCCATATATTGTAAAATTATTTTTCGGCTTTTCTTCGTTCATTTATTTTTCAAGGCCTATTTTTATATTGACAAATAGCTTCGAAATTTTATTATCATAACATCGCTTTGTGCTTTGAATTTAATTGATATTACATTTTTAAATAAATTTTAAAATTTTTAAAATAATTTTCAAATACAATTTGTTTACTTTTGAATGTAGGTTATGTCATTATTATGTGTTCTAAGTTGCATTCTTACGAGTTCATGCTAAATTTAAAAAGAGGGCGTGTCCAATCAGTATCAATACATTATTTCAATGTAGATAAATTAGATACCGTTAGTTTCGCGCGAATTATTTGAATTAAGAAATTTAAAATAGAAATATAAAAGTAAGTTATAAAAATAAAAATAAGTAAATTTGAATTACTGTTCTCGTTGTATTAATTTATATACATGTTGATACTAATTTTACAAACTTAATTCGCTGATTTTACCCTTTTTATAATTGTGTTATATGCATTGTTCTATCTGTTTTTCCGTTTCAGATTCAGATATATGTGTGCAGTATGAACCATAACAATATATATATATATTGATGTAGGTCAAGCCTACACCTAAGAATGCCTCAGTTAGCAAAAGATAGAATTTTAAGGTATATATGTAATCTTTAGAATAATTAAAAAATATTGAAACTGAATTCTTCATATGTAATATCAATAAAGTTGATTTCGCGTATTTAATTGTTTCTAATTCATTCTCATATTTGTTTATTTTTATCTTTTCATTTGCATAAGTCATTTTACCCGATATCTTGTATTTCCAAAGATATTTCCACTTAATTGATTAATAATAAATGACGCCATTTATTTAGGCGACACTGTACTAATTTAAAATAATTACAGCGGGAATTATCCCTACTGTAAAACTAGCATTATATACAATTATTAACATTCACACGTCAAACATGTACTCACCAACATAAACTATATAATTTATATTAAGCATATGTATATTTAAAATGATTAAATTGTCATTTTCGTTATAATAAAACGTCGAGATTATAAAAATACATACAGTTGAACGAATCAGAAGTTAGGATTGAGAACAAATGATAGTTGGCGTCACTAGAAAATTCTCCATTAAATAAAAACACCTAGACGTATTTTAAGTGCCTCTCTGCAAATTTAAAGAAAAAGCCTTGATAAATCTTAAAAACCATACGTCAAATCTAGTCAAACCCTTACCAGTATATCCAGCTCCTGTTTAACGCATTTTGCGAGTCCAGACGTAACCGGTGTCCAAGAAAACGAAAATTACATTTCACCGTGAAGCCGGCCGTTAGATCGAACAACAAGCGGGGGACGCCATCCGATTGCCGTTCATACCTGTAGCCTGCATTCACAGATCTACTAGCCAAATCCAGAATAATCAAGTCCTGTTCATATCCACATAAGTATTTTTTAATCATCCTACGAATTTTTTGAAAATGATAAATTAATTTATTTAAACACATGAAACCAGTATCAAATTAGTTTTAATAATTATAACCTATGTTGCATATTAATATTAATTTAATTAAAACTAAGTCACAAAGAATACAGTTTTCTGTTAAATAATTAAAAGTAGATAATAGAATTATGATTGCGTTTAGCTTTATTCATGTCACATTTATTTTTTTGTGTTGTTTAACCTAGATTTTATTTCATATTTATTTTATCACGTGACATGATACATTTTATATATTCCTAATTTAATTAATTTATTCACTTACCTGTTCTTTCTTTGCAATCACTTCATTAAAGTCTTTAACATTAGTCCTTGTCTCACTCGTTTTATTTCGTAGTTTTGAATACAAAAGTAACATTATTAGTTGCATTGGCATCAGCTGATTTTGTAAGTGTCCTATTGCAGTCACCGAACCTACCATTTAAAGGGCATGTTTCTATGCCCAACAACAAGAGTCTAAATTGTTCTTCCTAGCCGGACACATAACACAAACTTTCGCCCACCCAAATATACTTATAAGAAGTTATATACCGGAACAGCTGTTTAGGTTAAGTATATGTAGTTATTAAAGATTATGTATCTTTGCATCATACGCAAATAATAGTTTTAACGTTATACAACCCCATCTATGTGTAACATTGGATAGCTTATTTCATATAGATATTTATAATTCAATATTTTTAAAAAAAGAAAATACCTTATCGGCAACAGTTTATTTTTAACATTAAACTTTATATTTATCATTAGGGCCTATTCAGCTACATATTAATTGTCGGCCCAACGTCGGGCTGTTGCAACTGGTTTTTTTTCAATTTAGACGAACCAACGTAAGGGCCATTCATAATACCTGCTTCACTATATTTTATAATTTGGTTTGGTAATAATTATTATTCTTACCATATTCAGCATCATATTAATTGGCCAGCCCAACTTGGGGCAATTATAAGTGCATTTATTAGGCACAATTCACAATATTTTATTATTTGGCTTTCTATTGATCTATAAGGTCAATTCAGCTTTTCAACAGATTATCGAAGAACGTAAAAGCTATTCAGCATCATATTAATATATATATATAACTCTACACAAAATTCAAAACTAGATATCACAAAAAGATGAACACAGTACGGTAGACAAAATATCTCAAAAGTTGAACGTAGTAATACTGTTAATAGTAAATGGAAAATAATTACTTAAGTTAATTACATAGTTTATTCCCGCAGATTTTTTTTCTAAAGGTACCATTAGAGATAAATTTACAATAATTTTATAAACAGAAATAGTCAAAATATCCTACTCACAAATACAAATGAATATTGACACCTGCATGTATACAAAAAGAACATCTGTGACCACGTACGACACGGCAAAGCAATTGTGACTGCAAAAGAAATTGATATAAAATATATCGACATCGGAATATGCCTCAAAATTCATATTTTAATTTCCTATATACGTAATAATAATTTGGCCTTAAATACAAGTAATAAAAATACTTTAACTTACAAGAATGAATTCTTTTAAGTTATACAATACAAGATATATTAAATTTTAAATGATCTGTTCTCTAAATGTGCTCTCAAAATGCTAACAACTATATTTAAATTACAAAAATGAATTTAAGTTATGCTACAAGAAGTTCAATTGATTACGGAAAAATATGAAAGCAATATATGTAAAAAATTATAAGACGAAATTTGAATTGCACAAAAACTGTCCCTGTCCGTCGAAGGTGGTAATTAATCCCTCACGTCGATCGCTGTTTCTGGAATTAGACGACCATAAATTGCCCTTGAAGTATAGGCTGAAGTGCTCGTGAACTCGTCAGCAGGAAGCAATTTTTTTTTCCGTTTACGAAGACGAAATAGATCTCCACGTATGTTTATATTTTCCTCAAACCTACGTAAGTCGCAAATGGCAATTAGCTGTTTCAAAAATTAGAATTCACCCTTCGACATGATCCGTTTATGAACGATGAATTGACTAAAGGTCAAAAATGCGTTAATTAACTTCCATTAAAAAGATATACACTTGTCTGTCTGCGAATCCTCGAATCTCACCCGCGTGTCAGCGGAAGGAATGATATAGTTACCAAAGTTAACCACAGACAGCGGAACAAATATCCGAATGAACGTATTTAATATAAAATACCGGGACTTGTCAATAAATATCGAAGACTATTAATCGATATTAAAAAGGGAAATTAAAACGTAACAGTTCCCTTACCGGATGATATGGAGATGAGTGACTTTTTTGAAGAAGCTGACTCCGTGTTGAACTGAATCGATGACCTTAATTTTGAAATTTAACACTATTCTCTGTATATGTATATTTTCAATCCATGTAATCCATACGCAAAATAAATAATAACCCAACCTAACCTTTTCTGTCTTTCACTTATTGTTAAGGTATAAAATTTAAAAGTTTCGTAGAGATTATAGTGACTTTAGCGAACGAAAATATCAGGTCAACTTGTTGGTGATACCTACCTTGCAAACCTTAAACAAAACATTTTTTATGATGGAGTAGAAACAGCTGGACAAAGTACGTGTATCAACTGTTCAAGGGAATATGACAAAAAAAAATTTAAAAAAATATTTTTTCATTACTAAGTTGTCGGCCTAAACTAGTTATATAATATAAAATATTGTTATGAAATCATTATTGGAAAGGGGGTTTAGATGCGAATAATTTTAATATAACATATTTTAAATATTAGAATAGAAAAAAAAATTATTGAAAGATGTGACTGTCAAATGTATTAGTTAAAGTATTAAAAAGTTTGTTTTTATATATTATAAGTAGCCGGAACTTTTGGTTTAAAACAAAAAGATTGTTATTCAACGAAAAAATTTGGAAGAGAATAATCATAAAAATTTTGGAAAAGCTTATAGTATTATTTTCCAAGTTTCATCGCATATAATGAAAAAACAGTAAATGTATTGATAATATAAAAGAAAAATACCTAAATATAAAAGTTAAATAAGAAAAGATAAACGAAATAGATAATAGTTTATAAGAAGAGGTAAACGACGATTACTAAGTGAATAAGGAAGAAATAAGCAAATGTTATAAAAGTTAATAAATAAGATACAAACATACAAAAAGCAGGGAATTTGTGTTAAATAAGGAAGAGACAAATGGCAAATATTTAATGAAAAATAAAAGGGGGTGACATTAACTGAAAGAAGGATTTTTGACATAAGTTATTTTGGCAAATAGGACATTTAAAAGTTGACAGGTTTTTAATACTTATAACTTCGTAGAGTGGACCAATCCGGAGCAATATTGGTAAATATTTCATATAAAAGCCGAAAAACTCCAATAATTCATCAATTATATATATATATATATATATATATATATATATATATATATATATACCGATAGGTCCAGCCCGCTACGGGCCATAGGCAACAATATACGTATGGAACGTAATGCGATGTGGCAACGTGTGTACGAAGCCACTCCGCGCGCGCAACATAAGTCCGATGATCGAATGCATATAAAAATGTATGTTCAATTAAATACATTTAAATGTGTTTTCATCTTTTTGTAGGAAGTTTTTGCGAGATACATTCGACTGCCTTATTTGTTTTGGTTCTAATCTTCTGTTAACTTTAAATTTTTAATATACACAACAAATTCATATAATTTGGTGAAGACAATAAATAAAATAACGATTGTTTGTATATATTATATGTTTCTTATAACAAATCTATAACTTAGTGCAAGTACAATACTTTGTTTGCTCTAATTTAATTTTTGAAAGTTCAATTGCTAAACTTTATTTTTCTTGCTCCATGTCATGTTCCTTTTTCAAAATTTCTCTCTGTAATCGTACAAGTTCTAATTTACTAGCAGTCAACAAATAATTTCGAACAAAAAAAGACATTTCAAAACAAATAAGTTTGTATTATGTTGTACTGCGATTTCAAATATTTATACCAACCTTTGTGCAAAACTCAACTTATCTATTATGGCAGTGTTAAGTTATACTGCAATATATTCCAAATTTTATTTAAAATTAGGCACTGTAGAAGTTTTAACTAGAGATTAACTAAACTTTATCCTTATTCGGGTTATTCGACGATATAATTGATGGGTTAAAGTGTATTGTAGAACTGTCCCTTAAAAGTTTAAAATTGTCTGGAAATGTATTTGATGTAAATAAATTGTTTATTTTCTTAAAGCAAATATACATTTTTTATACGATGTTTATAAAACTGTCATAACAGTGAATATGTAATTACAGTTATACAAAGTAGATACTCTGGTCTATTGTATGGTTTCAATTCCAGTAATAATGCTTTTTATCTTTTAGAAAACGTTATTGTTTTTTTTATTACTTAAAATTACTTTTCCGTAGCAGATAAGAATACAATAATAATAATAATAATAATAAACTGGACCTTATTATGTCTGAAACAAATGGGCAAATTACGTATACAGAACGAAAATGCAAACGACTATATCCTTGCGCAGTTTAAGTCTTACTAAATTCTTAACTGCAATTGAAGCTGCAGCGCGTAGAGGGGATACGCTGTTGCCACTCATTGTTGACTATGGCCCGTTCCGAGCTGGTCCTATCGGTATATATATAAATTGATATATATATTGATAAATTATTGGAGTTTTTCGGCTTTTATATGAAATATTTACCAATATCGCTCCGGATTGGTCCACTCTAAAGGAAGTTATGTTACAATAACATATTAGTAACATTAGAATAATATATTAGTAACATTTAATATTTCATATTCATTTATTGATTAATGATTGAGAAAAAAAAAGTTCAATATTTTATATACCTACACTTAAATATAGATTTTGTTGTTGTTGTTTATTTCATAGTATAAAAACCTAAAATTTCAAATTGTAAGATCCTGAGTTTTTGGGAAGATTCGTTTGCTTATTGAAATTATGTTGGTGATCTAACAAAGAGCCTCATTATTCTATTTTGATACACAAAGTTATAGTTTAGGTGTAACGTTTATACTATTTAACGTGTTTGTCTTATATTAATATATTTACGTACCTATGCATTACAATAATTGTTTTTCAGAAGTTGCAGTAATGTTAATATCCTTGTATATTTATAAATAAACATCGCTATATTTAGCAAATTAACAAGGAATTCCTTTATTAAATAGAGTTTTTCAATAAGAAACCTTGTTGTCAACTTAGAAAGTGTCGCCATTATCCATGTATGAATGTCCTAAAAAAAGATATGTACATGTCATTGTACACATCAATACGTACCATTCGCAAAGTATAAATATACAGTTATGTTTGCAGCAAAAGTAGGTTTGAACGCGAAGGTCAGTGACATTGGACTGCATAACCAGTTCGAGGTTCGGTCAAGTTCACGGTTTTCAAACATCTTCTTTGCTTGCACCAAGGGAATTAATACGTTAGTATGTGAAGCACATCACCGCGGATGACTTCTGGATGTTACTAAATCGAGTAATTACGTTCGTTTGCGCAAGCAAAGAAAACCTTTTATGATGAGCTCGACATATGTGTTTGTGTTTTGTTTTATGTTGGTTCCGTTTGTTTATACAGCTAAATATGTGCCTAAGTGGAAAAAACAGGTAACTTCAGATATTGTCCTTATTGAGTTTGCTGTGGAAAAATACTTGGCCTAAAATGACAGAAATTGGGTACATAAACTTTTCAGAATTTAATTTGATTTTTAACAAGATTTATTAGTTTTCACTTAATATAAGCGTCAAATTTCAGGGCTAATTATGATTAAACAATGACGTAATACATATTCTTTAATTTACATACAATGTCACCATTTGTCACTTTTATTAATTTATTAATCGTTTAATTATCATTCTACGCATTTATAAAAACTAATCACTCTATTCTTGAAAAATGGGCTGTCATAGATAGTTGCACATTCTAGAGTGAGATATAAAAAGAACAAACTAATTGTTGAAATCCATAGTCACGACATGGATCTTGAACAACAGCAGCAAGTTCATTCAGAAATCAAATACCTTCCGTTAACTTTATCGCATTTTCTGACATGCTTATCAATGGGTTTTGCGTTTACAGTTTGTAGCCCTCTTTGTACTGCTCATTGAAGGTTTTTCGGTGTGTCTATTGCTTAATATTCCAAACTTTTAAGTTTTAAGTTTTAATTTAATTTTATTACTTGTCTAAATAATTGTGGATGCGACCACATAATTTACCAAAAAGCATCAACCAAGAATTCACCGAGAAAACATCTAACAAGAACTCATAAAGCATCGAGCTAGACAAAAACTCGGCATTCGCTCAGATATTCAAAATAAACTTCAAATAAATAACATGTAACTTTTATAAAATAATTAATAGTTGAGTACATAATAGAATAAAATATTTTAGTTTCGCAAACTTAGTGGGCGTAACGAAAAGCTTCTCAAACCAGAGAGGCTTCAATACCGCTGAACATTGGTGTTATACCATCCTTGTTTTCTTATTCCACTTTTATAAAATGTATGAATGAAAATACTCTGTTTATGTAACATTCATACTTACATTCTTGTTTAATATAATTAATCCAGGTATTCTAGATTGGAGATGCTGAGATGTGTACAAAATAAGAATCTCTTCACATATTCCAGATATCAAATCAAATAAATAGTGAAAAAACATTATAAGTCAAAAGCTTGAGATCTATTTATTTATTTCGTGTCCAATTAATGCAACAAATAAGAACAAATTCGTGCTAAACATACGAGAGAGGATTGATATATAGGATACAACACCATTGTGTGAGGAGTAGTGGGGATAGAAACAAGTTATAACCTGTAAACGGTAACCTCGAGTACCTCACATTAGCATGTAAAATTTCATTATATTGTGTAACGTCGTTCAGTAACAGTCTCGCGTACCATCAGTTCGATTTCTGAGATGCGTTTACAAGCAACAATCCGTTATAGAATTTTCAACCCTGGTAGGTTGTGTGGTGCACGCCAATCGAAATTTACTGGCGTTTGAAAGCTGTTTATAGCAACAATTGTATAACTGTGAAGAATGTTCACCAATAGATTCGACGTTCGAAAAAAGCTCTGCCATAGAGGCAAAAAGAAGCACTTTGACGAAAAGCGATCAGATTGATCAGTATTAGTGACGCATGAAAAGAATCAAAGACAAGTGGATTCACTGGTTCAAGGAAATCGCAGGCTTAAAAAAAACAAATTGCTCGGCAATTAGAAATTAGGCAAGAAAGAGTCCAGTACATTGTTCAGACGTTGAATTACAGAAGAAATTGCTCCAGGTGGATCCCGCGACAATTAATGGATATCAGGAATGAACAAAGAAAAAACATTTATCGAGAACTTTTTAACAAGTATCGACACGAAGATGATGATTTTCACGTATGTCACCACCGGTAACGAATCTTGGGTTCATCATAATGTCCCCGGAAATGTGTACAAGAACTCAAAAGAGTTTAATGCAGAAAGTCAAGCTCTCTATTTTCTAGGATAAGTAGTAGTAGTAATATCTACCGAAGAGACCAACGATTAATTCAATAAGATACTGCAAAACTTTACGATCACTAACAAATCCTGTCAACGGAGTAAGGCCGGAAAGAACTATTTTTTTCTTGTACTGCAACAACGCCAAACAGCATTGTAGCAACGAAACAATGTGACGACAGTGACGAGCCTGAAATTTACGATTGTTTCACACACTCCGAACAGTCCTCATTTGGCACCTTCAGGTTTCTGATTGTTCCCAAAGATGGAGATTGAAAGATCAACATTTTTCATCAGAAACTGAAGTTTGGGCTGGTGTTCGCAATTCGATCAACAGTTTTTTTCATGAATAGAATGAAGAAATGGATTACACTATGGTGATTATGTATAAAAAAAATTATATACGTTGGTAGTACAATAAATTTACTCAATTTTAAAACTGGTTTCATAATTTTGTCTTTTCTTATTGTTATTTTATAGAGTCGGAGACCTTTTATATCAACTCGCTCACATAAAATATTAAAATAATTAAAACATGTAATGTACATGTCAATGAATATACAGGCTGTCCAGGAAAGTGTGGAAAATCACTCGGATAGAACATGAAAAAATAAGATGAATATCCTATATTTTTTTCCCTACAAGCACTTTCTACGGAGATATGCGTCCCAAAAAGTCGCCACTGGAAATCGGTTTTTCCTGATTTTTTTTTAAAGTACTTAATATAAAAGCAGTTGTGTCCCAAGAGGTTCCTTAACTAAATTATTGAAAAATTTCATAAGAGGGTTCAACATGGGCTCCGTGAAGTCTGATACACTCGCGGGCACTACGAATTAAGGACTATTATACCTGCAAAAATAACCCAGCCGTGTTCCCTATCACATCACAATGAAACGTGATTCTCTGTAAAAGTTCGTCCCTAGTGTCGACCGGATTGGAATACACCTATTTTTTGAGATGTTCCCACAGGTAAAAGTCCAACGGCGTTAGGTCAGGAGATCGAGGAGACCAGGCAATAGGTCCTCTACCTATCCAACGGTTTGGATAGACGAACACTGAAATGAGGTGGAGCGCTATCGTTCATGAAGTACATGTTTTGGCGGATTTTAAGTGGTAAGTGTTCTATTAAATCTCGAAAAGCGCTCTGAAGGAACTCCAAATAAAATTGTCCATTCAACCGTTCTGGCAATACGAATGGTCCAATCAAAAAATTGTCAATGATTCCTGTCCAAATATTAATCTATTGGAACTGATGTTGATGATGCGGAACAATAGCGGCATGAGGATTTTCATCAGCCCATACATGTGTGTTGTGTAAATTGGTGATACCATTTTTGATAAACCTTACTTCATCCGTGAAAAGAATAATGCCCATGAAGTTTACATTATTTCGTTGCTGATGCAGTATCCAGTTTGGACACTGCATTCTACGAGGATAATATTCAGGAATCAGTCCATGTATTTTTTTCAAATGATATGGATATAATAGATGTTCACGAAGAACTTCATGTGCTATTGTTTGCAAAGTATTAAACTGTGCTGATTATTTTTTAATAATTTTATTAACCTATCGTTTAGCAGTATTTGCGGACACGTGTTTAATTCTGTGCAATCACAATATTATTATAGTGAGAATAAATAATCTTAGTACATTATTCTACCGAGAATATTTTCTAGTATTTTGTTTCTGTTTGTTGACAACGTATTTTCTAGTTTTGACATCTGTCACCAGTATTATTGCAAATTGGAAGCAATGAACCATAAGCGATTTAGTTCATCATCAGTGGAAGATATAAACGCACAGATTAAAGAAAATTCGTGCAAAAATACTATGGTTAGTAATAATTCAATATGGAAACAATTCCAATCATTTTGCGACGAACGGGGTTACAAATTAGAAGGAAATACACCAGTCACAAAACTGGCAAACATTTTGAAAGACTGGGGATTTAATATGAAAAGGTGCAATGGAGAAGATTACAAAGAAGCCGTTATTAAAACAATGTGAAATAAAACCGCCAAATTAATGCAAGAGTTGTACTACAACGAATTTAGTAGAAAATTAGACCCCTTTAAAGATATCGAATTTAAATCTGCGAGAGAAGCCAGAAATACAAAACGTAAGATATTACAACAGGTGCCAGAAGAAAGGAGGCAAAGTTCTGCAAATCTAACTAATGAACAAATCATGGAAATAATAAAACGCTACGCCGAGGAGACACCCTTCGGTTTGCAAAAATGCTTTTATCACATTGCTTCATATGAGCTAGCATGGCGTGGGGGAGAAGGTTGTCAATGTTTAGTGCATTATTTTCAAGAAGAAACAGAAAATGCTGGTTTGGCCACTGGAAGAGTAGAGTATAATCCGGTTTTCTCTAAAACAGCGCAAGGTGGGGCACAAAAGTTGACTGATAGTAAATGGTTAATACCAAATACTGAAAAGCCTGATGCGTGTCCTGTCCGATTGCTCAAGGAATTGCTAAGCAAGAGGAACGAACATATAGAAACTGACAGACTTTTTTTAATAGTAAACATTGCTTGGGATAAACCATCTTCTTCAGGATGGTACAAAAATATGCCGTTGGGGGTGAACATAATGTCGAAGTGGATGAAAGAATCGGCGGACATGATTGGGCTGGACAGTAAAAAAATAAAAATTACGAACCATTCTTCAAGGTCAAGTGCAGTGTCTCATCTAGCGAAAGCAGGTGTTAACGAGCAGGAAATAATAAAAATTACGGGCCACAGCTCATCTAGTTCATTGAAACAGTACCTGCAGTTGAATAATGAACATTATTCAAGTTTGATTAATAACCTAAGAGACAATGGAGAAGTTATAACTTTTAACACAACAGAACAGAAGAATGTTGCAAAATCCACCACTCACGGACAAAACATTTACAATAATTGTGTATTTCACATACAAACTTTTAACACTAATTAATTTTGTAAATGTACAGAAATAATATTAAAAAGTTGTATTTTTGTGGTGTATTTTTTATTTAAACATTCAAAATAATCTTTCGAATATCACTCGAGAGTGAGAATTAATTAGAAAATAATTCTCCAGTCTTTCTCAAACTTGTTGCCATTCGGGAATAGCCACTCGAGCCCTACTAGCTCTCGTGTCTATTCCCTAGCAACAAGTTTTCGAAAATCTGTCGAATTATTTTCAATATATTCTTACTCTCTTGTGATATTACTATTGATAATTGTCGAGTGCTCGTTGATGAATTGTCATCTACAGCATTTAAAATATATTCATCTAAACGCAGAGTACGTACGATTTTTCTCACACGAGCATCATTACTATTTTTTCCAAACTTTCCTAAAATTATGAATAAAATCAATAATATGTATTACATTATTAACTGTAATCACTGACCATTCTCCCTTAGACGTTGGTCAACTCGTTGAAATGTCTTCTGGTTTGGTAGAGCACTATTTGGAAATCTTTCGTGATATAATCTTCTTGTTTCTAAAGCATTGCAAGACGCAAGACCGTACATCAAATGCATATCTGTATACTCAATAAACGTGTATTATATTTTAAAAAATTCAAGAAAAAAGGGCCTGTAGGAAAATTATTGGAACTTGTCATCCTATTTTTTTATGTACTATCGGCATCTGAGAGATTTTACACATTTTCCCGGACACCATGTATATATCAAGACAGACAAACAGTTTAACCTTTCTGGGGATTTTTTAGAAATGAAGACCAGATCAGGCACCCCACTCTCACCAGTATCGTACACACCTAATACTTTATTTTCAGAACTTAAAATAGCACATTATATATTACCTAAGTTCCTTGCTGTGTCTAGTGGTACTACACCCAATCCAAACCATAATGTCTTCCGCCAAATCTAACTAATTAGCTTATTACCAGGTAACTTAACTTAAAATTAAGCTGATGCGTTCATGTTCCTATACTACAGAAGTAGTTTGCTACTTAAATATTGCATCTCCTACATCTAATCTAAGTTTGTTGCTTCTAATACAGAGTTGCGAATCTTCGAAGTGTTTCTCGCTTCAGTTTGATTTTACATTTACCGCTTTTTGTTCTATTGAGCGATGTCCTTTCATGATCAAGCTGCCGCCACAGCAAGGTGGTTGGCAATTGCGAGGTCTCACATGCCGCAGGCGATTGTTTGTGCATTGTCTTCAGCGCACCGCTACAGCATTGTTCCGATTCGTCACTGTGTCCTGACCTCACTAGATTACTCTTGCATCGCTAAGTACTGGTCTGCAGCCGGTTGAAAGTCATCCAATTTTGCTACCGTTCGTTAGATCCAGGTAGCAGTTCCTCATTTGTAGGGATGAGCATTCGCTGATCTCCAGGAGTTGATTATTTGTTGTACAAATGTATTTTGGCACAGCTTGAAAGTCTTCCCGTAGTTGTACGGAACAGAGAAAGATTTTCCTGGATGTAGTTTGAAACATTACAGAAGTTTCAAACTACAACATTTATTTACATTTATAGAACAACAAATCAAATCATTGGTTATAATTCGAATAGCTTTGACCATTTGCTATCAGGTTATTCTCAAACAATAGAAATTTGTTAGACTTATATCTTCACCTAATAAGTAAACTTTTAGCGCATTGTACAGTTATTCTATCATACAGGTATAGATTGCTCATTCCAGAAAATACGTTTTTCTAAATATAATCTCTAAACAAGCCTTCCTTAGTAAGAGAACTACTAAAATTAAAACTAACATTCGGGAATTTTTACAAAATTTATTTTTTGTTACAAATAAATTACGCAATGGGAATATAGTTCCACTAACAGTGTAGCATAATTATATAAATAAAACAATAAAGCGAGAACACAAAAAAATAGTAAAAAAATTTCTCAAATAACACCAACTAAAATTAATCAAACAGAGTTGCTTAGCCAATAATAAGGGTGTTCTATAACTTAAATTAAACACATCTCTAACTAACATAATCTCTACAAATTCTATACAACAGTGAGTTTATATTTACGTAGGTGTTTCAAATCGGCAAATAAAAAAATATAACCCAAACATGTCAGGTATCCAGCATGAAAACTTAAATTACCAACACAATACGGACTATCCAGGCAATTGTTAATGAAACGCAAATCCTGATATTAAACTTCTATCTTTAAGAGAATGCAATCCATATAAACTCAAGCAAGGGGAGTAATTTAGCAAATTTCTTTGAGCATGAAATTTAAAATTCAGTTATTTTCGTTGAATTCTCTCAACTGCATTTGTTGTGGCGTCGGGTTCGATGTACCAATGTTATGATTGTTGTTGGTTCGTGGACCAAATATTTGCGATGAATCAATGACAATTACTAGAACCACGACCCCGATGTTGCTTCACCGTGCGCAGGTTATAAGACTGTATCTGGACTGGATCTACAATGACTTATATTAACATAAAACTGCAGTTGAGACTGGTGTCTCTTGTTAAAAAATGATTGTTATGTTAATTTTTTAAGTAAGACTGTATGTCTTGTTGTTGATGTTGATACCGTGTTTTAGTTCACACCTTTATATTAAGACTGTGTGTTTTGTACTGTTGAGTTTCTTGTTGCTGGTGTGAGAATCGGATTGATACTGATCTATTCTGTACTGTTTTTCAAGTAGATAAAAATATTCCACTATCCCTAACTATTACATATTAAAATCGTATTGGTTGAATAGTGTATTATTTGACGTCATAACGGAGAATTTTGTGTTATTTAATTTGTGGAAATTATGCCTACAAGCAATAATAACCAAGGTTTACGATATAGAGTTTTAAAATTCTAATCTAATCTAATAATATTATAGTTTGTAGTTCCGGATCATCTCTTGAGTAATAAAATTTATTATACATGTCTACGAAAGGAGATCTTAACAATGAATATCTAAATTAAAGCCTTTGTTCACTAATGATTTTTATATTTACATTTAGAAATAGTGAGCCTATTATACATATTCAGTCAACAATGGGGGTCATATTAAATATAGTCTTTGAACACGTTCATTGTTAACCCTAGGCAATAAAACAAGAGGTCTGATATATAAAGCAATAAATAAATTTGGCAAAAAATCCCGATTGTTAATAACACTAGTTAATAAACTGATTAGCTAATGTAAAGGATATCGCTTTCTTAGAATTTAAAGAAGAATAATGGTATGTTATACAATGGTTTAAATTCGAAAATGAACTTTAAATATTTTATAAAATTGGAAATGTTTATGTTTGAATTTTACATCCTAGATCTACTTACATTTAACAATAAAAAATGTTTGAAATTAAATTACGAAAAGATATTAAATGTTAAATGTTATTGCGAACAAAAGCAAAGTATGAGGGCTTAATGGTATCTACATTTCGGAAGTCAAGAGAAACTTTTATTAGAAAACTCGACGCTCTAAAACGTGTTTGAGCTATAATATCATATATTGGTCAAATAAGAATTTACTATCAATATAGATACCAAGGTCTCTAACGCAATTTATCCTTTCTAACGAATGATTTTCAAATGAATAGATATGATTTGTGATGGTAGTATTACGTGTAAGCAATATAGCCAGACACTTATTTACGTTCAATAGAAATATATTCCGTGTTCAATCATTTTCAAAATAATCCTTCGAGGATAAAATAAATAATAACAAAAGCTAATACACATAATTAATAACAATTATAAATAGAAGCGGACCAAGGTGACTTCCCTGTGGAACGCCAGGCATTACATAAGTAGTGTTAGATTTAAAGTTATTGATCGTAGCAAATTAGGTTCTGAAACTCAAATAATATTGAATTCAGCCTAATGGTAAACCATGCACACCGAAATTCTCCAGTTTAGCAGTTAATGTAGAACGATGAACTTTATCAAAAGCTTTAGAGAAATCGGTATTCACAGTGTCTACTTGAATCCTTTCACCTATAGCCGCTGTATAAAAGAAACAAATTCATTCAAGTTAGTGACTCCGATTAAAATATGTATAATGTCTTTGCACTTAATGTTTCAGGCTTGTGAAATACCCACATCACAAAACGAATATTCTCACTATACCTGTGATGACGACGGTGAAGTAAAATGCCTACCAGGATGGACTGGAGACCTTTGCGATGTACCTAAATGCAGATCCGGCTGCGACCCGTTACAAGGTTACTGCAACAGACCAGGAGAGTGCCTTTGCAAACTGGGATATTACGGAGAACGTTGTAATAAATGTATTCCACTCCCAGGTTGTCAACATGGTTATTGTAACGTTAGTTTTGAATGTATTTGTCAAGAAGGTTGGGATGGCTTATTTTGCTCTGAACGTAAGTTCCATGCCATCACATAAAATACTTGTATTTCGAGTGTACTATATTTATTTGAGTATATCTCGTATACTCAAAATATGAAAGTAAAATTTTTAATTTTAACTATTAGAAGATGTGGTTGTCAAATGTTAATTTCATTTTCTGCAGCTTTAAAAAGAATTAACAAATTATTATAAAAACACACTTGGCTATTTCACAATTTTGTGAAATAGCAAAATTGTGAAATAGCCAAGTGTGTTTTTATAATAATTTGTTAATTACAAAATGTTTCACCAAGAAGTGTCTGCTACATCAATTAATGAAATTAAAAAGAATTAATAATTTAATTCCAAATATCTTTTAAATATCTTATGTAGCATATTATTACATTTTGTAGTATCACATCTCACTTTAGTTGTCCCAATTCAATGACTATAATTGCTGTAGCAGAAATAAAGCCAATTAGTCAGTATATATTTTCAATTTCGCGGTTGTTGTCCATGATTGTTCTGGTATTCCAGGCTGGAAGAGCGTCTTTGACACTGCTTCCTTCTTGTCCCACGTTTCGTCAACTATTGCAGGTCTGCTACAATTGCTACCGCACTGAAAATGTAATATAAACAACCTACCTAACTATGAAAGCTTTCTCGTATATCAAATTATTGCAATAATACATACGAGAAGATCGATCGCGATGACATAATTAACCGATATCTAATGATAGTAACACGTGTGGATCTATGCAAATATTTACATATCTTCTTCTTCTTCTTCTTCTGTTTTGAGTAAGTTCAGGTACTTGAGCACAGTGCTCTTTGTACTATCCCCAATAGATCTCTCAGTTCCACTCTGTTAGTCTTGCGTCTTCGATAAAAGACACTATCCTCCTCAGAGGAAGTTTGAGTACCCTCGTAGGATATCTGCATATTTCCTGTAAACAAAAGTATGTTTTTCTAACGACAAAACGTGTATAAGACTATTGCAAGCGCATTAGAATCAAAGGTTCGGCTCTAAAACAATTAACGTTTAAATAAGCCATAAAAATATGATATTGCAATAAATGGTGTTAGACAATTAAACACGATGTCAATCCTACTGAGGAATAGCCGTGACTTAGTGAAGTAGTTTTCGAAGTTGTATTTAATTTGCGTAGTTTATAAAGACTTCCAAAGGTTATTGGTGGATAAAACGAGTAAAGGTAGGTCGGAAGATAGCAGTGTCTTAATGTTACTAACGAAAAAAAGCATTACCTAAAAATTTTTCAGGAAGGATTAGTTTCTGTTTATGCGGAAGATTCACCATCTTTTATTTTCAAATTAAATTTAGAGCCAGACTTTTTCAATGGAGTAGAGTATCAATTGATAATGGCCAAAAATCTCGGCGACCTGTAGAAGCTCGAACTGAAAACATGGTATAAAGAACCAAAAATTTGGTTGAATGGTCTCTCTTAGTACCAATGAAGGCTGTATATCCCAAATAAATACAAGAGTGTAAAATGGGTCTGCACGGTGGAAAATTATCAATAGTAATATCACAAGAGAGTGAGCTAGTGCTAGGCAACAAGTTTGAGAAAGACTGGAGAATTATTTTCTAATTATTTCTCACTCTCGAGTGGTATTCGAAAGATTATTTTAAATGTTTAAATAAAAAATACAGCCTAAAAATACAACTTTTTAATATTATTTCTGTACATTTACAAAATTAATTAGTGTTAAAAGTTTGTATGTGAAATACACAATTATTGTAAATGTTTTGTCCGTGAGTGGTGGATTTTGCAACATTCTTCTGTTCTGTTGTGTTAAAAGTTATAACTTCTCCCTTGTCTCTTAGGTTATTGATCAAACTTGAATGATGTTCATTATTCAACTGCAGGTACGGTAAAATAGTTTTATGGAACCACAAAAAAATTGAGGAAAGAGAACGGCGGGATGTATTAATTTGTAGTATTGTGGAAATTGATAACACGAGATCTACTAGAAGTGCTGCCAAGGAATTGGGTACAAGTAACACAACTATTTCACATATTTGGAAACGTAATGGTTTAAAATGTTTCAAATATTCGAAAACTCAAGAAATATTTCCCGAGAAAAATTTCCGGAGAATGGAGTTTTGTCAAGACGTTGTCAAGATACATCGAGATGAAAATTTATTTAAAAATATTCTCTTCACCGATGAATCAACTTTTCCATTACACGGAAAGCACAATCCCTCTGTTCTTCGATATTGGGCTTCGGAAAATCAACACCGGCATTTTGCAAATCGCATTCAGTATCCTCAAAAGCAAAACGTTTGGGCAGGTATTTTAGGTGACCATTCTATAGGCCCCTATTTTATTGATGGTATATTAAATTCCGACAAGTATCTCGAATTACTGAAAAATCAAATACTTCCCGCCATTCAAAACATTGGAATAAATCAGGAAATCGTTTGGTTTCAACATGATGGCTGTCCAGCACATAATGCAGTGAGGGTAAAGGAATTTCTAGGAAATACTTTTCCTGACCGACTTATTACTGGAACAGGAGACATTAAATGGCCCCCGCAATCTCCTGATCTATCTCCAAATGATTTCTTTTTGTGGGGATATCAAAAAAATATTGTTTATACTCATGAAGCTGGTAGAGTAGAAAGAGTCTAGTTGCCTTGAGAGAAAAAATAACTGAGGCTGCGAATTCATTAATTGCCGACATGTTAGCAAATGTAAGAGCTAATTTCTATAACCGCCAAGGACAATGTCTTGCTGTGCAAGGAGGAATTTTTGAACGTCTTGTATAATTTATTATAATTTTTAGAATGCTTTTTTATTTATTTTATTAGGATTATTCTTTAATTTCATTAGAATTACGCTTTTGTTTATGCGACGCACAGCAGCTTAGAAATTTCCTGCATCTACTGAAAGAAATAAGAAAAGCAAATCCCTTGCAATTCGTAAATGTTATTTTAGAACGCATTACAAGTACCTATGTCAATGGTCAAATGATTACTGCTAACTTGTATTTGCGAAACAATCGGAGACAATCGTTGCCGGCCGTCGCGGTCTTCGCCGGCATTGGATCGGCGTTTCCATATACACATAAAAAGTATGTACTCATACGTATTCCCTATGCCTAATGATATTTGACACATGCGGTATGTGTTTATAACATCAAAGTTCAACCGCTTCGCAATATGAACATCTGGCCGGAATCCACAGCCTAACACAATGCATACCTGAACCTGCTTATCTCTTCAAATTCGCAATGATTCTTTTGTAACTAGGTGCGTCTCGTAAAAAAAACAAAGCTTTTCGTAAACATCTCTTACAATAAGTAATTTCTTTGTTAATACTTAAACTTTATCAGACTGTATATATTAACAAAAATGCTGAGTTGCAATTTCATACAAACACGTGTTCTTTATAAAACCCGATGTATTTTGAAAAAGTTCGTATGTATATATTAATTTATACTAAATAGGATTCTGGATTGTCGGGAAAATTTAACAACTCCAGTAATGATTCATTACTTTTAAAGACTTCACAGTAAGATTTTTTAATTGTAATTAACCTATTTATTTATTTAGCGTATGGCTAACATATATTGAAAAGATACATCAAAAAGTTAAATTTTAAAATCAAGTCCATGGATCCAATCCAACGCGGAGTTAGCGGCTTCAAAGAAATAATTCATCTCACCTCCATATGCAGCAAAGGGGCACTCAGTTGTAATATGATGAATAGTCCTGCGAAGTTTTCCGCATTCGCAAGTTGGTGTCTCAGTCAGTCCTCATTTATAGAATGAGTCATGAGGAATTCCTCGTATTCCATTGAGTGTCTTCCGTTCATGGCGAGGTATCTCCATTCCTGGTAAGGATACGGAAGGCTCAATCATATGGGCCGCTTGAGCGGGTTTGAAAGCTTCCCAATCCATTCCTCATCTATAAGTTGTTCTGCTAACAGTATTTGAGGAGATCTAGACTTCAGCCTCGACTGGCCGGCATCAGGCAAATTACTGTGTATTGGAAGGTAGGGATTCGATATTATTTTATTATCTTCTCTTACCAGGCTTTCCTATCCCCGGATGGTGGGAGGTGTAATATAGCTTAGGACTGGAAGTCGGGGTAGTGGTGTACTTTTTAAACAACCACTAATTATTCTAATGGTCTCGTTGAGTTTGATATCAATCTTCGTTGCGTGGTAGCTGTTTAGCCAGACTGGGGCTCAGTATTCAGCTACCGAGTAAAAAAGGCTATGGGATTATGTTATTTCTAGTGTTTATTTTAGCTGCGGTCTTCTCTAGATGTTTTTTATATGAGAGTGTTCATCCAGTAATAATGGATGAACACCCAGATATTTTTGGCAAGGATGATAACGTAGCAAGTTGTTATTGAAGTACACTTGCGCTCTAGACGTGCTTGTTTATTATTGAGGTGAAAGCACAACACCTCTGTTTTATTCATATTCGGGGCTACCGAGGTGAAAAACACCGATGAATCCTAAATAAATGTCAGAAGAGTCGATCTTATGGCTGTCAGTCAGGATAGAGTTAAAAGCACTAAGAGGAAAATCAGAAATCAAATCATTGAACTAGTGAATCGCATAAAAATAATTAGAATGTTGGTGACGCAGATTATAGGATATGAAGAACGGAAATCAGAATAGAAATTAACTACTTTCTCTAAAATTACTGACAGACTATTGAATAAAAGTCACAAGACTATGGAATACCAACTGTGCTTTGTGGTATGGAAGAACAGAAAAGACCAGATCATTGGCAGTAAGTTCAATATATTAACTATATATCGCGTCCGCCATATCCGCACCATATGGGAAAAAATTTTATCTTTGATTTATTTAAAAATCTAAATCAGCTAAAAGTTTGTGCATATTAAAAGACCCAAAATGGAATACTCAGATTCTGCAAGCGATTTTCGGTTTTAGAGAAAATTGTATTTATCGAAACTTTAAAAAAAATTTTTAAAAATTTGTATCTTGAAATTAAAAGTATTTTTGACGAAATTTGGGTAACATTAGTTAGATATTCAGTAAATGCGATGCCATTTATGAAAGCAGATGAGTTTCTTCAACGGATGTTCAAAAAATTGTTATTTTTCAAATTTCAAGTTTCTCTTGCAATTTCCACGCGTAATTTATAATTTTAATTAGTTAAAATCTAAGCATAGTTAGTTTGTTTATATTTGTCTTAAAAAATAAACTAAACTAGTACAATCTAATATTACGAAAGAAATTTTTTATTTGAAAATAAATTTTGTCACGTTATTTCACATTTTTGGTGCAAAGCCTTTTTATCATGAAAAACCATATTTTAAGTTTCAGCTTGTTTTATAATTTACGCTAAATAAATATAACTTAACAATGAAAGTGAATAAATGCAGCAAGAAAGGGTATTTTTCTGTTAGACGCACTAGAAAGTTATATCATCGTCATATCTTACACGAATTCGTAAGCAACCATGGATATTGTTTTGCTAGTCAAATAGCTGTTTTATAGCTGTTGTCAGTTTAAATATTAATTCAGTCACATTCAGTGTCATTATTATTTTCACAATAGAATGTAAATTAATTGATAGTGAGAAAATTGAAATTGTTTTAATTGTAGGCGACAATTATAAAACTTTTAGATTGACAGCTTTAACTTTTAACCACCGATATCCTGGTAAAAATATCTCCCATACAGAATTTATTAAGAATTTAAAAGTACGGGAACTATTGCTAATAAATTTACAAACATCCACATATTTATTGGATCACTGACGAAGAACACCAGCTCCAAATTTTGCAAACAGTTATACAGAATCTTAAAACTTCTGTATCACAAATTGAGCTAAATAGTGGTATTTCTTGATAGTTCCATAAGATGAATTTTAAAGATGATTGAAGTTAGAAATTACCTAAAGGAGATTTTTCCCGCAAAATGAATAGGTCGCTTTTATGAGAATCTGTGGCCACCATAATCCTCAGATGCCACCTATATACCTAATTAATGTGTCAAATATTGTACAACATAATTATTATGTGCATAGAAAACGAGGGAAGACATGTGGAAATATGAGGCATTTTTGTTACCAAAATTTAAATTTTTAATTTTTCATTTAAATTTTTTATTTACTTAGCTTATAATAGATTTTAAATATTATTTCTTCCTGCTTAATAGGTCAATTAAACATCAAAATATACTAAATTATTTTTAGTTTTCTCTCTACTTTTTCTCTAAAACATCATTTTAATGGTAGAACAAGAGTGCCACGAAAATTACTTTTTGCTTTTTGGTGGTTGGAGGTGAAGCAGAGACTAATGCTAAAAACAATTTTTCAATAAATCAATTAATCAAAAAGTTTCGCATATGGATTAGGCTTTTCTGCGGACACTGTATAAAAAAAACTTTTAATGTATCCAATTTTAGGTTTTACATGCACAAACAACTGGTCGAAAACGATTTTTAAAAAACTCAGCAATAAAAGTTTTTCCCATAAGGTGCGAATAATATGGCAGACGCTGTATATACGAAGTAGAAGTCATGTCTGCCTCCAGGTTACCGTGTGTTGACATGCTCCAATAAGAGCGAAATGTATCCGCACATTCCGGGATAGATGTGACAATTCACGAATTTTTTATTATTCTAGCAACCAGGAAGGTGGCGTCGCGATCTGTAGCGTTCTCCATACTGATTCAAACTTAGTTTGTCGAATTACAGAAATTCACGAAACACATTAAGCGACATTTACATGTAAAGTGAGATTTAACATCATTAGTTCTCATTTGCAGTAACTTCAATTAATTATATATATGCGAAGTATAGAAGTGGAAGTCATATCTGTCTCCAGGATAGATGTGACTTTTCACGAATTTTTCAAACTTTACTCATACTCATTAGTAGAGAACGGACACGCTTACCACATGACGCAAAGCCCAGTGCAGTACTGGCGAAAGGCTGTATTTCTAAAATATTTAATTTTATTTATATAATTGGAAAACGAACGGGTGGTGATCTATAAAATTACGAAATACATATTTATTTGTTGAAAAGTTGTATTTAGAAAGTTTTTAATTTTATTTATATAATTGGAAAACATACGGGTGGTGATCTATCTATCTAAAATTACGAAATACATATTTATTAATTAATTTTATTTATATAATTGGAAAGCGAACGGGTGGTGATCTATAAAATTACGAAATACATATGTATTTGTTGAAAAGTTGTATTTTTAAAGTTTTTAATTTTATTTCTATAATTGGAACATTTTTATTTGTTCATTTTGTCATTCACGTTGAGTAAAGGAGTATTAATATTGACTAGCAATAGTTTCTCAACGTTTTCTTCTGTCAATTTTGTTCTCTTTGAATTAAGTACATCCTTATAAATAGAAATCGTCCTTTCTACATCGCAACTGGTTATAGGTGCATACTGGAAATATTCTTTTATTTCTTCATATTTAGCCGTTAGATTTTGTGGAATTGTCTCCATTCATAATTGCTGCAATGTAATTAAATCTGGATTTCTATTAAGAATTGCTACAAACTTTTGCCGAAGGCCACATCCGAAGTCACTTGGAATACTTTTCAAATTATTAACAGCCACATCTAATGTGGTTAATCCGTCATTTAATTTGAGATTTCGATTTTCAATATAAGTGATTAGTTTTGGCAATTTTCCAAAGTGTTCGTGAAGAAAGTACAACTGATTTTTTAAATTTGGGATTTGTGTGAGCTCCTTGCACTCACCAATACTTCTAGCATCCTCCTTTAGCAGTGTTACGAAATGTTTTAGACTATCGAAATTCTCAGCATAATAACTAGTAGCTTCCAGCCATGTTCCCCATCTAGTTATTACTGGAGTGGGAGGCAGTGACAGAGATGGAAATTTTTCCCTGAAAAGAGCTACTCTCAATGGTGCTTTTCCGAAAACTTTTTTAAAAGCTGATACAAGTCTATCAACTTCCGGAAAAGTGTCTCTGATATATTCACAGATTTTGTGGAGAGCATGTGCTACACAAGTAATATGCAGCATATTAGGATATGTTTTCTTCAATAGTCTGCCTGTTTTTAACATATACGCAGCACCATCACTGACAAATAAAAGTATTTTTTCTTTGTACGTGGCGTCCGAATGAAGCATTTTTTTGCATATTCTCCTTAATGGTTTCAGCAACTGTTTCCGCATCAACTCTATTTATAACACTTGTTGCTATTACATATGAGTTATAGGGAATAGTTGGATGTAGTACACCAGCTACAACATTTACCACACAGCGTCCTAATATATCCACCGTTTCGTCGGCGCTTATCCATATGTATTGATTTAAAAGATGGCTTCTAATGCGTTCTACTGTTCTCGTATAGCACCTAGAAACATAATATTTGCGTAAAGTTGATTCATCAGGAACATTTCGACCAGTATATTTTTTCAGAAATGTCTTCAAAATTGGATTGTTCAATTTAAATAATGGAATATTAGCTGCCATAAAAGTTTCACAGAGTTCTTCGTTAAAATTGTCAGATTCCAACGGGTTCAATTTTTTTTCGTGCTCTAACGATCCTACGTGACGTTTTACGGTTGATTTATTGCAATTTTTCAATAACGTTTCACACACTTGACAATAAATTTCGGAATCACTGGCAATCCAAATAAACGAAATTAAATATCGAAATTTTGTGCACACTTACGTGAACATAATTGGAAGATGTTGCTTAAATGAAAAGTAAAGGAATGTACGTGCTATTTCTCTTACGAAATACGATAAACTTATTTATTTTATCTACATACACGACACCACTGATAAACACTATATTCTCCGAATACAATAGCTGGGTTGTCCATTGTTATCGCTGCGAGACCAGGTGGCCGAGTATGTCAAACAAATACTTCATTGAATTACGCCGGGATGTACTGAGCGACGTTATACACAATTCCAATTGCCGATTGCGTTTTATGGAAATTGCATCCGTTCTCTACACTCACTAGTTCTCATTTGCAGTTAAGTTCAAAATATCAAACCTGCTTTAGATATTTTTGATGTTATTAAACAGACAATTGACAAAAGATCGAATATCACCAAAGTCTGTAGTAACATGAGATTACCTACCCACCGTGGAAACAGAAAACGGCATACTTTAACTACACTTTAGATATAGCAAAAACAACTTTCTCCAAAGTTCTTACAGGAAGCAGGATTGATAAGACTGTTCGAAAAACTATTTATTAAAAAATGTTTACGCAATATAAAAATCACCGCTGAATAACTACCAGATGCAATATCCATAATATGAATGCAACTTTTATTATCGCCCAATAAAAAATTTTTATTAAAAGTCGTTGTACTGAATATGTGGCTTAATTCCAGTGCCAGTATTTTATTTTGCTTAATTTGTACAAGAGCAGCTATAATTTCATTCTCTGAATTTACGTTGAAACATATAACTTGTTTTTTTATGTTTATACAAAATTACTTGCGTGAACATTACGCTGCAGCTGTTAAATTACATGCTAAATTATCATATAATATTCTTGAATAATAAGGATATAACGTCAACAAGTGAAATTATCGAGAAAAGTAACATAATATTGCTTCAGCACATTCATAATACGTAACATCGAAACATTATTCGATTTCCAAATTTAATTATTGGCCATTCCATTTCTTGCATCATATCATCTTCATCTTTTCAATATACTACAATGCAATTAATGATGCACATTGATGCTCGATCGTAAATAATTGAAAAAGCTGTGCCGTGGGTGTGTTATTTTGTTATCCTTTTTTGTTACACAAGTTTATTTAAACTCAGTAGCGTAACATTTACACAAGCCAAATTTACTACCAGTCCATGCAAATATACGCCATATATTGAAATCAATTTATCGAATTCACGAAGTTATTTAGTTTCCGTTTTCTTGAAAGACATCTACATAATAATAATAATTTATAATTTTAAGCACAAACAATATATAAATTAAAAATAATAATAATAATACTGTCGAATGCTGCATGTAATATCTCAAAATAAACTGCGCCAATAAATTAAAGGAACACAAAGAATAATAGTTGTTATGCCGTATATAGTTTTATAGGAGCGACAAATTCTTACAAGCTGGTTATATTATCGTTTATTTATCATAAAATGAATTTAATTTGAACATTTCAACCCTATCATCCCAACCATCCTAACATAAGAGATCATGCATGTAAAACAGCTACGGAAAAATCATTTTTGTAGATAAAATAACTACAAATTCCCAAAAAATTTAATGTGCGTTTGTTTATTATATGTCATTATATTATATGCATTAGATACTAAAAGTGTATTATGAGGCAGCTAAGCGAAGTTTAGGTTGTAAGAGCCGTAACATTAATCAAAGAAGTCATGCTGTAAGACAATGTTGTAAGCCCTTCTGCGATGTGTATGGTTTGGAATCGGTACTTGGAGATAGAAATATATGTTAGAAGAGCTGGTCAAGGTCGTAAACGTGCGACAATCGCTGAGCAAGACAGATACTTGCGCAACTGCGCACTTAAACGGCGCACATCTACTGCTAGAGACTTGCAGAGTGACCTTGGAAGAGCAACGGGAAATCAAGTTTGTACGAAAAGGTTGCGAGAACATTATCTTAGATTGAGGAGACCAGTCCGAAAGCCACGATTGACTTTGGCTCATAAAAAAAATCGTTTGGCGTTTGCTCAATACCATGTAGATTTGGAGATGGAGCACTGGTCCTCAGTGCTTTTCAGCAATGAGTCAAGATTTCGGTTGACACGTTGTGATGGCCATCTTCGAATTTGAGCGCGTACAGGTGAAGGACTGGTTCAGAAAGTGGACAGGTTTGGAAGAGGATCTGACATGGTGTGGCCTGGAATCTTATTTCTCTTATACGCCCTAGATTTCTGTTCCAGCATGATAATGCAAAACCACATGTAGCAGGCAGACAAGACAATTCCTGGAAGAACATCAACTTCAAGTTATAGATTGGCCACCTCTTAGCCCAAATCTAAATCCTGTCGAGTATTTGTAGGGGAGTCAGATCAGGAGTCGACCTGTGGCTCCTGAAACTCTTCAACAGCTTCTGGTGGCACTTCACGAATAATAGATTGCCATACCCCAAGAGGACATTGATTGAAAGTATGACAGTGTCGAGCAGTAATTCAATCTCGTGGAGGACATACCCGTTATTAGATTCCTTTTAGAACTTTATTTTCTTTAGTTACTTAAGTCTAATTTGTTAGTTCAATAAGAATTTATTTAGTTTATTGGATTGTTTGGCAGTGTCTGATTGTTTATTGATTTGAAATGTTCAAATTGAACTCATTTTATGATAAATAAACAATAATATGGCCAGCTTACGAGATTTCGTTAGTTTCATAAAACTATGGAGCACATTATAACTATTATTCTTAGTGTTCCTCTAATTTATTGGAGCAGTGTATTAATATTTCAAAAATATTTATACACAAAATAGTATATTGTGTAACGAGTGACGAAAGTAACATTTTTTTAAGCGAGAGAACAGCTTTAAAAAAATTATTTCGACGAGTTAAACTCTATACTTTTTCTACGACCTCGCCTATGGAATTACAACAAACTTTAAAAAATGATGTAAGCAAATACTTTATTTTCAATTAAAAATTACAAAACTATAGATCATATTCAAATTAGCTATAATTTAAACATTTATACATAGAATATGTAGACCATAAGGTCGATGGCTTCAAATTTTCCCATAATTTTGCAAAATATGCAAGTAGCACAATTTCCGAATATGAATTTACGCTATTATCAGCAAAATTCAATGAATTTTGCATAGATTTCTCCATACCTCTTTCTCGATTTTTCTCATAAATAGCCCTCATAGGTTTTCTCAGCTTGATTTACTATTCCTGGTAATGTATTGGGAACATCTAAATCTTTCTTTCTGTATCAGAAATCATGATAACACTACAAACAGTACAAGCTGACGTGATTTATAGATGACGCGATATAGCAAAAGCAAGTAACTAGACGCAGGTGAAAATTAGTAGTTAATTTTCGTCACTCGGAACGAAAGTTAACGTTATGGCATTTTCTCTCACTAGTTACGGAAATAAAATTTTAGCTGCAGTATTCGGTGACGAAAAATGTCTTTTTATAAAGGGTTGTTGAAAAAAACTTTTTCTCTGCGCTGCCTGCTGTTGCTACATCGCGTCATTTTTAAATCACGTCAATTTGTACTGTTTGTAGCTTTATTATGACCTTTGATTCAGAAAGTGATTTAGATATTGGCAATGCACCACCAGAAATAGTAAATCAGAGAAAACCTATGCGGGTTAACTACGAAAAGAATAGAAAAAGAGGTATGAAGAAGTCTATATAAAATTCATTGAATAGAGGGCTGATAATAGCGTAAATTCATATTCGGAAATTGTGCTGCTTGCATATTTTGCAAAATTGTGGAAAAATTTGAAGCCATCGAGCTTATGGTCTACATATTCTATGTACCAATGTTTAAATCATAACTAATTTAAATATGATCCATAGTTTTGTAATTTTTATTTGAAAATAAAGAATTCTTTTACGTATTTTTTTTTTAATTTGAGCTCGCGAACAATACCAAAACTGTTCTCTCGCTTAAAAAAAATGTTACCTTTGTCACTCGTTGCACAATATACTATTTTATCACTTTATTATAACAGACAGCATTACTACACTTTCGATATTAAAAACCTATTCTCAAACAAATTAACAACATCGATAAAAAACATAGGAACTATTAAACCGGGAGCGCCAATAGTGTGTCGACGGACTTTGACGTGAAAACTAACAAAGATAGGAAGGTGAGATTTTCTGCACGTATATAGTATATTACAGCGGATATTGTAAAGCTATTTACGGATATACAGGGTGTTACTAATTCCCGCACCCAATTTCAGATTATTCAGTTTAAATAAATAGCTATATTTTTTAGAAATTATTTCGATACTCACCTAACTTACCTTTGCCTATACGGCTATGTGCACTTCCGACAATTAGTTTTGGTTATATTGGAATTTTTGTCAAAAATTTTACAGTTGCAGCGTCTGACGTTTGAAGACGTAGGTAGAAGATGGGTATCGTGCATCGAATTATTCTTAGGATATCAATTTTGGGTCTAACACTTTATATGTTTCAAGATAGTATAATGTAAAATACAGACTGTTAAATAGGTCGTGCCACATTTATCGAAAGGCGTTTGAATTTCGATAAATGTAGCACGACCGATTTAACAGCCTGTATATATTTTTACATTATACTATCTTGAAACATATATAGTGTTAGACCCAAAATTGATATCCTAAGAATAATTCGATGTACGATACCCATCTTCCACCTACGTCTTCAAACGTCAGACGCTGCAACTGTAAAATTTTTGATAAAAATTCCAAGATAACCGAAACTAATTGCCGGAAGTGCATATAACCGTATATGCAAAGGTAATTTAGGTGGCTATCGAAATAATTTCTAAAAAATATAGCAATCCATTTAAACTGAAAAATCTGAAATTGGGTGCGGGACTTAGTAACGCCATATGCCGGGTGTATTATGAAAAACCTTTGGGGCTGTAGCTTCCTTATATTTTACCTGATTTTAATGAATGTTATGTCAAACTATATCGTTTTTAAAGCACTGTAACCTGCTTTTTAAAAAAAAAATTTTGACATTTCGTTTTTGACAGACAGTAAATTTTTTTTTAAATTGTACTACATATTTTTTTTTACTTATTCTAATAAACATTTATTTCCTGAAGACACCTCCATTAAATTGAGTGACAAATTTTTTATTATTAAAAAAAAACTACGAAATTTACAGAAATGACATACTTGTACTATCCTTCTTACTAAATCATCTCTGGTATCAGGTGGAGTCAAATAGACATGATCTTGAATGTAAGACCACAGAAAGAAATCCAGTGGATTCAGATCTGGAGATCTAACAGGCCATCGAATAGGTCCGTAAGTGCCCATCCATTTGACGCCAAAATAATTATTTAGAAAATCAGTATTCATTCGTGCATTATGGGGTGTGGCACCGCCCTGTTGGAGCACCACCCTGTTTAACTCAGCAAGTGACAACTCTAAATAATCGCCTAATTCATTGCGTAACAAATTATTATACTTTTCTTGGTTTAGATTACCCTCCACAAAAAAAGGCCCGACTACTCTATCGCCTAAAATGCCACACCATACATTTACACTGAACCGATTTTGAAAATTGTGTTGCATCACAACATGGTTATTTTCAGTGCTCCAATGGCGATGATTATTTCTATAGAATACACCATTTTTACCAAAAGTGCATTCATCTGACCTCAACACACGACGATAAAAAATTGGATCTTCCCTTAGTTTATTCATGAAAACCGTGCAGAATTGAACCCTTCGTTGAGGGTCGTTTTCACCGAGAGCATGCACCTTCCGTGGTTTATAAGTAAAGAACTTGTGTTTCTTCAGAATGTACTGAACTGTAGAATGTGATACCTGCCTATAGTGAGCACTTTCTCGCGTAGACGTATTAGGGTTTTCTTCCACATAGAGCAAGACACTTAATTCTAAATTTTGATCTTGAATTACACGTGCGTTTATTTTCGGTTTTTGGAATGATCCAAAATTTCGTAAATTTCGCACGAGCCTTCCAAACTTATCCGCACTTGGACGCAGTCTGTCAGGAAAACGATTTCCATAAAGTCGCAAAGCAGCTGCAGAATTTGTTCCGCATTCAAAATATGCTTGAATCGCATCCACACATTCGCCATTATCCATTTCAATAACAAAATTTAGAAATAAATCGTTGAAGATGTTATAATGAATGTGTGACTGACAGATGTCACAGCTCTCTTCGAAAATTTGGAATGCACTTTTATCGTTCAATATGACTGCTTGATTTTTAAATTTTTAAAATAAACACTGTAAATGTTGTTGTTGACCCACCGCTCACTGATAACATTGGTTTGTAATCCTTTATGGGCTATATAGTATTGAATGTAAGTGATTTTAAAAGGTACACACATTTGCTGGTAATAAAATGAAATAGAGTATTTAAAATGCATTTAAGAAATCTCTGTGTTCGGAAAATCCAGAATAAATCGAACTAAAAAAAAAAACCTTCAATTTCTCGATTTTTTTTCATACAAGGATATCGTTGTTTACAGTTTCCTATTCAGAAAAAGTAATATATTTGAATAAGGAAAAAAAAAGTATAGTGCAATTTAAAAAAACACAGTTTGCAGCTGTCTGTCAAAAACAAAGTGTAAAAAAAAATTCAAAGCGGATTACGTTACAGTGATTTTAAAACGATTTAGTTCGACGTATAATTTATTACATTCGGATAAAAAAGAAAAAAGTTACAGCACGAAAGGTTTTTCATAATACACCCGGTATATTCGTAAATAATTTTATATCAGCTGTGATAAACTATATACGTACAGAAAATTTCACTTTCCTCTCTTTGTTAGTTTTCACGTCAAACTCCGCTGACACACTAATAGCGCACCCGGTACATAAGGCATGTAGACATGGTGGGTATTGTGTATGGAAACGGTCAAATATCTCAAAAACGGTTCTAGATATCTAAATGAAATTTTGTGTATGGATACAAGGAAATATTTGAACCTTTTTGGCTATATTTTCATTTTTTTGTCGCATATTTGTAATCCAAGGCTACCTGGACCGTTTCCATACATAATTGCGATCATGTATATCCTACATCTAAAAATAATCCTAGCGTTAACATATAATTAGAATGTAATTAATTGACAATGGGGAATTTCCGAAGTAATAACACGGGGTTGCATAGTACTAAAAAAATACATTAAGATTGTTGTGAATTAATAACGCTATCGAACAAATTAGATTTAAATAGACTCTCTTAGGAATTATTAATACCTTTATAAAGTTCTATGGATTCTATGACATTCAATTTGAAACGTTTTTTCTCACTGTGTAAAATTAATCTATTATTCAAATCAGGAAAAAGATGTGTTTTGGCAAAGTAGAACTCGGTTTTTTTTTTAATGAAAGGAAATGTTCTTTATATCTAATTTCAATAGAATGATCATTTCGACCTATGTAAAAGCTATCACACTCTGATCACGTCAACTTTTAAACTCCGGATTTTTTCTATTTTTGTGTTTTATCTTTGTTATTGAAAAGTAACTTTGATCAATTTGTTTAGGATTTGAAACTGATATTAAAATTATGTTTTGCTAAAATATTACCTACATTATCACTAATGGATTCAAAGTATATTTGAGATTTATTCTCTGAATTAATCTTAGGAAAAATACTATTATAGGTAGCTTTCTTGTTTTTTATGCTTTATTAGTTTAGTGATTGAAATTACTTCGAAACCGTTAATAATGGCGTTCGCTTTGATGATGTTTAATCCTTTATTAAGGTTTCCGCGTGAACGTGGGATAAACAAAATTTTGTCTATCATCGCGTTATATGCTTCCAATTTGTGAAAAATAGAACTTAAGGATGATTATGCAATAATAATGTCTGTGAAGATTGATTTTTAGTAGATACTGAATGAAACTAATGGAATTATTTAGTTCTGCTTTTAGGGATAAATCCAAGAAATTAATTTAATTGTCTTTTTCGGTTTCTACGGCAAGGGAATGTTGGGATGTATACTACTAATGTAATTCAGAATAATATTTAATTTTCTTGTTATACCTTTGAAGAAAACTAGCACATCATCGACATATTCATACCAAAAATTAATGTCTTTAGTTAAGTTGAAATTCATTATTTTATCTTCTAAATGTGATATAAAAATATCTGGTAGTAAAGGCCTCAGAGGAGATTTCATAGCCAAACCGCTATTTTGAGTACATAATTTATTGTCAAATTGACAGCAATCCTGGCTTAGTCACAGGTCAAAGATAAATTCACATTCTGTTTTTATTGAATGGCTCAAGTGAGATTTATCCATCATAATTTTGACTAGAGTTTTGTAATCTGTAATAGGTACATTGGAAAGCATATTAGACACGACGAAGAGTACCAGAAACTCGTCCTTTGGGAGTTCTATGTTCTTTACTACTTAATTCATTCTACTGATTACATGTTTGGTCGAAAATTCGTTATAGATTTGAATGTTGGGCTATTATTATATGAGACGATTGGCTTTATGGGTGCATTTTCTTTATTATTGTTTTGTAAGACTATATAGTTTGGCGTTTAGGCTTCATACAGCATGCGCCAAACAATACTGGACTTCGCGCCGTTCTTATGCGCATGTCTGTTTATCGGCGTATTATTATATCAACGTTATGTATTCGTAGAAGTGCAAAGAACATTGTGCTATGAGATCAGAGTTTAAAATGAGTCTCATGGCGGAGGTAAAAGTGTTTATTATGGAGCATTATTTTCGCTTGTACGAAAACAACTATCAGGAGTTTGAAGATAGTAGCGGAACAATTTCATAAAGCGGCACCAAGCAACCCAGTTATGTTTTCCATTGTTAAGAAATTTTGTAATACTGGCGATTATTGTGCCAACAGAATGGAAGGTCTAGTAGTCCAGTGACTGTTAGAACAAACGAGAATCATTGGCGTGTCGTCAATCAGGTTTTGTTAAAAACACTCACAAAATGTCCTCCTCGCTTAATCATTCGGAGCAATAAGGACTTGTACCAGTTAAATATGATAGGCATATAGCAACTGCTTATTAAGAGTTCTTCAAACAATATAGTTACTTCCACGCTCTTGAGACGACATTCCTCTAAGACTTGTTTCGGGACTTCTTCAACAACAATCAAAGTTTGTTTTTCTACGTCCGATGTACATGCTACCGTTCACTATCATGGGACCTTCTCTAAAGTGAACCAATTTCTCTTAGACATTGAAAGACCTTCTGAAACATCATATGCGAAGGCAGTTAACGATCAAGAAACTTTTCCGCATAGATTCGACGAATCTATGCGGAATAAAGAATTCCTCATTTCGCTCATTCATCATTTGAATAAGCAACCCTTGTAATCGAAACAATTTGAACAAAACTACAAATTAAGCTGACGTAAAATATTTTATTACAGCTTGTGTGTAATAGTATATTAAAACAGAAGTTTTATAAAGCACCACTTTGTCGCACAAGTTTTCTAAAAACGAGTGCAACAAAATGCCTTATGAAACGAGTTTTTTGTACTATTTTTTTCTATTTTGCATTTGTTATATTAATAAATTGAAATTACTTAATTTGAAAGTTCAGACTTTAATTTTTATATAAAGTATGCAATTGGTAACATTGATACTTGACATTTTAAAATGTAAATGTTGCTATTCGCGAAATATTATTTATTAATTTTCGTTACCATTACTTTATATTTTATTTAAAAATATGAACATGAGTGGCATATAAATTAATATATCTTGTTGTCAATTGTATACAATATACGTTGTGTAACATTTGTCTTTTCTACGTTAGTATATCATTTCTGTCAAATGTACTTAAATTCTTAAAATCTAAGATATTTATTTATATGTTCGAACAACGCCAACATTGAAAAATGGAAAGAATCGTATCGAAATGAAGTACATTTCGATACTGTTTTGTGTTTTATAATGAGTTCATTACGAACGCAAAATATTAAAAAAAACATGATGTGACCTTAAGAACATACATACTCTTCTACATCTGCATAAGCAAATATATACAGTTCATAAAGTATAAGTTTTCAGTTCAAGGTCAAATTCGAAGCATATGATTCAAATCAGTACTGCGGAGTCAAATGAAGTCATGTATTCAGTCGCGGAAACAACCGTCTGTCATCATAAATTATAAATGTCATGTTTCGCAAACATTGTCAAAATTTCAGTTTTACTTGCAATATAACCAAAGAAAGCAAATACATAACCTTCATGTCAAAATAATGAGTAAAGTGGGAACATGAATAGTTCAAAGGTATTGTTTCTTTTCTAGTTTTATATAAATATTTTCCACAGAAGAAAATTGTGCGGAAATTATTACTTCAATATTCTAACAAATTTTTTTAAATGTTATTTATAATTATAAACTCACGATAATATTCGATCAAAAATTTATTTAAAAAGAAATATTTCAAGTCAGATATCAATTGTGAAATGCATAGGTATTGAAAAGATCTTTAGGCCCGTATTCACAGAAAACGGAATAATGGTTCATTATGAAATGGTCGTTTTAATTATAATGGTCATTAAATTAAATAACACATTCATAAACGTTAGAAAGAATTTTTTAACAGATCATTACGAAATTATCGATCTAGGGAATTTTAACGAAATTATTTGGGAAAAACATACTTCACTGTAATCAAATCACAGCAAATCGCAAAAATGGAGATGTCAAAACGTGTAAAAGGCAGTGGCGGCTCTTGATGACGTACGATGTGCGCTGCTGCACGGATGAGACAACTTCGAACTATTTCGGAAGATTTCGGTACGGTTACTTGCTTCTCTGTATATATGAAAGCTTAAACGAAGCAGTCTCATCCGTGCAGCAGCTCACATCGAACGTCATCAAGAGCCGCCACTGGTAAAAGGTAAACACTTTTCGGACAGAGAGATTTGTCTCTTGCTGGATATTGTAGAATCACATATCGGTGTTATTGAGAATAAAAGGACCGATGCCATCACATCGAAGGGTAAAACAACAGCATGGGAAGAAATCACACGTAATTTCAATAGCTTTAATAGCGGTCCACATAGGACAATACAACAATTGAAAGTGTTCTATGATAATTTTAAACGAAAAAGTAGGAAAGAACAGGCGGATGATAAGGTGAATTTTTGTAAATTACACAATATAAGTTCATTACTTAATAAATTTAATGTAGGCTAATCTGTACCTCACAGGTAGAGGGACGTTTAGAAAGACTCTAGGAGAAAATGGAGAACGTCTCCAAAGCATGTTGAAGAAGCATTTCGAATGTGATGCCAATAACTTTGACAGTGAATCATGCTATCACAAAAATATAGAGTCTGGTAAAGTTATATGTTTATATTTACGGTGTATTCAACTAGTTGTCATTGTAGATCCTCTATATATTGTAGTAGAAGCTGACAACGATGCTATCATTGAGTTAAGCGAATTAACCAGTATTAATAAAGAAAATAATCCAAATTGTGTTAAAAGTGAATATATATTTGCCAATATAAAAGAGTCGGAACTACTACAAAGTAGTTCACTTGAAACCCAAAATAATGTACCTAGTACATCCGTTTCAAATAACAAAACTAATAAACAAGCATTGTTAATATAAAGTGGTGCATATGAAAATATAAACAATACCACAAAGCTACCTGTAAACAGAAAAAGACAGTATCTTCAAAATAGAACAAGTGCAAGTGACGTATATGCAAATTTAAATGACATTGTTCATAATAGAAAAAAAAAATCAAATGAAGAACAAATTTATTTAAAAAGAAAGTACGAAATGGCCATTGAAGTTCAAGAACAACTTCGAAATGCACAATTGGATGAAAATATTCTTCAAGCAAAATTAAGGTGTGCCATTATAGAAGAAAAGATGCAAGCCAACAAATTAAAACTTCAAGAAATAGAACTGTGTAAATTGTCATCATGAATATGAATTTATTTATTTTATATTTTATATGTTCCCTTTTTGAAACTTGTATTACAGTGCTACTAAAGAAATTAATGTCTTTTTTATGTTATCTAACATATCCATGGGATTGTTTCGCTCTCTTATAAGCCTTGGCATAGCAACTAGAATTTCCTCCACAAATTCTATATCTGAATCTTCAGAAGATGACATGCTGAACTATGAAATTGGTATATTATGTTATGAATATATGTTATACTTTTATCTTTATATAAATTAAACAAACAGTAAACAGAAATCACTATTATCTATAACAAATATAAAGATTCGTTTAATTGGCCAAAAACTTCACGTTATTTTAACGATGCATTTAACAGGCGATTTAACGTAACGAAGTACAGTGCAACCTCGATAATCCGGACACCTAAAGTTTACGGCCTGTCCAAATCATCGAGGTTGTCCGGATTAGCGGCCTTTTCAAAAAAAAATAGTAATCACATTCAAATAATATAGTTTATGTAATTTTATTAATAAATATTAAAAAAAAGCACAGTGTATTTACCAGACATATTAATTTAATTTAATTACCATACATTTATTACATTTATATATATATATATATATATATATATATATATATATATATATATACATATATAAAATAAAAATTGTTGGGGAATCCGGCAATAAAAACCTTTAGTTAGTCAATTAGAGTCCTTTATTTTTTACCTTATATTTCGCTCTGTAGATTTAGAGCTTCATCAGAGGTCACTTTAATCAAAAGAAAATACAACATTAGCTAATTTAGTCTACTAATTATAAGATTAATACTTACAAAAGCGAAACTATTTTTTGTGAGAGATATAACATTTTTAAAAAAACAAAACCTATAGAGAAACAAGCAGTCCACGTAATACAATTAAAACTTTATATTAATTAAAAATTGTTACTTTAAAAGCTTATTGTTTTTACATATTAAAACTATTTAAAAAATTATTATTTTTTCAACAAACACATCTAAAAAGAAACACACACATAGTAAAGAACTACTTGTCTTGATGTAAATTACATTTTAACAATTCAAGTGTCGACAAGGTAGTGTATTAAATTTTCGAAACCAATGTCATACTCGTATATGCAAAACCTATGATAAAAGTACAGTAGGTAAAAAACAAGCAATGTCAAGGTTAACGATATATATACAGATGTTCAAAAGTTGCGTGCTTAATTTCAATAATGTGCAGGCTACAAACAGGTTAAACTTAATTAAAAAGAAATTGCAAAATTAAAATTATAATCATATGAAAAAATTGTGGAAGGACAAATGTGTTAAATGACATCAATAGAGTTAATATTCTGTGTATTTAGATGACTTGAGTTTTTGATATGAGAAAAAGTCAGTAAAAAGGCATATATTGCGCTTAAATTATTTGTGTCAGATCTGAAATTCATAGCGTGAGGATTATTATTGATCTCAACCATCTCCAAAAACTCCCTACATTTTAAACTATTAACTCTCTGGAGGATTTTAACATTCTCAAAATTTGGGTTGTGGTTGTATTTGATCATATGTGAGGACAAAGCACATCTGCTCTTCCCTGTTCGAACGTCGCTCTTATGTGTGGTAAGTCTGGTTTTTAACCAAGTTGAGGTATGACCTATATAAACTTTGTTGCATTCATTGCAAGGAATGCTATATACAACGTTCGACTGGAAAGGCAAAGGTGTCAAGTCCTTAGTTTTACTAAAATGAGTACGTAACGGATTGTAGTTATAAAAACCCAATTTTATATCGTCTGTGGCGAGGACCCTAGAGAGCCGCTCCGACACCCCCACAATGTAAGGAAATCTGTAATATTTCACAATTTTTGGCTGGTCTTTGTTGGTAAGGTCCGCGCTCTGACCGTAAGTAGCTGGAGTGGAAAAAATGAGTCTGCTAATCAAACCCCGAGGGTAACCGTTGTTTGCAAACATTCCATCCAACAATCGAAGGTTTCGCTGTCTGAAGGAGGGGTGGCTTATCCTAGTCACTCTCCGTTTCATGCCCAGAATGAGGTTTATTTTTTGGCTTTTTGAATGATTGGAGTGGTAGTTTAATAATCTATTAGAATTACTAGGCTTTCTATACCGGTCTATTAATATTCTGTTGCTATCCCTAATGACTTTGGTGTCTAGGAAAGGTACACCACCCCCACACTCGCGTTCAAGGGTAAATTGTATGTCAGGATGGAAGGAGTTGAATATTCCCAAAACGTTGTCTATTTCAGATTACGGCAAAGCGCAAATCAAATCATCAACATATTTATGTATGAAGGCGAATGTAAATGGTAAAACTTTGAGTATATTATCTAAACAGAAATCCATCACTAGGTTGGCAAGGATCGGGCTGAGCGGTGAGCCCATAGGTAAACCTGAAGTCTGCGTATAAGATTTATTATTAAAACTGAAATAGCTATTGGTAAAAATAAATCTCAATAATGAAAAGAAAGAATCATAAGATAGATTTGTCACATCTGATATCTTATGCCAATGGGTGTTTAGTACATGTAAGACTAAACTAGTTGGTATACTGGTAAATAAAGATACAACGTCTAAAGATATTATCTGGAAGTCATTAGGTAATATATAGTTTTGGTATTTGTCAACAAAGGTGAAAGTATCGTCAATGTCATAAGGACTATTATTTTTTTTTTTTTTTTTTTTTTTTAAGCAATTTGAGAGGATATCCGCAACAAACTTTGATATATTGTAACAAGGGGAGCCCGTGTATGATACAATAGGTCTATAGGGAACATCCACCTTATGGATTTTAGGCAAAGTGTATAGTTTTGGGCTAACAGAGTTGAAAATTATGAGCTTTTTATACAGTTGCTCATCCAGTTCTTTGTTATTCTTAAGATTGCGAAGTAGTGTGTTCATACGTTGTTGCACTCCGGAGGTGGGATCAGTATTTAATAGCTGATAGGTGGAAGTGTCAGATAGAAGTTCTTCCGTCTTACTTATGTATTCGGTTTTAAGGACAGATACTGTTACAGCCCCTTTATCAGCTCTTAGGATTAAGATGTCTGGGTTGTTTTTTAGAAAGGTGTGACATTTGTTACTTATCTCCCCCCAAAAAGCTTGTTTATTTAGAGAAGATGTCATGAAATTGGTTAAAATGTTAGTAATTTGAGCTCTATGTTTATCTTTATCAGTTGGGCGTGTACTATTTAATATGGTCTCACACTCAGCCAAAACCCCACCAATCCTAACATCCCTACTAGTGACCGGGATACCAAATTTAGGTCCCAAAGAGAGAAAATCGGCGATATCTGAAGGGAACCTCCCCCCCGTCCTATCCACGAACCAACCCGTATTATTTTTATAGAATTTAGTGGTTTTTATACTCTTTACTAAGTTTTCAAATTTATTTACATTATTTAATTTAATTTGTTTAAAAAGTCGTTCGTTTCTTTTCTTTAGTATTTTCTTTACTATATATTACCTAATGACTTCCAGATAATATCTTTAGACGTTGTATCTTTATTTACCAGTATACCAACTAGTTTAGTCTTACATGTACTAAACACCCATTGGCATAAGATATCAGATGTGACAAATCTATCTTATGATTCTTTCTTTTCATTATTGAGATTTATTTTTACCAATAGCTATTTCAGTTTTAATAATAAATCTTATACGCAGACTTCAGGTTTACCTATGGGCTCACCGCTCAGCCCGATCCTTGCCAACCTAGTGATGGATTTCTGTTTAGATAATATACTCAAAGTTTTACCATTTACATTCGCCTTCATACATAAATATGTTGATGATTTGATTTGCGCTTTGCCGAAATCTGAAATAGACAACGTTTTGGGAATATTCAACTCCTTCCATCCTGACATACAATTTACCCTTGAACGCGAGTGTGGGGGTGGTGTACCTTTCCTAGACACCAAAGTCATTAGGGATAGCAACAGAATATTAATAGACTGGTATAGAAAGCCTAGTAATTCTAATAGATTATTAAACTACCACTCCAATCATTCAAAAAGCCAAAAAATAAACCTCATTCTGGGCATGAAACGGAGAGTGACTAGGATAAGCCACCCCTCCTTCAGACAGCGAAACCTTCGATTGTTGGATGGAATGTTTGCAAACAACGGTTACCCTCGGGGTTTGATTAGCAGACTCATTTTTTCCACTCCAGCTACTTACGGTCAGAGCGCGGACCTTACCAACAAAGACCAGCCAAAAATTGTGAAATATTACAGATTTCCTTACATTGTGGGGGTGTCGGAGCGGCTCTCTAGGGTCCTCGCCACAGACGATATAAAATTGGGTTTTTATAACTACAATCCGTTACGTACTCATTTTAGTAAAACTAAGGACTTGACACCTTTGCCTTTCCAGTCGAACGTTGTATATAGCATTCCTTGCAATGAATGCAACAAAGTTTATATAGGTCATACCTCAACTTGGTTAAAAACCAGACTTACCACACATAAGAGCGACGTTCGAACTGGGAAGAGCAGATGTGCTTTGTCCTCACATATGATCAAATACAACCACAACCCAAATTTTGAGAATGTTAAAATCCTCCAGAGAGTTAATAGTTTAAAATGTAGGGAGTTTTTGGAGATGGTTGAGATCAATAATAATCCTCACGCTATGAATTTCAGATCTGACACAAATAATTTAAGCGCAATATATGCCTTTTTACTGACTTTTTCTCATATCAAAAACTCAAGTCATCTAAATACACAGAATATTAACTCTATTGATGTCATTTAACACATTTGTCCTTCCACAATTTTTTCATATGATTATAATTTTAATTTTGCAATTTCTTTTTAATTAAGTTTAACCTGTTTGTAGCCTGCACATTATTGAAATTAAGCACGCAACTTTTGAACATCTGTATATATATCGTTAACCTTGACATTGCTTGTTTTTTACCTACTGTACTTTTATCATAGGTTTTGCATATACGAGTATGACATTGGTTTCGAAAATTTAATACACTACCTTGTCGACACTTGAATTGTTAAAATGTAATTTACATCAAGACAAGTAGTTCTTTACTATGTGTGTGTTTCTTTTTAGATGTGTTTGTTGAAAAAATAATAATTTTTTAAATGGTTTTAATATGTAAAAACAATAAGCTTTTAAAGTAACAATTTTTAATTAATATAAAGTTTTAATTGTATTACGTGGACTGCTTGTTTCTCTATAGGTTTTGTTTTTTTAAAAATGTTATATCTCTCACAAAAAATAGTTTCGCTTTTGTAAGTATTAATCTTATAATTAGTAGACTAAATTAGCTAATGTTGTATTTTCTTTTGATTAAAGTGACCTCTGATGAAGCTCTAAATCTACAGAGCGAAATATAAGGTAAAAAATAAAGGACTCTAATTGACTAACTAAAGGTCCTCTTTGGTAACTCTTTGTCTACTTATATACATATATATATATATATATATATATACATTTATTTAATAAATGATTGAATCGTTGTCTGTTTCAACCTCGCGTTCTGATTATATTGCGCTTTTTCTTTCATTATTTTTAATAGGAGTATATCTTGCAAAGGAAAGTCATTTTCTTGAGCCCATGCAATGCAGTGTTCAAACGACTTGATGACTTCAGTGTGACGTATACTACGTACTGTGATTAAATCGCTTGTATCATCTTCATCGCAGCTTTCGTCAACATGTGTAACCTCTTCAATAATATCCTGAATCCCCATCGGTTGTAAAATTGCTGTACAATTAGGTGGTATTAGCAAAATGCGAAAATTGGGATCAACATTTATTCCTCAGTTACTAAATGCGAAGGAGCATTATCAATTAATAATAATGCTTTTTGAGGTCTATTTATACTCTCTAAAAATTGTTTAACATTAGGAATAAAGTGATCATTAAACCAACTGGAAAATATTTTCTTAGTCATCCATCACTTTTTGGATCCTTTATATATTACTGGTAACGATGCATTCTTAAATACACGGGGGTTTCTGTAAGTTTATGCGTTCCTGATGCATTACAGCAAGGCATACAAGTTAATCTATCTTTGGATATTTTTCTACCCGGAGCAGATTTCTCATTCTGATGCACCCAAGTCCCTAAGGGTAGTGCTCTCCAAAAGAGGGCCGACTCATCAGCATTAAAAATTTGGTCTTCATGTAGATCCATTTCGTTAACTATTTTCGCAAACTTTTGTTTAAATGGCTGTACGGCGCTCTCATCATTGGACAGTTGTTCTCCACAAACTTTTAAAAACCTAATTCCATGTAGTCTTTTAAATTTCTCGAGCCACCCAGAGCTAGCCACGAAGTTACTATTTCCTGTAATTTGTTCGTAAAATAATTTTGCCTTTTCTCGTAAAATATCCGAAGAAATTTGAACATGGGAGGCCCTTTGTTGTAGGAACCACGTATACAGAGCTTTCTCTACTTTAGGGTTTTGAGCCTTTTTCATAACTCCTATGTTCTGAAAAAAATGTCACCTATAGTTTTTGGGTTTTAATTACGTATATAAAATTTGTCTTACGTATCGTATGATATGATGAGCTAACAAACGTTTTTATTTGTGTCCCTTTTCTTTTTATGTCCGCTACTGTGGATTTTGCTATATTAAATTTCATAGCCACAAATCGCACACTTTTTCCACTTTCTAATTCTTTTAAAACCTCACATTTTTTTGCCAAACTCGCAGTAACGTGCTTCCGTTTCGTTTGCGGTGGCATGGTTAAGCTATACATTTAGGTAGTTATTTAGTAATATACATATACATACGTATGTTGCCACTTATGGAAGTAACGCGACTAAACCTGCAAACAAGGTCGCACTCCCGAACTAAAACTGCATATATTCGGTTTACGCAGTTATACGAGCTCACTGCCTGTGAATTCCGGAATATATGCGTGTTGTAATTTCGGACTTCCCCGAACCGAGGATCGTTACCGCGTGTCCACGTCCGGACTGAAGAGAGATTTAAACACAAAATGTCCGAATTGTGACGATGTCCGTATTACTGGAGTGTCCGATTGATCGCATGTCCGGACTGTAGAGGTTGCACTGTATTATGAATACAAAAACGTGTATATAAGTCTTCGTTATAGCATAATGGTACGTTATATCATATTACGAGCCTTAGTGAATACAGGGGTGTTAAAAATGTTTGCATTAGTAAGAATGACATACCTACTGAAATCATTTTCTTGCACTATATCTGGGTTAAGAAGATTGGGAATGTATTAATTTGATGAATAATTTAGATTTCTACTTAACTTATATATTGTTTATATTTTAAATAAATTTAAATATATTGGAATAGAATGTAAAAGTTATGTTCGTAACTCTTTGAAAAAGAATTAAAACTTTTTAAAGTTGTAAATATATGTTGTCAAATTAATAAAAGAAACATTTATATAGTCTACATTTAATATTTTATTGTTTCTTAAGAAAATAATGGTATAATAATACAATCCAAATTCCAAATCCATATTATCCTTTATTAGATGAAGATAATATTTAACAAACACATGAGGATTTTCTGATAACTACATTTGATAATTTTGCAGGTTAGTACTCTACCGATAAAAAAAAATTCACCACCAGTAAGAAAAAAAACATACTTCATTCAAATAAAACTTTGCCACGAGATCTTTATCATGTAATGTTTCGTTGAACTCCACTTTCTCTTATTATTTCATCTATAATAAATATTTTATCTTCTTTATGATATTTTACTAATTGAATTAACTCGTTTTTAGACATTGCAGGTGAATAGCTTATATCTCTTTTTCTCAACCATTCCATAATTTCTATTTTTTTTTGAGGAGGTATTCGGTTGTTTATTTTGAATAGCACTATGATAAGGAGCATTATCCATTATTATTAGTGATGGTACTTCAAGATTTGGTATAAGCTGATGATTTACCCATTGCTTAAATGAGTCACCATTCATTTCTCCATGGTAATCACCAGTGATTGCTTTTGATGGAAAAATCAGACTAGCTCCTTTAACGAAGCCATTTTCTGTGCCAGCATGAATAATTATAAACCGTTTACCATCATAGCCTTCGGGTTTCCTAACACTTTTTATATTATCATTTTGCCAGGATTTCAGTCTATTCCCTTTTGAAAAAATCCAAGTTTCATCAAGGAACACGACCTGACGTAAAGTTGAATTTAAGTTATTCATATATTCCCTTAAAAACATATTTCTCATGCAGACTATATTTAATTTCTCTGTGAGTGCTCTTCTGTTACATTCTTTCTTGTATATTTAAAACCAATATCTTTAAGCAATATTGCTAAAGAAGTTGTACTCGTATGAATAAATTCTTTCGTTGCCGAAACATCTCGTTAGAGTTTTAAGGTAAAATGTTTTTCTGAAAAATTTGAACATGTAATAAATGTTTACAATATATTAAACACATACTTTCTTTATACATGTCATAAACAGTATTTCGAACTTTAGTTTTTGGCTTCCTACAAGACCTGTTTTTGCCAGGAGATGATAAGACTGGATTCTGAACGCTACGATGTTTAATAGTGTAGACCGTTCTACTAGAAATTTTAAGGGCCTGTGCTACCTCTAAAATAAAACTAATTTTATAACTGCCTTATGTGATTATGTGAATTACCTCATGAACACGATCGATGGACATAACTGGCCCACCATTCTCTTTTTCTCCTTCAAAGTAGGCTGTAAGATTTAATACAAGCTGTTGAGCTTGAGAACCAAGAGGCTTACCAGGCATCTCAGAAATATTCTGTCAAATAAATAGGTTAGAAATGTCAAAGTGACAATCAAACAATTTCGTACTTATTGCCACTAATTGATATTATTATTTATTACCAGTATTGTTCTCAAAAGAACAGATTTTGTAATTTTTTGATGACAAACGAGATATTCAAATTAGATTACTTAACCAAGAAGTCAGAATACCGGAAACAGAGTCAATAAACAACAGTATTAAAATAATTTCACAGCAATCCGAATATCATAAGACTATCTCCTAGACAACCTATCCCTTTTTATTTAATATAATATTTCAAAGACGTACGTCTTAACTTAAAATGACAAACGTGTGTAGTATTACAGCGCGTATTCATGGGTGTTAGAAAGAGATAAAGTACAATTTGCGGTTCTCACTTGGCCAGTACGAACTGAAAACTTATACTTTATGAACTGTATATATATATATATATATATATATATATATATATATATATATATATATATAATCAATAAAATTAATACATTGCAAATAAATTATTAATTAATAATGAATTTTAACGTGACGGGTTGACACTGACTCTTCCTATTTCTTTATAAGTCAAGAATTTATCAAGTTCACAGACAATTTCTAAGCGTAAATTAAGAAAATCGCATAATCGTGGCTTCTTCGTTATAGTAATAACTTATTACTATAATGAAGAAGCCATGATTATGCGATTATGCTAATAAGGCGTGTCCGCTCGAAGAATTTCTTAATCTAGTCGCTCTTCGGTAACATTCATAAAGTTAGTCTTAGAAAATTAATGCACGGGCGTCAAAACTCGATATATTGATGATATTTTTAATTGCCATATTGAAAAACTTTATTAAGCAATTGTACTAGATAATAGCTTATAATAAAATTTTACCAACTGAAATGCTATATTTCATTTAATAATATAATTTAAGATATCCGAGGTGTGTTCCAAATAGTTGAAGTTTCTATTTATTTTATCTACTTTAAACTTCACAGCATGTAACTATAAAGGCTTGTCACTCTTTATATGTACTTAGATTAAAGCATTTGATTCTATAAACAACTTATGTGTGAGACCTCGCTCCTTATCACGAGGGTATGTTAATTAATTCGCACGATCGTACAGAAACAAAGCAATAATTTAAATAAACAAACTTTATTTTTCTAAATAATCTCCTTAATTCGATACATTTGGTCTATCCGTGTTCAAGCTTCTCTTTCCGCCTCGAAAGTGATTCTCTTGTAACTCTGCAAAGTAATCGTCAACTGTTGAAGTTAGCTTCTCATTTGTTCAAAATTTTTTTACCCCGAAAAATCCTTTAATTTAGGGAATAAATGAAAGTCAGGTGGTGCTAGGTCTGGCGAATATAGGGGTGCGGTACTAATTCGAACTTTAATTCTTAAATTTTTTTGGAGCAACCATACTGGAATACACAGCTGCATTATCATGAGGAAAGAGCACTTTCTTCTTAGTAATTCCTTGACATTTGTCAGCAATAGCTATCTTCAAACCATCTCGGAGATTTGCGTAATATTCTCCGTTTACGGTCTTGCCCTTTTGAAGATAGTCTATCAACAATATTCCTTTTGCATCTCAAAGTACCGATGTCATAACCTTTCGCGCTGATAAAACTGTCTTGGCCTTCTTTGGAGTTGATTCTCCACATTTTGTCCACAACTTCGACTTTTGTTTAGAGTTGGGTGTATAATAATGATCCTATGCTTCGTCACAAATACCAAATCGGCGCCAAAAAGTCTGTCGTGTTGCGTTTAAAAATTTCTAAATTATTCATTGATATACGTCTATTTTCCGTCGTCACTAAACGCGGCACCTATCTTGCCGAAAATTTTCTTATATCAAGTTTTTCTGCTTTTTCTAACGCGGTCACTTAGCAATATACCATGGACTTTATCCACCATTTCTGGATTTATAGCTGTTTTAGACCGTCCACTACGGGGATTATCTTCTAAGCTGCTCCTGCCAAGCTTAAATTCATTTCTCACTGATATATACGAAGGACAACTCTCACTTATTTCACGATCTACGCTAGGCGATCGCGCGAAGAAGTCAACCCGCCCTCATTTCACAACAGTACTTCCTAGATACTCATCTTGTGTGATCCAAAAAATATGAATAGATATTGTGATGTCGCAACTACGTTAGACGATAATGTGGAGATGACGTTACCCATCGTACGCGTCAACACGTTCGAGGGCCTGGAAAACACCAGACAGAGTCCGCAATATTCTCGAATGAGCTACAAGTCTATTTAAGCACTCAAGAAGGAGGGATTGGATTTATTCAAGCAATGAACGCATCAAATTAATAGTAGCTATAAATGTGAATTAAATATTGTGAAATAAATACTGTTATTAGTTATTAAGTGTTACTTAGTATGTGTTTTTATTAATATAGGGTATTTTTTAATTGCCATTAGTTTTATTTAAAAGAACCCACAAAGACAATTTCTTCACATTATATATTTGAATGATCTCATAGAGTACAAATTTCTCTTCTCTACCTAATCATTACTTAACATCGAAAGTTTATGCGTGCATAGACATATTTCTATGGGCTCTCCCGCTTTACTCTTTATACCTAATATGATTCTGTACGAGTACTTTAGTTTATAAGAAAAAGTCCGTTAATAAAGTGTTATAATAACATTTAAAATACGCGAAAATCTACTTTTTAAAAAAACTTGACACTTGACTCTTGACTGTTTACATTTACTATTTTTCCAGCATTGTGTCGTCGGGATTGTCATGTTACGCGTGGCTACTGCGACAGTCCAGGTGAATGCAAATGCAGAATCGGTTGGTCCGGAAAGACATGCAGAGATTGTCAAGTACTGCCCGGCTGCCAGCGCGGATTTTGTGAAAAGCCTTTGGAATGTAAATGCGTCAGTGGATACACAGGAATCTTATGTCAAAATCGTATGTAAATAACATTAAACGAATTTATTATAAATAAAGTTTTCATTAATTTGGATTGTGGACTTCTGCTGTCGTTGTTCATAATTTCTTCTCGGCTTTCGAAATGGCGTTTCTGTCACTGACTTTTCCTTTGCTAACGTGTCTTCAACTTTTTCAAAACACATCTCCAAAGTTACTGCCGCTGTTGGCGTTGCTGCACTCAGATAGTTTCAGTGTAGCAAAACTGAAAACAGAAGAGAGAAAATTTCCTTTTTTTAATTAAATGCATAAATGCTTCTTATATGATAACAATCATCGAGAAATTTCGAATTCAATTGAAGCTAGTTTCTGGCTTAACAAAGAATAGACCTTACCCGAAAATGCTTGATAAATAAAAGAAAATTAAATCAAACCAAGTTGTTTTAAATCTTTCGATTACATACGTTGTAAATTATTGTTACTTCGTTTCAACTATAATTAAGTTAATGACAAAAAAGAGTTTGATTCTGTCACAGAAATAATTATATGGTTTTAAATATGGTATAATGATTGTTCTAGTTTACTAAGAAACAACCTGCTAACTCTACTTTTTATTGAGCAAACTGAAAATCGTTAATCACACGTTTTAGTGATTCCAAACCTATAATAAGTAATGCTAACTGTTTCATCTTTTTAATTCTGATTTTCAAATAAAATATTTGAATGTGTGTTTTGCAAATATAGAAAAACAATAGATATTTATTCAAAGGTGCATAGGATTTCTATAATCTTTATTCTAGAACCCTTTTTTTTGCTTTTTGAGTATCAGGATTACGACATTCAAATTGAAATTATTTTCCAGAAAATTAAAGATTATGTTTGTAGAAAATATAAAATAAAACTATTTTCTTCTTCCCAGAACATAGTTTACATTCGTTCGTTTCATACTAGAGATGTTTGCTTAGTGTTGAACCTAATAAAATAAATAAATTATAACTATATTCTCTTAAAATATACGCCATGATATTCAATATGCTTTTTTGCATTCGCTTCGAAAGGTACTGACGGCATTTACCTCTATTACGACAGCATATACACTTCAATTAACTGAAAGACAACGCATTTCTTGATGCCAATCTTTGACAAGTGAAATGAAACAAAATCATTGGTTGCCAGATTTGAACTATAAAAGGTTTGTTTGACGATACAATCAGCTTTCGATAGAAGACGTTAGGATCATCAAGATTAATACGCTTTCGAGATTTGATTACTGTATCAAAATTACATACAAAATTTCATGTAGGTATGTTAAATAGTTATTTTTTCAAACGCTTTGAAAATGGATAAGATCTTAGTTGATTGTGAATATAAAAAATAAAAATTTCCTGTTGATAAAACAGTATTCCTTTGCTTCGAAAAACCATTAAAAAAATCGAAGAAAAGTTAAAAAAACAATACGAGAGTTCTGCCTATTCGTATGGAGTGTAACTGTAACACATTTTAAGCTCTGGCACTAACACGAGTTTAGAATCAACTTTAATGAATATTTTTTCTGTTGCTTTTACTTCTTCTTCTTTCTCTGGTTATTTTGATTGAACGGCAGTAAGTCCAAGTACTTGAGCACAGTGCTCTTTGTACCACCCCTAATAAACTCTCAGTTCCACTCCGTTAGTCTTGTGTCCTCGATAAAAACCTCCTCATGGTAAATTTGAGTACCCTCGTAGAATCCAATAGATCTCTTCCGAAATGTTTCTGTATGACTCCCCTCAATTCCTCACAAGTGCATTTTACATGAAGGCTAGTTTCTTCCTGTTTTTTTATATGTCCTACACCAGACCTCGCTAACCAAACCCATGTTGTACAAATGCTTCCTTAAAGGACAATGCCCGGTTATTAAGCCGGTAATAATTTTAATTTCTTCTTTATTACTACGAGTCAGCTTGGCTGAAAGGTGAGCGTCCAATTCCCCTGGTAGTGTCTTAGTATAGAATTGACCTTCCGTTAGCCTTTATTTATTTTTGTGTCCTCTTTCTAGCCATAACCAGATCTTTCTTCTAGCGGATTCCCTGCCGACTCCACATACAGGTTCTGGTTCTATGAAGTTCCTCTTAGAACCTTCCTCGGCCAGTCCGTCGGTTATCTCATTGCCTTTAATCTCCTCATGTCAACATCAGTGACACAGTATTGTCTTCTGCCAGTCTATAGAGTCATTTTTACAATATTTTGCCAGTTCAACATGCCTGACTATCAGTAGTTATGTTGATTTTTTTGTTTGCGCAGCCGGCTTCTCCATTACTTTAATCTGTGTAGGAGCTGCACCCAGTTGCATTCTATCATTCAACTATCACTGATTTTGTATACACCACTCTCAAATTCAAGAAATATCATATCTTTCTACTATTCTATACACCATTCCCGCAATTTCCTTTTATATCGATATGTTTATTAAAGTAATATTTGTTATTTTTTAAAAACTATTTGCGTACTTTTGCTTCTGTGTTTCTTTAGATCCCCAAACATGAACAAATTCTGCATTGAAATTGTAACGTCACTAACATGTTGCTATTTAAATATAAGCTTATTAAACACGTCCTCATTGTATTCAGTATAAAAAAAAATGAATCCTAAATAATTACTTGTTACTATAATGGCGCTCATACTATGCTATTTAATCATTATTTTATAATACATTTATTTTCTTATTGTTCAAACCCATAACACATAACCTTAGATTATGATTGCCAAGTACCTTTGATCATTAAAGTGTTCACAAAATGAAAGATTCAAATGCGTTTTTTAGCTATTAGCTGAAATAATTGTTCCAATTGCTTATAATGTTAATTTATAGGTTGTATTCAATCGAAATGTCTAGCTATCTATCTAAACCACAAGTTTTAATTATATTACATGAATTACTTTATAGGAATGGACTAATAGATAATTGATTTTTCAGCAATTTGTTCAAAAACCTGTCACAAGGAAAGAGGTTATTGCAGAAAACCAGGAGAATGCAGGTAATAATAATATTACGTAAAGTCGAGAAAATAATACGTCTAGAACAGATAAGTTTCAGCCTCTTAAATCTCAGAAGTGCTAATTTATTTGATTATAATAATAATAATTTATATATTAAATAATATATCATTTATGGATATTTTAAATCTGTTTTTTTTTTCATTGTTAGCTGAGGAAAGAATATTTTGTGCATACATTGATGAACTTTAATTCCAAGGCTTTCGTCCATCTCACTTCAACCGTATTTGTGTATAGTACTGTGGATTGTTAAACTTCAGTCTTACTTTTCACAATAAGTACATTACTTCGCTTAACCTGTCACACAGCTACTTGCCCCCTCGGTACTTTCATAAAGCAGTCACAATACCCAGTACCCTGCTTTATGAATATGGAATACGTAAGTTTAGTATTGCAAATTACATCACTGCCATTAGTTATACGTATGTTTTAACGAGTAGTCCATCTGTGAGTTTCCTTTCAAATCATATGTCATTTTGACACTTCAGTTATTTCACGCACAGAAACATAGTATCGTATCTCCACGGCACGAAATTAATGCTTTTACGCTTGAACGACGTAACGAAATAATGGAAAGTTTGTGCAGAAAGTTCGTGAGACGTGAGTGCGAGTGGACAACAGAAGCAGTCCGCATACTCGCTCCGTGCGCTTAGATGAGAATATTGCTACTGTAGCCCAAAGTGTATGAGCCCATCCACGAACATCAACCGCCCACAGGTCGAAGCAACTGAACATTAGACGCAAATCATTGATGAGAGTACTGCACAAAGATCTCTGATTATTCGCTTTCAGGGACCAAATGATTAAGGAATTGAAAGCCACCGACCTTTCGTTTCTTTATAGCTTCTTAATTTGGTCCGAAGAGCAGCTCCAAATTGACCCCGATTTTACCCGAAAAATCATCTTTTTGGATGAACCGCATTTTTTATCTGGGTGGCTATGTAAACAATCAAAACTAACCTATGTGGAGCTCGGAAAATCCACACGAGATCGTAGAGAAGTCAATACATCCTCAGCGTGTGATTGTTTGGTGTGGTGTATGGAGTTGTGGCATTATTGGTCTATTTTTTCTTAGAAAATAATGCTGGAAACGCCATTTTGCTCAACGGATACTGCTACAGAAACATGATAAACAGCCGACTTTTTGTGACCAGAAATTAAGAACATAGACTTGAACAGCCTGAGGTTTCAGCAGGATGACGCGACATGCCACACGTCCCATCTTTTGCGCTCTAAATTAAGTTATTAGGTAATTAATCGTTTAGACTAATTAAATTAGACTAATTTAAACACGGAGCTGCGATTCGACACCGTTGGACTATTTTTTGTAGGACGGCGTTAAAGGTCGATGTTATGCGAGTAATCCACAAACGATTCGGGGGTTTAAATATAACATTCGTCGAGCTATTCGTACGCTTCAAGTGGATTGCGCGATGAACGGTGATGGATGGATAAACGTTTCCTATGTGAAGAAGAACAGCCTTCAAAATCAATTTCGAAGCATCGATAAAAAGACGCCATTTCTTGGGCTGGTGATTTAATGCGAACATAAATCGTCGACATTATTGCAGTATGAAAGACACTCGTCGGTCGAAAAATACTGTTATAGTACTTTCTGATGATTATAATTAGAGTGGACCAATTCGGAGCAATATTGGTAAATATTTCATATAAAAGCCGAAAAACTCCAATAATTTATCAATTAATATGTAGATATATATATAAATTGATATATATATATATATATATATATATATATATATACATATATATATATAATAACTTCGTGACCTTGGTATGATATGGTAAACCTAATCAGTAGGCGATTAAAGGTCTGTATATTACTTCAAAATATATGTATTTAAAAAACTCTACATGTTTCGGCTGTATACGCCTTTTTCAAGAGAATACAAAAAAAAATTTTTGTATTCTCTTGAAAAAGGCGTATACAGCCGAAACATGTAGAGTTTTTTAAATACATATATTTTGAAGTAATATACAGACCTTTAATCGCCTACTGATTAGGTTTACCATATACATATATATATATATATATATATATATATATATATATATATATATATTAATTGATAAATTATTGGAGTTCTTCGGCTTTTATATGAAATATTTACCAATATCGCTCCGGATTGGTCCACTCTAATTATTATACACAGAAATATGTGTGCCTGGAGCTAATACCTTCCATCCTTGGAATTTAGATCCCAGTATTTCTGCTTTAGGTTTTGACAAATTCAGGTCTTAAATAAGATCATTAAATTTAATTCTGACTGATTTATTAGGTGTCGTCCGTCCTCTTCAGATAGCAAATATTCATCATCGCTGGTCGATAACTTGACACTTGCTTCTTCTGTTTCTATAAGATCATATTCTTCACTCGAAACACCTTGGGTCTTGGTACTGGCAAGACTTCCGGATAAGATACTGGACGAGTAGCAGAGAGCGGAACTAGCATAACTAGTATTTTTCTTATTTTTATTGCAAAACCCGAAAGTTTTCGCGCAGTAAAACTAGCAATCAGTCGAACGGTCTGTTTGTTCACGCCAAATCATAGGGCTTGGAAATGTCATAACCAGCCCCTCCTGGTAACAGCACAGTATTCGCAGCAAATGTTCGGAGCACATAGCTTGTCTTGATGTTCAATGGTTAAGTCAAAATAATGAAAATAGAATTTTTCTTTTCTATTGAAGGTGTAATGTCCCACTTGTGCTGGTAGGTAGTGAATTCTCCACATATATAACAGAAACTGTTTGAATTATTTATGCACGAGCGTGACAATATGAAATAAAAAGACGTTCAACTATCACAAACCGACTTACATTGAATCGAAAGAGCCGTTTGTAGCTCTTTATATATCCAAATTGCCAAATATCTACCAATTCTTAATTCGATTGGTTCCTGAGCAAAAAATGGGCGTGGTTTAAGTGCTCTAACGTAGGAAACATGCAAGAACATATTCATACAGGTCCACTCAATGTTTGACAGAACAATATTTTTAGTAGTATCTTTCCTATATAAAAGTAACTCTAATATTTTGTAAAATTTAATGCGTTTTTTTAACTTTTTAAAAACATATCTCAAAATCCTGATGGGATGGTGTAATTTTTAAATCAGATTAAGAAACATCATGACAAAAGACATCAACTACCCGTATTGATGTATAAGAAAAGAAAACTGTGTTGACCAGTGTTATTGGTCTAGGACAAGCTAGTTCTGAAATCAAAATTCACAGAAATTAGCAATGGTAAATTAAAATAAAGATATGAGACGTTGTTGAACATTATTTGTTGATCATTAAAGACAATTAAAAAGAAGTAATAGAAGCCAAATAAGTAAAACTGTATCGCTTAGCACTGTTAGCTTCAAGAGATCATGTTAAACTACTAGGTTATTTTTTTTAAATTATTTGGGTTGGTGAAGGAGATCGTCCAATAACCCTTCGAACAATCCACCGCAAAATGATACCTTCTGAACTTAGATCTTACTCTATGCATCTTGTATTAGCACTCACTACTAAATACCGAAAATAAGTTTAAGAAATTTAAAGTTGTGCAGGAAGAGACTCCTATGAAATACAGGGTGGCATAGGATTGTATTAAAAATTCAAATTCTGGAATACCAGTCGTCAAATGGTTAGACCTAGATGTGAGGAAATACAATCTTCAATTATCTGTTGAAAGGTCTGTTAGTCATGGTATGGGGCAATATTACTCACGGGAATAGGTCCCCGTTAGTGTTTGTCGCTAATACTGTTCAGCGTTATTTAGAATAAAGTTTTGAACTTCATCTTCTTCATTATCTTCAGAGGTTTTAGATACGTATTTGCATGTCTTGCTATAAATTTTTTGAAGAGGCTTATGTAAATCTTTGTTGAATTTCACGACAATAAAGTACGTATGGGACATTATCAGTGGTACGTTAAACAATCTGGTACGTACAGCCATTGATTAAAGTGAATACTAATTATAGTTTAAAATCCTTCACGATGCGTCTATAGGCAACATATTTTTAATTAAAAAAGAAAACAGGACATTTATTCTTCCTTTTAAATTTTTATCATTCGTTATTTACTAATATATTTATGTGTTACCATCGTTATCAAATATAATAACGATCAAAATATTAAAAACCTTGAATTTCTATATCGCCTTGTATATATCTAAGTGATTAGAATCAGTATACCAAGGGTTATATAACAACGAAATTTTATAATATAGCTTACTAACTAAACTAAGTTAGTTTAGTTTTCAGGATTAAATTGATCGCTTTCCAAAGAACAATTCTTTAACGCGTTAGTGAGGGATGAAAGACTTATGGTTTTAAAGATTAACGCAAGCCTTTTTAGTGCTCTTAAACATAGAAAAATTTGTTTATTACAAAATGCCCCAATGAAAGTTTTTAACCAAGTAAGAATGATAAACAACAAAATCAAGCTGGTCAAATATGTGATTTTAGACCTCAAAATGTCCCAAAATATCTTATAAATTAAGCCAAAAAAGAAGGATGAAATATACTTCCTTTGGCATCACTTATAAAATTTTGTTGAGGTCTAGAATCCACAACCTTTATAAGCTGACACCATCTTGTCCGCTACTCTTATTTGCTTAAAATCTCAAACACATAGTATATTTACCTTTTTTCTGTCCTATCAGGGCATTTTACAGTAAACTAGCCCACATTCTTTTTTGGGAATACATTGCACTTTGACAAAGAAATGTTAGTAGTTTCAAAGTTATCTTAAATCCATGTAGACACATGGTTGAGGAAGGGTAAACGCAAAACCCATTCTTGGGATTAATTTGTGGATTTTGCGGGTTTCAAACAAATTAATAATTACAACTGATTAATTAATTTTCATCTAACGAAAACTTAGTTGACAGCAAAATAAATTTAAATTCGCAATACTTGACCCACGTTACATAATAAAATCGTCAACAGCCAAATGATAACCACTAGACCACGTACAATATGAAAATTGTTCTAGCAGTAGTTCCCGAAAATCGTTAATAGCTCAGCTTCTAATGAAGATCTAAAAAATGAAAAAAGTGTGATCTACAGCACATAATGTATAGACTGCTTTCACAAATTTTTAGCCATTTATTATATTATATATTTGCTAAATAGCCTGAATTCTTCATTCGAGTAAACTTTTCTTTCCACATTTGCATATATTTGCATATATCTCTTTATACATACACTTTTTCAATACGAAAAAATATATCCAACCAATATATCGACTATGGAGATTCTGAAAATCATACCACCATCTAGCAATATCCTTTTCCCTGAGAAAAAGTCGGAGGGCAAAGGTCTATTTCTGCACTTTTCTTGAAATATATTTTCTATGGGTTTGTAATTATCCACACCTAAGTGTATCTGGCCAAAAGAAATCGATTGGTATCACCCGCGACGCTATAGTTTCAAAATTAACTACGTTTAAAAGCTTGGGGTCTTATACCACCATTGGACGTGCCCTATCGAAGTCCAAGTGCATTTTCATGAAAAACATAGACAGACGTCTATTTGAATGTATATATAAGAATTACTTTAAAAAACACCGCAACAAAAAACTTTATTGGTTCTTGAGGGCGAGGATGATACAAACTTTTCGTTATGCTAAGTATATGAGGGCATCGCACTAACGTGTTCACCCTTATATATAAAATTATTAAAATTTTAGAATTATTATTCTTTGACAATACAAAAGAACATGTAACACATTATTTTATAACCGTAATGATATACTTAATAAGATTGTGCAAATCTTTTTAGTTTTAAGGATTTTCTGTAAAGTCTGATCGAACTCTAAGTTAAAACGATTTTTTAGTTAGATAAAAGTAATGTTTTTAGATCAACACTTCAAAGCTGTGTTCTTTGCTTCCTTATTCTTAAATTCTGACTTTTATAGTTTTGTCATATACTGCTTTTCAATTAACTCGGGAAATTCATTTTTGACATGCTTGTCCTAAAACAATAAATCAATCTCTACGTTGACAAACACTAAATATGCAGCAATAGTAGTTTGTCGACTTTGAAATATTAAATAATTCGGGGTTTCGTTACCAATATATTTAGCACTTCTAGATGTTATAATTTCTCATCAATTTCAAGAGAATATTTAATTTTTGTTTTAGATGCAAGGTAGGATGGTGGGGTAAAAATTGCGACAAATGTTTTGCATATCCTGGTTGTGTAAATGGAAATTGCACAAGACCATGGGAATGCAATTGTAAACCCGGTTGGGGAGGAATGCTGTGTGATGAAAGTATATAAAATCATATAATTATGTACTTGTTATTACATTGTCTTACACTTTTAGAATTGGAATATTGCGAAAAGAATCCTGATGTTTGCAAAAACGGATCAAAATGCGTACCGCTAACTAAAGAAGATGGAGAATATAAGTGTCGATGTAGACAGGGTACTTCAGGAAAGAACTGCGAGATATCTACGTTCACAACTACTACATCTGCAACCACAACTCTTGAAGAAACAGACGTTACAACTGAAGATTTAGGTGTCCTTGAAGAATCTGTAGCTAATCAAGAAAATAACGTTAATAATTAGTGTATTAATAATAATTAGTTAATATAATATTAAATAAGAATATTTGTATTTATTGTAATACATATAAAATAATATATTGATTTCCTATTGTAAATATTAATATATTTATTTATAATACATTTATTACAGAAATAGCGCCCGTAAATCTATTTAATAAATTCTGTACAATGCATTTATTTATTTATTTACCCACATCAGAGACAAAGTATACACGAAAGATGTTTCCAAAATTCTGAAAATTTCAATTCTGCTTAATAATTAAAGGGCGAATAATTAATGCATTCAGGCATAAAGAAGTTCTGATATGCTTTACCTGTTAATCGATTAAGATTAATATGCTTCAACCGCTTAGAGAACACAAATGTCTTTTTATATATTAATTTATCCACTGTGGAGGAGGCTATAAGTTCTTAATGAGCCATTATGTTATTTGTCTTCTATGGAAAAAGGATGTCAAACCATCCGAAATCATTTAACGATTATATGAAGTATTTGGTCAGTCCGTAGAACCAAAAAGTAGTATTTATAATTGCGTGGATCGATTTAGAACTTGAAGATGATCCCCGTAGTTATCGACCAAATACTGTAGTAAACAGCACTAACACCACTGCTATCGAGAAGATCTTCAAGAACGTCAGACGAAAACTATTCATGTAGTTAGTGTTACTGAAGGTATTGGTACCTGTACAGTGTCTAACATTCTACGAGCATATACAGTTAGGTTTGAGCTTGTTGAGTACCTGTGCTCTTGGAGTCAAAACAAAATTCGCACATATCTGACAAACAAGGAAAAAGGCCCTCCACATGAAGCACATTCAGTTTCATCTGCTCGCAAGACAATAATTACTACGTTTTAAGATTGCGATGCAATAATTTTGACAGACTACAGACCACAGCGATGTACAATTAACAAACAATATTATGCAAACTGTTTGTCCGGAAACCAAGCAAAATAACTCACAAACTACCTAACAATATGTCCCAATACCTAATATAAATAATCTATCAAAGAAAATAAAGGAAACCTTAGTATCATAACATTAAAATAGCTCACAAAAACTACAATAATCTCAATAGTTTACATTATAAATGAAAAGATAAAATGCTTACATTAATGAAAACAGGTTATATATGAAATTCAAGCAATGATTGCCAGGAGTTATACTTGAACGAACAACGCGATACTTACAAGAACGATTAATTGGACAAACATTTTCAAACAATACTAAAGCTTTAGAAAAACACGTGAAGGAAACCGAACACATTTGATTTCCGACAGACTAATATCATCACACTTAAGAAAAATAACAAAGCCTAGAAACATATCGGAAACTATCCACACACAAAAAAATAATAATTCCATAAACAATTAAACCGATGTAAATAATCTCTCAGCAATGTATTTGATCATCGTATAAACCCTCTATCAGCGACACTGAAACCAGCTTTGCAAAAATTTCAACATAATCGGTTTACTTCATCGTTTATTAGATACGAATATAAAAAATATCAAAACTCAAACAATCTACTTCGTTGAAACTAAAATAACAATGTTCACATAATCTGAAATATTCTGCCACCTTTATTGGCACATTTCTCAATTTTGGTCCGAATGAAAAATCGGCAAATCGAGTTCACAGCATCTCTAATGCGATTCCTTCAACACCTCTGTCATTTGGAATTCTATTCGAATATACCATTTGTTTTATCAGACACCAAAAAAATAATTGTTAGATTAGGGGATCTGGGCGGTCACAAAATGTGACCAGCATTGGCTACCATTTTTCTTGAAAATGCTCATTCAGCCATTCACAAACTCCCGAAGTCGAGTGAGTAGGATAACCGTCGTTTTGAAAAAATCTTGCTTCATGCAGCAGTTCGTCCACAAAGCAATCAAAAATATTTAAATATGTATGTCGATTAAGTCCTCCCTCAATAAAATATAGTCAAATTATACCATAACGATAGGAAATTACACACCAGATGTTAACTTAATTAAAATATTGACGCTTAGAATTTATTACACAATCATGACTATGTTCAGCGACTGTCATCGGTCGGTTCATTCGAGAAAATAATATTTTTATGGAAATCCCGATCCTCCAGAATTTTCTCTCTCAAACTAAGACCAAATTTAAACCTTCGGGCTTCATTCTAACTTGTGACGAAATCTGATTTTATATGGTTTAGTTGCAAATGTGATCTACTAATGAGAGTCTGCTCAATTCTTAGCGACAGTTTGGGGTGTTCGCGTACCCCACTGCTAACACAGTACTTACGTCATCTTCAACAAAGTTTTTTTAAATTTTTTATTGGTATATTATGTACACCGCCGGTAGTCAGAAATTTTTTAACCAGTCCGGATGCTGTAGACTGTGCGGAAAAGTAAAACAACACAAATATTTACAAGGTGTACTTGGTCTTGTTGAAATTTTGCGAACTTGCATAATTTATGAATCTGAGCAACTTTTTAATAACATTTACCTTTTTGTACATTTTCAAAAACATATTTGATATTTCAAAAATAAAAGTATGGCACAAATTATTTCTATTCAAACAGGGCTGATACTCAGAAGATAAAATTTCAGCTTTTCAGACTTTTTTAATTATTCATGCGTCGATCCAGGGACACACTGTATACACTCCTCGGAGGCTTTTCTATTCTGTGTTAGATCAAACATATATAAGGTGATCAAGGGAGTAATTGCCTGTGCAAGTAGTTTAAAACTTCAGTAATTCGACTAGTGGTAAGCATCGACAGTGCGACACATCGACGTTAACAGAGAACCATGAAGCAAATTTGCCATTGGGAAAGGTAAAGGAACAGTAGGAAAAGAACCAGAGGACATACGGATCACATGGAAGACAAGACAATGAGAACAAATAATAACACCAAGAGCAACCTTCCACACAAAGCTACCAGAGTAGCCTGAAAGATGTATACCATGTCTTGTTAGAAGCGCGTTTTAGTCAATATTACGCTCTAAAAAGTTGTATCACTTCAATAGACTGAGGATAAGAATAATAATTCAACCAAACAAGGGAAGCATGCTCTAATTGACTAAGAATAAAGCATGATTTTGAATAGAGCCAAAAAACTAAGAAATTAACAGTTGCGCAAAACTAAGTCTATGAAAAAGCGACACCAATGTTGTTGATATGAGGTGCAAAAGTTAAACGGGAATGGAACAAAATATTAAGATCTTTTACACTATCAACTATATTGAGAATCGAATCACTTATAGAACAACTATAAAATAAAATTAATTTTCTATAATACGAAGTTATTTTTAATAATATAAAATATTATTTAAAATCTGGTGTGAAGAAAACAAAAACAGGTTCAATATTAATAGTAGAGGTATAAGATGAAATACGTATCTGCGTCTCTCTCAATTAATACTGAACCTGTATTTTTGCCTTTCACACCAGATTTTTAATAATATTTTATATTATTAAAAATATCTTTATATTATACAAAACTGGTGGGGTTTTACCCACTCATGTATGTTTCAATTATCCTGTTACATTACACATGCGGATAGTCCGTAAGTTTGAGTGGAGACACAAACAAAATACAGTTTCTAGAGAGAAAGCAGTGCCACCTCTAGAAAAGATCGTTGGTTCGCATTGGTTATGTGGACAGAATGAGATACTTCGGCCGTCTGATAACAGACAGCGCTGAATTTACTTTTATGCTCGGTCTGGATAATTTCTGTGATATAACGATGTCGTCTTTTTTTGTGAATGTGTATGAAGAAATCCTTTCTCCAGCGGGGGCGTAGTAATGAACCTGCAGAAAGGTGAAATACGTATCTGCGTCTCTGGGGAGGGATATGTTCGGACATGTTCACCATAAATATTAATATTGAACCTGTATTTTTGCTCTTCACACCAGATTTTTAATAATATTTTATATTATTAAAAATACCTTTGTATTATACAAAACTGGTGGGGTTTTACCCACTCATGTATGTTTCAATTATTCTGTTAAAATTAACTTTTTCTGTGTAAGAAATGTTGATATTCAGTGTTGATTTACTAGTAGAATAAAATTGGGGGAGAATGTTCAAATTCCTTTATAAATGTGTAACATCTATAAAAGAATGTGAACATCATCCTAAAGTGCTAATACGGGGGTATATCAAAATATAACGAGACTGGTGCTATAACTTTTTTCACAACTAGAATTTTATAACACAAAAAATAGAAGATGAAACCACATAAAGTAATAGTGATTTGGCCTAAAGGCAAATTTAAGGAAAAAACGACCGCTTTATCAAGACATCGCTTGGATTCTGTATCACGACAATGCTCCGGCCAACAGATCAGCGATTTGTCAATGAACGCTTAAAGAATTGGTAGTGAAAATTATGGCTGACCTTCCCTTCTCACCTGACCTTGCTCCATGTGACTTCTATTTGTTCTATTTGTCTGAAGTCAAAAAAGAATTGAGAGGTCGAAAATTTAAGTCAAATTTAGAACTCAACAACGCGGTGTGATGGGTATACTAAATAGACTTTCAAAAAATGAACAAGTGAACAAAACGATGGGACAAGTGTATAGCTCAGAATGGAGAGTATTTTGAAGGATAAGTTGATGACGTTTTCTAAATAAATGTTTAAAATTTTTGTACTACAGAACCAGTCTCGTTATTTTCTCGTAGATTAATGTATTTTTAGATCATCCGCATAGGCAAGTAGTGAACAAGACAAGGATGTTAATAGATCTTTGAGATACAAAATAAATACGAGAGCACCTAAATGTGAACCTTGTGAGACCAAATAGAGGAGAGAAATTAAATCTATTATCTAAGTTAGCTAAGAGTGCCTTAGCTGGCATAAATGTATTGAAATACAATTTTTTAGATATATTTCGAGATTTTGTTGAACCTCTGAAGTTTAGAATAAATAATAAGTTTAAATTCATCTTCCATAACCATTTCTCATCCGTGCAGCAGCTTACATCGTAAATTTACTTCCACCCAAAGTTATCTTTAGCAAAAATATGCTCCAAGATTATCCTCAAGATATTTTTGGCACATTTGGCAATAAGTTTTCTTTTGCACATATTATAAGAAGCGATTTTTCTTGCATTCATAGAAGTTTAACCATATTAATTTTATACTAATATCAGTAACGGAGAACAAAGCACTTAGCGAAATGGCAAAACGAAATATTGCAGTTGATAATTTAATTCCTAGTTTCATACTATAAGCTACAAGATTACCTCTCGTAAAATGGCTGACTTTTATTATTAATATGGCAATTGTGACTGCTACTTTCCCTGCCATCAATAACATTCTTTCAATTAAAGTTTACAAATGATTTTATTTGGAAAACCTTAATTTGGCTTCATTGATTTTGAAAAATAGTTTGAGAAGACTTGTCCAAGATATTTTAGAGGATTTGTAAAGTTGAGAAAAAATAGCTATAACAAAATTTTATCATAAATCTTCATTTGAAGGAAATGCGTTATGTCTATTCCAAGAAGTAGTAAATAATAAAGATGTAGATAGTGACATTGATACAAATCAGCTAAAACCCAGTAGATAATTCTCAGATGTTATATTAGAAATAAAATTTGCAGTAACAAGATCAAGAAGAAATTGTTATAATTAGTTAATTATTGTTTAAAGATTTAAGAAACCACATCAACAAGAAGAATGCGTAACATTTAGTAGATGACAAAAAATCATTTATAAACAGTGACAAGTTAAAATTTCCAAGTAAGAGAATTCGCTGATCAAACAAAATGCTCTCAATGGCTTCACAAAGAAGTTCAAAACTTCGACGAGAAGTACAAAGTGGAATGTAAGCAACTAAAAGGTGAAAGGTAATTGACTTAAATTTGCAATTACAAACAACTATATCTATTAAAGAAACTATAGAAGAGATAAAGGTTGTATCAACGGATACTTAGATGATGTTGAAAGCCAAAGCAACAAAAACACCACCTCCTATAGAACAGAATAACAGCAAAAAAATTTCACATCTAACATTAAAAGAAGGAAGAATTAATGCTAAATTAGAAACGAAATCATCAAACCAAGTCTCAGTAATAACAATTATATCGTAACATGAGTCACAAGCAGATGTAAAAAACGAATACATTTTTGTTCTAAGACCACGAGATTATCAGATAAATAGATTTGACAGGTTCCTTGAAATACTAAGTCAAAACGTGATTATTTGCGGTGATTTTAATACACATTGTTTTAGTATTTGCGATAATATAAAATGTTCATTTATTTTATTGATTGCTATAATTATCGAGTAACTATTAATGATCCTACATAAAAACAAAATTGATTAGACAATATATGTGTGGAGCGAAATGTTAATAATTATAAATGTGAAGTAATTTATAATGGTATTTGAGATCATTCAGCACAGAAAATTCTGTTTTCTTAAAGAGGAATGCAGTAATACCAGAATACAGTATATACAGATGACTAACAATGAAAGTATCACACAATTTAAAGGATTGTTGAATAGGAAACATTGATCAGATGTTGCACTAACTTGAAATTGCTCAGACCAATATGCTGCTTTATCAATTTATGTACAGTTATATACAATTTCGAACTAGCTTTTCCCAAAGTTAGCAAAACTATCACCTCTAATAAAGTAACTAGTAATTAATGGATTACACAAGGTATTAGTATTTCATCTCAAAAGCTAAAATATCTATATTATTCAGCATGTAATGGTGGTGAAGATATAAAAAATATTATCGAATATATAAACAATTTATATAAAAGTAATTAGGAACACAAAACTAATGTATAATAGTAATATTATAAGAAATTCAAGAAACGAATCTAGATCTGCGTGGAATATCATAAACAAGAATTATCAAAATAAAATCAATTCCGAATTCATACTTAGAAATAATGACAAATTATTAACGAACCCAAATTAAGTAGCGGAATATTAAGTATTTTAATATGGTATCTGTTCGTTTAGCGAAAGTGTCTTTCCAGAAAAATTAAGAACTCCAAAAATTGAACCATTGTTTAAAAAGGGGTCAAAGGAATTAGTCGAAAATTATGGACCAATTTTCCTATTAAGTGTATTTGCGAAAGTTTTAGAAAAACTGCTTACTAGATTAATCATATTTATGGAGAAATACAAATTATTCAATGAACTTCAGTTTGGTTTCAAGAAAGGACGTAGCACAGTTACTGCGATTACAGCGTTCTTAAACAAACTATATCAAAATATAGAGGACGGTAATGCATGTGCTGAAGTTTTTGTTGATCTGAGTAAAGCTTTTGACATGATAAACCATGTCAAAAGGGCTGTTGACATGGTAAACCATCAAACTAGAAAAACTATCGTGTTACGGAATTAGAGGTAAACCGTTGGAATAGCTTCGATGTTACTTAAACAATCACAGTCAATATGTGCAAATTCATAACGTCACATCGAGTAAAAATACTTTGAAATGTGGTGTGCCTCAGGGCAGTGTATTGCATCCTCTATTGTACATTATCTATCCAACCGATGACATGATGATGTACGCTGATGATGTTTCACTTTTGGTCGCTGCAAAGTATTCCGGATATGTAGGCCCAAATGTATATGTTAGTTTAAATACTTTAAATAACTATTTCATTAATAATAAACTTATATTGAATAATACTAAAACCGTATTTATTGAATTTAAAGCAAACTGTAATGTTAGGGATCAGTCTCATCTTGTTAAAGGACATTCATCCAGTATAGCCCAGGTAGATAATACTAAATTTCTGGGTGTTACTATTTATTTTATGTGTAACTGGAAAGATCATATAGAGACTTTTTACGAGAGACTTAGTCCTATATGTCTTGCCTTAAGTAGACTTAAATATGAGATTGATTTTTCGGTACTTAAAATGTACTATTTTGCTAATTTTCATTCAGTATGATATATAGCGCACTAGCTTGGGGATCATGTACGGCTATGACACGTGTTTTCAAACTTCAAAAACGAGCAGTACGTAATGATACGGAATTCTGATAGAACTAGCTGAAGTGATTTGTTCACTAAATTGGGAATTATGACCCTACCACGTGTCTATATTTAGGTCCTGCTTTCGCATGCTAAACAGAACTTTGATAAGTGTCCAGGGTTGAACTAGAATAACTATCACACTCGAAATGTATATACATTAGAAATTATAAAACATAGATTAAGTTTTAGTGAGAAGAATTATCAATATCTAGCTATAAAGTTAATGAATAAATTACCAGGCAGTTACGAACTAATGTCATATACGAGATTCTAAAATTGCTTTTTTCAAAGGTGCTACTACTCAATAACAGAATTTTTGGACGACATTTTGTGATTTTTATTATTTCTTAATGTATACAGAGTGGTTGACTTTCCATTGTATACTCAATATTTTCGTTGAGAGTATCATATTTAAAAGAAACTTAAACGTGTCCAATACTATTTTTTGCCCTCTCTCCGATCCTGTGAGAATGGTATGCTATCTCTTGATAATCAAAAGATGATCTAACGAAATTTTTTTTTTTAGTTGAACGCCCTTTATATTATTGGATATTTAGCTAGCTTATTCAATTCTGAATACAGTAAAACTTTATTGGGGGCAATGAATAACGCCATAACAAAAATAAAAAAGTTTGCTTTGGAAATGTGACTTAGTAAAAAACAAAATATTATTTAAATGTCAGTTCGTATACCAACTGATGAGGTGACACAGTTTAGAAATTAGTGAATCATTATTGTTAGTTCCCCTGGATTATTTACTATTTTTAAATATAGAATTTACTAATGCCGAGAAAGCAGATATGTTACAATGCTTTTATTTATGAAATGATAGCTGCCGCATCTGCTGAAAGATATCGAAATGAATTATTAGAGCCGTTTATTAATGAACTTCATGATGATGAACTTACGGAAGGATATTTCCAGCAAGATAATGCACCAGCGCACAAATCTTGAGAAACTATAGGTTTTTTGCAAGAATTTTTCGATACAAGAATGATTAATTTTCCTCCAAAATCTGCAGATTTAAAAATTTTAGAATATATATTTAAAGAATACCTTTTGCAAGACCAGACATCAGACAATCGAAGAACTTCGTATTGCTATTGTAAGTTCTTGTGCTGACCTAATCTCAGATATCCTAATAAATGGCTTTGAAAGTATGAAGCGTATCGTTCAAATTTGTCGTCAAAATAATAGTCAACATTTCCAACATCTGCTTTAGTATTATTTTCTTTTAATTTTGACTATTGTAATAAATATTTTTTGAAAAATTAAATTACTAATTATTACACACATTTACATAACATAACCAAACTAATAAAATTATACGTTTATGACAGATTACGTGCACTGTCACCGACCATTTAAAAAAAGCATGGCCGTCGCTAATGAAAAAAGTTTTTGAAGGCACATTACATGGCTTACTGGAGTGAAAATTTTAATAATAACACGTTAATACAAAGCGAAAGGCAATAATAATTTACCACGCAAGTATTCTCGACAGAAAATAATTCGAAAACCGGAAAAATATATTCCGAGAAACAGAAAAATTTATACTTTCGAATGATATAACCCACGATCTTTACAATCAATTAGTGCACACAAAATGTGAGCGTTTTAACAGAGCAAATTATGGAGCCAGTGTCTTGTTTAATATGCAAACGCCAAATATGTATTTTAAAACTGACACTAGAACGTTAAATTTTTTGATTGTATTAAACTGTATAGTCAAGCAAAAGAAAGAGGACAAGCTTCATTCCAGTCCTGGCCGGTAAGACAAGACAAAACCACACCAGCAATAAAAAAAGTAACGACAACAAAGAATAAATTTGGTGTAATTACTATTATTGCATTAAGTAAAATGTGATGAAATTTTATTATTATAAAATTATTGCTTGACTATTTTAAAAAAATTCAAGTAGAAAAATACGATAGATGGCAAAAATAATACAAAACTTAAAAAATACACTACACTATTTTCAATAGAGATATAAAATGAATGTGGAATATACAAACAAATGCGGATTTTTAAATGTAGTGAGAGATTATTATTACCATCACATTAACAAAACAATTTTAAAAAATTATTTATATTAAAAAGATAACCAAAAATTCAAAGAACGAAATGATGTCAAAGTCACTATTGATTACACCGGCCTACAACCATTTTGGTGCTGGAGATTTTAGACCCGATTTTAAGTATGTCTTACATGGCGATATCAAATATGTTACCCGTTTTCTTCTGTCAGCTCTAGTTCCCGAGAAAAAAAAAACACAATTCACGAAAAAATATATATTTTATTGACATTAAACATCAAGAAATTGTCTTTGGAGTGATTTTCTAGAATGAAACTGACTCGGGCAATCTCGCATGATTGCCCAGCAATAGTCAGCCATCATATGACTGTCCCACCTTCCATGGCATCTATTCTCCATTGTTTTTAGGTCTTGGTGGAAACGTTCCCCTTGTTCTTCGCTTAGATCTCCTAAATTGTGTTGGAAATTATGTAGATGACTATTGAGACAGTGTAATTTTATACTCATATTATAGCCTAAATCTTTGGAATCGCACCAGCATTTCCTCTACTAGTTCTACATAGGTGTCAGCCTTATGATTTCCGAGGAAATTTTGTGCAACTGCTACAAAAGATTGACAGGCAAGCCTCTCCACATCATTCATACAAGTCTCAAAATTAGTTGTGTCTTTCATCAATTTACGTATTTGAGGTCCATCAAAGATACCTGCTTTTAGTTTTTCAGTACTTAAACTAGGAAATTTGTGAGAAATAAACTGGAAACATTGACCATTTCTATCAAGAGATTTAACAAATTGCTTCATTAGCCCTACTTTTATATGCAATGGCGTAAGAATGATTTTTTCTCTTCAAACTAAGGGTTCATTTATAGCATTTCTTTCCCCAACAACAAGAGCATCTCTCACAGGCCAATTTTTTGCAGTCCAATGACGTGATTTAGCTCGACGGTCCCAGAGACAAATAAAACATGGGTATTTAGTATAACCACTCTGTTGACCCAATAAAAAATTAACCATCTTCAAGTCGACGCAGATCACCCAGTTATGTTCAATATATTTTGTTTTTGTAAAAGATTTGAAATTACCTCATATTCTTCTTTTATACATGTTGAGTGAGCAATTGGAATGGGAGCATATTTATTTCCATTATGTAGACTTCCTTTACTACTCTCAATAAAGAGACGCCATTCATTGGGCTGATAGATCGTTAAACCCATGAAAGCCAGCAAACCACTCACATTACAGCAATACACAAAATTTTCATCAGATGAAAAATACTTCAATAACTTTCCCTCTCTCGTGCGATATGTAGACACTCGAACATCTGAGGAAAGACAATTTTTTTCTTTTAATCTTGACGCTAGTAACTCAGCACGATCCTTCGAAAGATCTAAGTCTCTGACGAGGTCACTAAGCTCATTCTGCGAAAATGGCTTAGGATCTGATGTTATTCCGCAGTATTGAAAGTCATCATCTACTTGGGAAGAAATAGGTATTTCAGCTTCATCCTCCTGAGATTGCTGCACTACCTGGTGAAAAGTTGGTATTGGAACATTTTCTGAATGAGGAACAGGTCTTTGTACTAAAAAAATATTGGGGTATTTCCATTTATGGCGATTGTTTTTGTTGATGCCCACTATATTAATCATACAAAAGTAACAGTCGCCATAATGATTTTTTTGTTCTCGCCATATCATAGGCACTCCAAACTTCAAAGACTTACGTTTCCCTCTCTCCCATTGTCGCAAATGTTCAACGCATATTTTATAAACACTATGAGGCACCCACACTTTATCTTCGTGTAGAATTTCAATACCGAAGTAAGCAAAATACAAACGACGCACTGTGTTTGTAATCGATTTACGCTGATTTTTCAGTATGTATTCACCACAAACATAACAAAATATATCAGGATCGTTAACACAACGTCTGGACGTACTAGCCATAATGAAATAGTAACACAAACTTTATCGATGATATTGTAATAATGACTAGTTACGAACAAGACCATAACAAGACCGACAACAATTCACAATGAGGGTAGTAGGTAAACTAGAGCTGATGAGTTAAAATGACATATTGCAGTGGATTTTACTTTGAAATTGCTTTATTTAATTTTAATTCCCACCACAGCTTATATCGCCGGCTATTCAGTCTAGTAGAATCCTTGAGCTTACGTCTCTGGGTCGATCCTCTCGGATACCGGTATATTAAAAATTAAAACACAAGGTGTCAGATAATTTATACACACATTTTTTCTTTACATTAATATATATATTTAAAAAATAAAAAAGAAAAAAATCCCTCTACAAAGTGTATAGGGTGCTAAAGCGTCATTAAACAGTAGCAATGAGGAAACACTCTTTGTGAACATTGACTCGCACACAGAGAAAAACCTCTTCTGAAACACGATCAAATATAAAACTAATAAATATTAGTGAAATCTGTCAAGTTTAACCTCTACTGTGACCCCTTCAAACAAATATCAAAAACAAATTAGTTTTTAAAACTCACGCTAGTTGAAATATTTATTCATGCATCAAATAACATGATAAGATCAGTCCCCACTACAATTCCTCCAACCTTAAATTCAAAAAAAATGTTCTCGAAGTATAATATTAAGAAAAACAACTTCCCTTAAAAAAAAAACACGACAAGCTTTCGCTAATATCCATATACTACTTTCAAACACATTATTATTACAATAAATACAAAATTTATAGCACTGAAAATAATCCTAATATCTAATAAATAAATAAAATAATTTTTATCAACTTACATTAAGTTTTTGTGTAATTTTAAAATACACGAGAGGCATCTTTTTCCACAAGATTTCAAATAAATATGAAAAACTTCGCAAAAATTGAATTAAGATTACTTGCACCTTACATTAAATGCAAAACAAAATACAGACCGATTTTATAACACAAAGAACAAAATTGATTATTTTATTCTTTAAACTGAACACTTTAACAGTCAAGATACCTCTAAAACAAAAATGAAAAATTCTTCATATCCGCCTGGCTATCCCTACCATCTATCAAATCAAAATATACAGACAATACATCTTATCAAATACAATATCCGAAAAAGCGGCAAATTCAATTTCTTTGGTCCACCTAAATATACGAGGGCTAATCACAATTTCATACATTAAATATCTTATTTATAAAATATTAGATATATCGATCCCCATCTGAAATAAATAAATATACAAGTGAAATAGCTAATTTTTTTATAAACTGTCCCTAGTACAGAGTTCACTAATAGTTCAATCTTTTTCCTTACTTGTCCATGGAAAATCCATGACATAATTCCCCGAAATTATCCGAGAACAAAGTCAGAACATCACTGAGCTTTTTTCAAGGATAATCTTCAGCACAGCACTCGAGACAGTACCGCACCCTGTCTTGGTTCTCGGCACTCACTTGTTGTATTAGTGTTGAACAGGATCCTCCTCGTTCTGATGCTGTAGTGTGGTAAACATTTTCAACTTCTCCATATACATTCTGTATATAATTTTGAATATATAAATGTCTTATTTGACTTAAAACATTTTATCTTTTATGTCGTTTTACTTGACATAATTCATCTTAATGTCATATTGCTTGACATTTTATATAGTTAATGTCATTTTGCTTGACATTTTCGAATGGATTTCGTTACAAACATCACAGACGAAGGAACACGCCGAAGCAGCAGTCATCCCCGTCGAATCTTCGAGCACACTCTCGATCACATGGACATGAATGTTTCCAACGAATTTTCATAAATAAAAGAAAAAACATAGCATCAAAATCTCATATATCAAATCATCATCATAAACAAATTCATAACACCATTAGTTCCCAAGCAATTTCAATAATAATAATAATCATAATAATCAACAATAATATCATGAGCTCAATTTCTTCCTATATTTATAGTTTTAATTTTTTTCAACGCAATTCCCGTTATCAATACTTTTTTATACGCAGATAAATTTTATTAATTATGTCAACAATAAATTTTATTTTATAACTCATTCTGTATATATATCCATTTGCTTAATCCAATTTATTACCAGGTCAGTTAAATCAGCACATCGTAAACCATCCTATTCAAATATTTTTATTCATTAACCTTTTTACACATGCCAATAATTCTTTTTCTATATATTCATAAATACCATAATTTTATTTCAATAATATATATATATATATCTATCTCAATTATCATAATAACTTTTTTCATATATCGACGAAATTCTATTTAAATATACCGACGAAAATTTTTTCTATAAATACATTTTCATTTTCAATATCATATTTCATATATTTATTTCATATATTACCGACGAAAATTTTTTCATATTCAATATCATATACTTTTTATCCCGACGAAATTCAGTAAACACTTTTTTATTTTTTTCTTCTACATCCTCTTCTTATACTAATAATCTAATCCTAATTATCTATTACGTTAAATCCATTTCAGTATCATTTATCAAATCCTATTTACTTTTCCAAATTTTTATTTATATATCCTTTTGTTACAACACATTCCAATTAGTTATTTCAAAAGCAAAAATCCTTATATCTCGCATATTCCTCTAAATAGTTTACAACAAAATTTATTATTAAGTTGGGCCTATTCAAAAATATCCGACAGTAAATAATTTTTTATTTATTTTTCTCGTTACATTTATTTCTTTATTCAACTCAGGTCGAGGACCTTTAAATCTAGTCCACTTGTGATTACCTATAAGTTTAATGCTTTTGTATCTATTACCTTTATACTTTTTATTATCTACCATAATTTCTTTACTACTTTCTTCATGATAATTATTGCTATTTATTCTTTCTAAATTATAATTACATCTAATACCCTTACTATTATTGCTTATTGTCTCTGGTAACGTTTCCCTTCTTATATTCTTTTTATTATAGTCTATCCTACCTGGTGAAGCCATTCTATTCTTTCTCTTACCATAATTATTTGCTCGTTGAGGACTTGAATAATTACTATTACTGTTATTATTTTCCATTCTAGAATATGGAGTTCTATTAATATTACTATCTATATAATTATTCTGATATCTATTATTATACTCCATGTCATCTACTCTTTTTAACAGTTCAATAAATTGTTGCATGTCACTTATATTTTGAATGGCTACTGCCTGACTAATTTGTGCATCAAAATGAGTACTTAATTGGCATATTAAATCTCTATCAGTGATTTTTGGTTGCAAATATTTTAAAATTGAGTGTCTCCTCATAACATACGACGCTCGTGACTCATTACTATTATTATTATATCTACCAACTAATAAATCATTTCTTACCCTCATTTGTCTTGTTGTTCCCCAGAATTGACTGGTAAATCTGACCTCGAACTCCTCCATCGTCTTCACCTCATCCGAGATCATGTCCCACCAGGTCATTGCATCGTCCTTGAGACAGTTCCCTATTTTCTGGAGCTTCTTTTGGTCCCCTGGCACATCCTCTAGACTTTCCTTTAATTTTTTTAGAAAACCCATGGGATTTGTATTTGCCATACCATAAAACTTCGGCAATGGTTCACTTTGCACTGGTACAGGGATGAACACAGGCACATTCGCTTCGTTTTTTTCCTTTTTCATTTGATCGATTTGTTTCTGCAAGTACGTCACCTTTTGTTCCTGCCATTCTCTTTTCTCCTTTTCTTCTAAAAGTTGACCATTCAATATGCCTATCTTTCTTTCCATATCTTTCATCATTGTGTGCACCATGTCCATTATCTGTTGACTGCTTTCTTCATTGTGTCCCCCTTCATGTATGTAACCAGCATTACCCATCCTTTGTTTCAAATTTTCCATTATATTTTCCATATTTGAATTATATCGTTTTATTTCTTCCAATTATACGTTGGACTCGCCAAAATTGTAATATCGGCCCCACGTTGGATTGCGCCAATTGTGCAGTGGATTTTACTTTGAAATTGCTTTATTTAATTTTAATTCCCACCACAGCTTATATCGCCGGCTATTCAGTCTAGTAGAATCCTTGAGCTTACGTCTCTGGGTCGATCCTCTCGGATACCGGTATATTAAAAATTAAAACACAAGGTGTCAGATAATTTATACACACATTTTTTCTTTACATTAATATATATATTTAAAAAATAAAAAAGAAAAAAATCCCTCTACAAAGTGTATAGGGTGCTAAAGCGTCATTAAACAGTAGCAATGAGGAAACACTCTTTGTGAACATTGACTCGCACACAGAGAAAAACCTCTTCTGAAACACGATCAAATATAAAACTAATAAATATTAGTGAAATCTGTCAAGTTTAACCTCTACTGTGACCCCTTCAAACAAATATCAAAAACAAATTAGTTTTTAAAACTCACGCTAGTTGAAATATTTATTCATGCATCAAATAACATGATAAGATCAGTCCCCACTACAATTCCTCCAACCTTAAATTCAAAAAAAATGTTCTCGAAGTATAATATTAAGAAAAACAACTTCCCTTAAAAAAAAACATGACAAGCTTTCGCTAATATCCATATACTACTTTCAAACACATTATTATTACAATAAATACAAAATTTATAGCACTGAAAATAATCCTAATATCTAATAAATAAATAAAATAATTTTTATCAACTTACATTAAGTTTTTGTGTGATTTTAAAATACACGAGAGGCATCTTTTTCCACAAGATTTCAAATAAATATGAAAAACTTCCCAAAAATTGAATTAAGATTACTTGCACCTTACATTAAATGCAAAACAAAATACAGACCGATTTTATAACACAAAGAACAAAATTGATTATTTTATTCTTTAAACTGAACACTTTAACAGTCAAGATACCTCTAAAACAAAAATGAAAAATTCTTCATATCCGCCTGGCTATCCCTACCATCTATCAAATCAAAATATACAGACAATACATCTTATCAAATACAATATCCGAAAAAGCGGCAAATTCAATTTCTTTGGTCCACCTAAATATACGAGGGCTAATCACAATTTCATACATTAAATATCTTATTTATAAAATATTAGATATATCGATCCCCATCTGAAATAAATAAATATACAAGTGAAATAGCTAATTTTTTTATAAACTGTCCCTAGTACAGAGTTCACTAATAGTTCAATCTTTTTCCTTACTTGTCCATGGAAAATCCATGACATAATGTCAATATACTGTACATTACCTACTTTATCGACAATTCAAACAAACAGAGATGCACCAAAAAATTTTTTTTTGTTTGTAGGCCTGTGTTATACATAACAAAACCACTTAAATATCGAAATTTCTTAGCAACCAACTGTGTCTAAATAAATCAAATAGAAGCAATTGATACAGTGGAACCACGATTAACCGTGCGCGGTTAATCCGGGCGGCGGATTATCCATGCTTAACTTTATGATTAACTGTGCGCGGATTATCCGTTTGTAGTTATTTTCATTAAAAAAAGTTAGCGGAGCTAGTTCTACCTATTAGCTGTAGTTTTAGTTGGGCTGTCAACAGCGACTTTAGAACAGCCACCCTACTGCTTTAAGATTGGTTTTCGGGGAAACCAAAGCGTTTCGGAGAAATAGTCGCGTTACGAACTGAAAGCAGAGTGGTGTAGTGTATAGTTAAGTTGACAACTGACTAAAGAATATAATATAGGCAAGCAAACGGTACGGGATATTGTGAAGAAAAAAGCCGAATTACTGAGCTTTATAGTCAAGGCAGACAGTGCAGAAGCTATTTCTGTCAGAAAATCTATTTTTTGATGTAGCAATGGGAACCGATTGATTCTTAGGGAAAAGAGCCGAAGGAGGTCCGATATCAGGACCTACGTGTACTAATCAATCCCAAAAGTTTCATAAACAGTTGAAAATTAAAGGAAACTTTTTTGCGTCTTCTGGTTGGCTGCACCAACCAGCCATTCAAGAGGAAAAATTGAGTGCTGATGTTGTAGCTATAGTAAAATTTTGCTATAATTTGGAAAATATTATAAACGAACACAACTTAAGACGCGAGCAAGTGTACAACGTAGACGAAACTGGGCTATATTGGAAAGCAATGCCTGAAAGAGCAGCAGAGAATGTAGGTAATTCTTATTTGTCTTCACTTTTAAACAACTTTAGAATATATGATTGCTTCAGCCTTTACTTGATCAAATTCCATTATAACTATTATCAGGATAAAATAAAACAAATTTTAAGGAATTTCACTTTTTAATTTACACTGTAACGATCGTTTAGCTCCAACCTGAGCTTCGTCAGACATACTTACTAACTTATGTACAAATTTTAACACAAATGTACAAATGTAACAAACACATGTTTTGTTTTAAATAGTTGAAGGAATGGGTACTTATTATTACTAAAATGTCTATGCACAAAACTTTCACTACGGTTTATACAATACTGTTCTTAAGTAATAAAACTAGGGGTTTACATTATGTTACAGGAAGGTAAAGAAATTCTATTGAAAAATACAATATGTGACTGTCTGAATATCAAATAAATAAATTGAGTAAGGCTGAATTATTTATTTCTAATTGATCATTGATTTATTTGATATTCAGACAGTCACATATTGTATTTTTCCATAGAATTTCTTTACCTCCCTGTAACATAATGTAAACCCCTAGGTTTATTACTTAAGAACAGTATTGTGTAAACCGTAACGAAAGTTTTGTGCATAGACATTTTAGTAATAAAAAGTACCCATTCCTTCAACTATTTAAAACAAAACATGTGTTTGTTACATTTGTACATTTGTGTTAAAATTTGTACATAAGTTAGTTATATGTCTGATGAAGCTCAGGTTGGAGCGAAACGATCGTTACAGTGTAAATTAAAAAGTGAAATTCATTAAAATTTGTTTTTTTTATCCTGATAATAAACAACTTTAGGCTAAGACTTTTGTTTACTTCAGGTTTCAAAATCAGCAAGGATCGTATAACAGTATTATGCTGTGCTAATGCATCAGCAACACATAAAGTCAGGTTAGCTGTTATTTAGAAATCCAAAAATCCAAAGGCATTTAGAAATATAAAAGCCAAGGACTTAACCGTTGACTATTATAATCGTAAAAGTAATTTTTAGAAAGTAGTTTTTCGATAAAATTATACCTCATGTTAAAACTTATCTGAAAGAAAATAATCTTCCATCAAAAGCCATACTGCTATTGGATAATGCACAGGCGCATCCTGATGCAGAGTTACTAAAAGCAGAAGATGGAATCATATTCGTGGTATATTTTCCTCTGAATGTTACATGTACTGCCCAGCCAATGGACTAAGGGGTTATAGAGACCATGAAGAGACTTTATAGGAAAGACCCTATTCTCCAACTGTAGGGAGAACACGAGTTTATGAGGTTTTAAAAATGTCTGAATTTAAAAGAATCAATTTATGCCGTCGCTTGTGCCTGGAATAGTATGAAGGAAAGTAATATTAGAAACGCAATTGATAAAATAATGACATTAGAAAATACTGTAGTTGAGAATGAAGATGATTTGAATGATTAACACCTATTATCAATTGAAAATATTACCTCCATAGTGTCAGAAATCAATGGAAGGAATAAGCAAAGAAGAAATACAGGAATACAGGAATGGATAGGATGTGATCTCGAAGAAAAATGATACCAGATTATGGATGATGATGCTGATCTTAATAATAGTCATGCAGAAATAAGCTCCGATACTAGGATGATGATGATGGTGACTGTATCATCAAAAGAAGTAATCAAGAAGCAAGAGATGCAGTTAGTGTACTGCCCGAATATTTTGACGAGCAACCAGAACGTAATGGTATTGACGTTCTTCAGCTTAGAAAAATAAATTAATTTATAAGGGCTAGAATATACGAATCACAAAAGCAAAAACGAATTACTGATTTTTTCAAAAAGTAAATTATATGTACCTTATTTTTTTATTTATTTGCATAATGCGTATTTAACATCTACAACACTTTTTTCTATTTCTACAAGCAAATGTTCTTATGTTTTCACTATAAAAATAATTTTTTAATGATTTTTCTATATGTATGTGTCCAAATAAAAAACATTAAAATGTAAACAATGATGTGCTTCGATTATCCGTGTTTTCAATTATTGCTGTAATTGGTAAAAATACTACTTTCTACTAATCTTTTGTATTCGTTCTTCGTAGTATTTCGAACACGAAGCTTTGTACTGGTCATACAAAACTTTTAGTGTTCGTGGCATTCGCCCACTTAAGCATACAATACTCTTCATCGTCTTTGAAAAAAACAATATTACTTGACATTGTAATTATATTTTTATTATACATATTTACCATAATAAATAATATTTTTTTCTTTTCTAATATTATGTGTTTGTTAAATAACTATTGAAAAAAAAAAGAAAAGAAAATTTATACAAGAAATAAAGAAATTTTTAAAAAGTAAAGTATTACACATAACGTTTTCGTCGAGTATGTAAGTTAACCTAAGTAAAACTTTCGTAAATGATAAATGGGATCATCTCTTCAATGACACAACTTTTACCAAGTAAAATGGCAAAAGTACTACCAAAATATGTATCACATCAACAGTGACCTCAACAACGTCAACAAAAGAAAGTTCTTTTATATACATATATGTTAAACAATTAATTATTTATCCACGAGCATACATAATTTTAAGGAAGGTCAATGCCTCCTCAGCATTCAAGCATACCATCTGGCCTATTCCATTCGTAACTACATATAACATTCGTAACATATCTTCTTATGTTATGCAACATTAAACGCAATAAGCGTTATCTAGAATTAAAATATACAGGCACTACTAACACCGGAAGCATGCAATAGGGTGTGCTCTATGTAAATATGTACGTACCTTTGAAGAGAACGCCATTCCTTAAATATTATACAAACATGCATATGAAAAATAGCAGCCGCTATGATTTTTGTAACAATACTTCAGCAATTGATTATAAAACAGAAATCTATATTTTCTTAATTTAACAAGTATAGGTTGTTTATAACAATATAATATATCAATGATATCTGTTTGAGGATACATTTAATATCCTTTTATAATAACATTTTTTATGATTAAATATAATTAAATCTAGATTATAGAATTCAAACATAAGATTCCCAATTTTATAAACATTTAACTTTCATTTTGAGCTTAAACTACTGTATAACATACTTTTATTAACACATCTAAATTGTATCTTTTACATTTACAAATTTAGTTATAACCTACTTTATAATTTAGACCATTCGTTTTATTACATAGGGTTATTAATTAAATTTATTTATTGCTTTATACATCACATCGCTTGTTTTATTGCCTAGGGTTATCAGTAAACGCATTTAGGAAACGATGTTTAATTTGACCACCCATTGTTAACGAAATATGTATAATAGGGTTTCATTTCTGTACAAAGGAACTAACCGGAACTACATATTTAGGTTTATGACACTTACTAAATACTTAATTAGAAACGATATTTTATTTATTTATTTATTTATTTATTTATTAGTAAGATCTTTAAGACAATATCGTAAACCTTGGGTATTATTGCTTGTATGCACAATATCCAAGAAGTAAAAACACAAAAATTCACTGTTATGACGTTAAACAATACACTGTACAACCAATCCGCGTATGATAATATTTAATATGTAGAAGTAGCGGTATATTTTTACCTACTTGAATAACATGACAGAATAGATTTGTATGAACTTGTACAGTATCAACTCAACATCAGTACAAGACACACAGTCTTCTTCCTAACATCATAACAACCATACTTTAATAAGCGACACCAGTCTCGACAGCACTTTTATGTTAGTATAAGTCGTTGTATACCAAAAAAAAAATGTATCTAATGTAAATAAATATATTTAGACGAAAGAACATTTATTCATTTAAAAAACAGTCACCGAAGATTGAAATAGTAAAGTGTAACCTGTGCACGGTGAAGAAACATCAGGGTCGTGATTCTAGTAACTGGATCCCACCATAACATTGGTACATCAAGCCCAATCAATTTGGTTTCAAGAGCCGACGTCCCCAACAATATCTTTGAATGCTATATTACTACTTAACCAACGTTACTTTTGGATTAAGAAAAAGCTAAATTAATTAATATATTTTTGGACCATATGTAAAAACAGAGGAGTTGGAGAGGTCTATAAAAATATATATTGAAAATTCTACACAATATTAAGTCCGATGGTATTTATAAGAGTGATAAATCAAATTTTAAGAAAAGGAGAACGAAGAAATTAACGGACTCTATATTGACACCAGTAATCTAAACCATACCTTATAAAAATTTGTTATATGCCGACAATTTAATAATTAAACCGGCTAATGAAAGAGCATTACAAAGACCAATAGAAAATGCACACCTTGCTATTAGTTGATGACAGTAATTTCCAAAAAATATACATTCATGTTATTTTCGGAACAGAAGATGTATATAATTTCACGGGGCGAGGTACTTCGGCTGTCTGATAACAGGCAGCGCTGAATTTAGTTCTACGCTAATAATTTCTGTGATGTGGCGATGTGGTTCTTTTTTGTGAATGTGTCTGAAGATATCCTTTCTCCAGCAGGGGCGTTCCGATGAGCCTGTAGAAAGGCGAAATACGTATCTACGTCTCTGGGGAGGGATATGTTCGGACACGTTCACAAAAATATTAATAGTGAACCTGTACTTGTGTTCTTCACACCAGATTTTTAATAATATTTTATATTTAAATTTAATTGAATCGGCCGATACTTGCTGGAAATCCATTATATGTAAATGGGATTTAAGTAAAACACTTATATTAATTTCCAGTATATATTACACTTTATTATATATTAATAAATAGATAACATGTTTCGCTACGATGTAGCTTCTTCGGATCTTATATTACTACTGAACACGCTCTTCACAAATGTATGGCTTTTTTCTAAACTATTTCAATGGGTTGCACTTGTCTACATTAGAATCGTCTCTTACCGATATATCGTCTAAAATTATTGTTATTTTAATATTTAATGAAACCAGTTTAAAAGTGGGGAATTATTAAGGTCTAATTGGTCATTTAACAATATATCTGCATATTTAAGTTTATTTATTTCTAAGGATTCCAGTAAATTTAACTTTAATCCTTTTTGTTGTGACTGTAAAATTTCGAAATCTTTATTGAAACTATGATTATTTTCCAACAAATGAATTGCATAATTGGAATCTGTCTTTTTGTTAATAAAACTTTTAAAATGTTCCTGTATTCTTTTCTCAAAGCTCCTACCAGTTTGGCCTATGTATGTTTTAGGGCACTCTTTACATGTTAGTTTGTATACTCCGGATTTATTACTTTTGCTTGTCTTGGATTTATTATTTTTTATGAATTTCCCTAAAGAATTATTAGTTTTATAAGCTACATTTATATCTGTTTTTCGTAAAATTTTTCCTATTTTTTCACTTATCGGTCCTATGTATGTTAATAATTTATAATTGCTTGGTTTATCTTTTATTATTGGGTACACATTTTCTATTGCTTTCCTATATTTCTTTTTTCTTAAAATTGTATCTACTATATTTGGGTTATATCCATTATTTTGCGCTATTTGTTTAATGATATTAAATTCTTTAAAGAAGTTTTCATTATTTAAAGGTACTGATATTAATCTGTGTATCATACAATGGAATGATGCTAGTTTTTGACTTACCGGGTGACAGGAACTATTGTGAATGATAACATCTGTGTGTGAGAGTTTGTGATATATTGAAAAGACATGTTTATTATTTTGTCTAGAAATTGTAAGGTCCAAGAAGTTTATACTTTGATCTGATTCTTTTTCTATGGTGAACTTAATGTTTTGGTGTAGATTATTTATGTGTTCAAAAAATTGGTTTAATTGTCTATCTGTGCCTCTGAAACAAGCTAATACATCATCTACATATCTGTGCCAGTATATAAAATATTTAAAATTGGGATGTTCTTTAATTTGACTTTCTAAATTATCCATAAAAATCTCTGATAATAGCGGACTCAATGGGTTGCCCATTATTAGGCAATTATTACATGAATATATCTTACTGTCAAATGATGGCCTAATAATGGGCAACCCATTGAGTCCGCTATTATCAGAGATTTTTATGGATAATTTAGAAAGTTAAATTAAAGAACATCCCAATTTTAAATATTTTATATACTGGCACAGATATGTAGATGACGTATTAGCTTGTTTCAGAGGCACAGATAGACAATTAAACCAATTTTTTAACACAAATAATCTACACCAAAACATTAAGTTCACCATAGAAAAAGAATCAGATCAAAGTATAAACTTCTTGGACCTTACAATTTCTAGACAAAATAATAAACATGTCTTTTCAATATATCACAAACCCTCACACACAGATGTTATCATTCACAATAGTTCCTGTCACCCGGTAAGTCAAAAACTAGCATCATTCCATTGTATGATACACAGATTAATATCAGTACCCTTAAATAATGAAAACTTCTTTAAAGAATTTAATATCATTAAACAAATAGCGCAAAATAATGGATATAACCCAAATATAGTAGATACAATTTTAAGAAAACAGAAATATAGGAAAGCAATAGAAAATGTGTACCGAATAATAAAAGATAAACCAAGCAATTATAAATTATTAACATACATAGGACCGATAAGTGAAAAAATAGGAAAAATTTTACGAAAAACAGATATAAATGTAGCTTATAAAACTAATAATTCTTTAGGGAAATTCATAAAAAATAATAAATCCAAGACAAGCAAAAGTAATAAATCCGGAGTATACAAACTAACATGTAAAGAGTGCCCTAAAACATACATAGGCCAAACTGGTAGGAGCTTTGAGAAAAGAATACAGGAACATTTTAAAAGTTTTATTAACAAAAAGACAGATTCCAATTATGCAATTCATTTGTTGGAAAATAATCATAGTTTCAATAAAGATTTCGAAATTTTACAGTCACAACAAAAAGGATTAAAGTTAAATTTACTGGAATCCTTAGAAATAAATAAACTTAAATATGCAGATATATTGTTAAATGACCAATTAGACCTTAATAATTCCCCACTTTTAAACTGGTTTCATTAAATATTAAAATAACAATAATTTTAGACGATATATCGGTAAGAGACGATTCTAATGTAGACAAGTGCAACCCATTGAAATAGTTTAGAACAAAGCCATACATTTGTGAAGAGCGTGTTCAGTAGTAATATAAGATCCGAAGAAGCTACATTGTAGCGAAACATGTTATCTATTTATTAATATATAATAAAGTGTAATATATACTGGAAATTAATATAAGTGTTTTACTTAAATCCCATTTACATTAAATATTTTATATTATTAAAAATACTTTTGTAGTATATAATTTCCTCGAATTCATGTAATATAAATCAAAGAAAACTTATACACAACTGTATATGCTGAAACAAATGATCTTCTAATACATATTTCACTATAGATTAGATATTTAATTAATAAATTGTCGCAATGAAATTTATAAAAATAAAAGTGATGGTTTTGAACTTACGTAAACAAATTCCACATGCTTTTTCTAATGCTCGTATAAAAGTGTAGAAGTATCTTGGAGAAAGCGGACAAGAGACGATATCTAATTATAACATAAAGGATTGGCCGAGATATATCTAATATCGATATAACTGTACTTATTTCCTATTTATGTGTAAGTACACACCTGTGCCAACAGTTATACATATACAGAAAAATTCGAATGCCTATTAAAGCATTTCTGGAGACATTTAAGGGTAATATAGAAAATAATTATAAAATAACCTTTATCCTTTAGTAGCAATCATAATATACTATGTACTTATAATTTTAATAGTAATGCTGCGCCTATAATTTTTTTTTATTATGGGTCATTGTCTCCATGATTAGTCACATTTATTCACTTAAAGGAAAAGACAAATAATAAAATACTGATTTTATTCAGGTGGATGTGATATAAGAAAGAAATAATAGTGCATCAGAATAATTGAAACATACATGAGTAGGTAAACCCCACCAGTTTTGTATAATACAAAGGTATTTTTAATAATATAAAATATTATTAAAAATCTGGTGTGAAGAACACAAATACAGGTTCACTATTAATATTTTTTGTGAACGTGTCCGAACATATCCCTCCCCAGAGACGCAGATACGTATTTCACCTTTCTGCAGGTTCATTACTACGCCCCCGCTGGAGAAAGGATTTCTTCAGACACATTCACAAAAAAAGGACATCGTTATATCACAGAAATTATACATATCCCTCCTTGAATTTACTTCTACGCCCGGTCTGGATAATTTCGGTGATATGGTGATGTGGTCCTTTTTTGTGAATGTGTCTGAGAATATCCTTTCTCCTGCAGGGGCGTACCGACGAGCCTGTAGAAAGGTGAAATACGTATCTACGTCTCTGGGGAGGGATATGTTCGGACACGTTAACAAAAAATATTAATAGTGAACCTGTATTTGTGTTCTTCACACCAGATTTTTAATAATATTTTATATTATTAAAAATACATTTGTATTAAATAATAATGCATTCAAGTTTCAAGATTTTTTGTGGATGAATTATGTTCCTTGTTGACACTTCATTGACACGACTTGCTGATGCAGACTTTCGACACGTGATGAACGAACAAAATCTATAAGTAGACCAAAGATTACAAAATACAACCGAATTAGTCTGTCAGTAATCAAGGCTAAATCGGGTTGTATTTCCTTACGCAACAACATCAAATAAATTATAATAAATTTTGGCGGGCGAGTTCTTTCGAAAATGGAATGGAAAAACAAAAGGACAGAATTTAAGTGGCAAGATAAAATATTAATATATAAAAGTCCATTAAATAGTTGGATTGATTAAGCTTTTGCTTGATGATCTATAATTTAAAATTTGTTAAATTTATTAAAATAGAAATAAAACTAATGGTTAAAGTCTTCACTTTTTTAATACGTAATCGTAAAGCGACAATTGTTTCGCCAGAACAGTAGCTACATAAGGTATTTACACCTGAAGAGCATGTCACAAACTATATTAAAAATTTAAAATCAACAAGGTTAGTATTTACCAGTATATACCACGTCTTTTAAAAATCTAAGAATTTACATAAATATGGTAGGTAGTGAAAAAGTAGCCCATCTGTTCGGTCCTAACTGTTATACTATAGGGTACTAAACATGTTTACGCATAAAATTTGTTTTAATAAGCTAAATGTACATTTCTATTATCGTCTAAACAGTTTTCAAATTAATAAATTTAACAAAGGTGGGTTATTTAAATCTAATTGATCATTAAGTAAAATTTGTGATTGTTTTAATTTATTGATTTCTAAACTTTCCAGTAAATTTAATTTATTGCCTTTATTTTCTAAATGTAGAATTTGAAAACACGTATTGAAAGAAAGTGTGGTTTTCTTCTAATAGATCATTAGCAAAAGTTGAATATTGTTTTTTATTTCTAAACGAAGAACAATGTTCAGCAATACGTTTTTCAAACGATCTTCCTGTTTGACCAACATATATCATCCAAATATTAACTTATAGACTTCAGACTTCTTATTTTTATGTGTTTTATCTTTATTGTTTTTAATATGTCTTTATAAATTATCATTAGTTTTGAAAACCGTGTTTATATTACGTTTTTTAAATACATTGAAATATGTTTACTAGATTTCCCAGTGTACGTTTGTAAACTAAATTTTGAATTTTGCTTATCCTTTATTATAGGATATACCGTAGAGATAGCTGTTTGGAAAAGTTTTTTTGATACAAAGGTACGTTTTTTTGTCTGCATATTTTCAATTAGAGTATCTGTGTAGATAATTGTACTACCTACAATATTTGTGTATATTCTAGATTTTTCGAAAAACGTAAAATAATACTAACCTTCTTGATTTTATATTTTTAAATTAATTTGTAACGTGCTCTTTAGCTGTAAATGCCTGATGAAGACACTGTGCTAGCGAAAAAATTGTCGTTTTACGATTACGTATTAAAAAAGTGAAGATTTTAACAATTAGCTTTATTTGTATTTTAAATTATGGACCTTCATCAAGTAAAAGCCGAATCGATTCAATTAAATTTCTTAATTTAAAACTATCGTTTAGACGATAATAGAAACACGCTATTTGTTAATTTAAAGAAATGTATTTGTGAACGTTTCCCAATAGTATAATAGGCAGGCCTGGTCAGCTAGGTCACACATTTTACTCAAATATTTGTGCAAATTCTCACATTTTGAAGACACTATAAAATAATATTAACCTCTTTGTATTTATTTACACCGTTGTTAGTTTGTAACTTTCTCTAATATGTAAAGGACGAAGCCATTGACGAAACGATTGTCGTTCTATGGTCACATATTAATTAATAAAGAGTCCATCTTATGGCTTCCCAGTATACAACTATAAAGGTGTACTGACAGCAAAAGAACTTAAGAATTGAAAAAAATCGCCCACATTTATTTAGACAAAAATTTTGTTTTATTAAGATAACGCACTTTTTCATTCATCCTCTATTATTACTGTTGGGGCAATGTACCAATGTTATGGTTGATGTTGGCTAGTGGATCAAATGTTTATAATGACTCCAGTTTCTGGCGGTGATGCTTCAACATCAGTTACTAGAATCACGACCCCTATACTTATATGTAAGGATTCTTAATATCACTGTCAATATATTTATAAATACATTTTATTAAGAGCACATCTAAACTACGAATTTTATCGCACTAGTAACTAGTTCACGAGTTGAGTAATGCAGTAATAACATAAAACTGAACACGTTCAAAATCTATACATACTAATCTGACTGGATATATAGTAATTATTCAATAGTTCACGGCAAGTAGATACACACTTAAATGTGTATGCGCATTTGTACACTTAATTTGACCTGATGATAGACATAAACAATTAGTAGAAAGTACACAATCGTCCCAATTAATTACAACTTGCACTTGACTTCAATAAAACTAGGCGCACATATATGGTTTTATTGGACTTGTACGTAAAAGTACCTAATATACAAAATACAAGACGAACAATATTTTTGAAGATACCTTGAATATAAATGAGGATTTCCTGTTCACAGGAATCCGTATTGAGTAAGGATCTTTCTCTTTTACATTGCCGTTAATGTGTACAACTGATGTTACCGTTACTTTTATATGTAGACGGAAAGATTAGATATGTGTATACAGGGTGAGTCGTGAGGAATCGACCAAACTCAAGGAGTGTATTCTACTGGTGAAAGTAATCTAAAAAAACTCAAATGTTGTTATCCGATTTTTATTTGTTTTCGAGTTATAGCGTAATTAAAAATGTAGATTTAGTATACCATGTTTATGTATGTATTCGTAAAAACAGTGAAACCCCGGTAGCAATTCATTATAGGGAAGTCTTCCTAGCTGAAGCGCTACCTGTTCGTGGTTTTCCGAACTAGCGGTAGCGACATTGAAAGCAGTCGAGAAATAGTGTAGAGTGGTTTATATGCCTAATGCGTTTAATGTCACTACCTCTAGTGCATCGTTGATATAGTGAGGGCGCTGCCATCATAAAAAATGTTCCCTATGCCTTGGAGTAAATTATAACATCGTATTCGGGTATTGTGACATTGACTTGACGTTTGTACGACTATAGTGTAACAAACTAAAATGCCACACACTTATTCTAATTTAGAATATGCTAATATGGTGTTTGTTTATGGATTTTGTGATGGAAATGCTACAGCTGCTGCTAATGAATATCGTCAACGGTTTCCACATCACAGACATCCTAATAAAACTGTATTTATTAGTGTATTCAAAACATTGTGCGCGACCGGAAAGCTTCCCAGTGTAAACATAATATCTGAACGAGGCAGTCGACAACAATTACAAGAAGTAGAAGATATTCTGGATGTAGTAGAAGAAGACGCAACTACCAGCTCACGGAGAATTAGTATTCAATTAGGCATTCCACAAACAAGGGTGATAAAAACACTCCACGAGCATGGCTTACGTCCGTACCATGTACAAAGAGTACAGCACCTACAACGAGATGATAATCGTAGACGTATGGAATTTTGTCGATGGATAAATGATAATCCTAGTTTTGTATCGCGTATACTGTTTACGGATGAAGCGACATTCACCCGTGACTGTATTAATAATTGTCATAACCAGCATGTATGGTCAGACGAAAATCCACACGCAACAGTCGAAAGTAACTTTCAACATACATTTTCGGTAAACGTGTGGTGTGGTATGATCGATGGTTTTTTAATTGGTCCTTACATTTTTGAGAATCGCCTCACGGGGGACACCTATTTACATTTTTTAGAAAATGAACTGCACGGACTGCTAGAGGGTGTTCCCATAAACATCGGAATCCAAATCTTCTACCAGCACGATGGAGCGCCTGCACATTACGCTCGTGCAGTCAGGCAACATTTGGCTGAAAGGTTTCCAGGGAGTTGGATTGGACGTGGTAGTCACATTGGTTGGCCTCCTAGATCTCCAGACCTCACGCCACTCGATTATTGTTTATGGGGCTGGTTAAAAAATGAAGTGTATCAAGTAAAAGTGGACACTTGTGATGCACTAATTCAACGGATTATGAATGCTGATGACAATATCAAATATCAACCTGACCCAATCAGGAACGCAACCAGCGCCCTTGGTAGACGATGTAAAAAATGTTTTGAAATGAATGGCGGTATTTTTGAAAATATATTATAAAGAACGATAATACCAATAAAATACAAAAACTTCAATGTATGAAATTTTGTTTATTTTTAATTACGCTATAACTTGAAAACAAATAAAAATCGGATAGCAACATTTGAGTTCTTTTTACATTACTTTCACCTGTAGAATACACTCTTACGGTTTGGTCGATTCCTGACGACTCACCCTGTATATTCGTCTGCATAATTTTTCCAAATTTGGACACCGGTACTACCGTGTTTTCTTTATTTTTAAATTCCTTAAAGGATATAACTCAGTTTTTTATACAGAGTTAAGCAATAGTACGGATCCATTCGAATATCTTTGACATGGCTACTTAGATTTTAATAAAACTTTCCATAATTAATTAAATGCAAATCGGGGATTTGATGAGTATGTTTATATCTGAATCAGACTTTCGGTTTAATCGGAAACGATATTAACTTTTTTATTTTAAACGAAATACCCTATATATTTTTACGTATTTCAATAGAGCTCTACTCTGGGAGTTCACCAACAATAAGGTTTGGCACCCTCTTCTTCAACAACGACAAAGTTATTTAATTAAAACTGATATTTTAAAATCATGTTCATGTTTAGTAAGCCATTCAATTAACTGAAAAAAACGTTTTAAATTCAGATGATAATTAGTTTTGGTGGCCGCGTCAGGACCCATGAAGAAGTGTGCGATTTATTTAACAATTTGCATCAAGATCTGCATCCAATATATCGAAATGTCGTTGGTAAAACTTTAAGAACGTATAACTTGACGCGAAATGTTAGAAATGTACCGAAAAGCGGACGACCAAATGTCGCAACTAATGAAGTTATTGCTCAAAATATTGCTATAGCATTAAAAAAATACCACAAACTTCTACTACACCCCTCGCACTAACCTATGATATAAGTTGGCTGTATCAGTAGCCAGAATATTGAAGCACAAAAAATACCATCCGTATAAACAACATTAGTGCAAGAATTATTGGACGGAGATTATAATCGTAGAATTGACTTTTGCGAAAGAGTGATGGATATTGCAAAACTGAACAATATTTTACAAACAATTTGCTGTTATTGGTCCTTCTTCCATTCATGGTTTATTTCATAATATCGCGTACGTGTATAAATAATTCCAGCAGTTTCTGTTAACAGACAACATAAGCGAAATATTACACCTTGAATAGAAAAGTTACACTTTCACTATTTTGGCTTAACCATTGAACATCAAGACAAGCCCTGGACTCCCAGCATTTGTTGTGCGCGCTGGGGTGTTACTCTTAGGGGCTGGTCAAACGGTAAGAAAAGCGCTAACGCTAAATCTATGATTTGGCGTGAACAAACAGACCATTCGACTGAAGTTATCATAAATTAATCTGTAACATGAGCCTTAAAATATATTTTTTGCACTCGTATCTGAATTTTTGTCCCCCAAACCTCGACGACGTGAGTGATGAACACAGCGAAAGGTTTCATCAACACATTTCTGTTATTGAAGCTTGCTGATTATTGTTGGAGATTGATATCAGAAAGTGCCGAAGTCCAGTATAAACGAAAATAAAAAGAAAAACATTTTATACAGGACGATACCATGCAACTCCATATAATGTACATACGTAATTAATATTATTTCATTTACTTTTCAGTATTCCTTTTTCCAAAACCTGACGTTCCAGAATAATATGTTGTTATTACTATTCTTAGAACTGCAAAAGAAACGAAAATTGTACATAGCTTCAAGAGAAACATCTAAAAGCTGAGTGAATTTTTTGCCATTGAACTAGCCCAACGTTGCCGAGGGTGTACCATGAGGAGGTAATCCACATTTACACACACTAACAGATTTAGAAAACACAACAAAAACTTAGTCTTTTCACCAAAAAAGCAGGTGAAGAATAAACCATAACAAGTAAACTAATAAATTATTAATTAATAAACTAGTATCCAACTCAGAACTATAAATCAAAAAAATAATAATGGCTACAATAAGAATTGGAGTAATCCAAAGATGTCACTTTGACAGCTATCTCGCAAGCAACAGCTAATCAAAGTACAATTAGTAAAAAAACAGCACAAGAACACAAAATTATAATTCTGGAAGAATGGAATGCTTTTAAATTCGAAATAATAATGAAAAATGGCCTTCCTAAAGGATCAGTTTTGGCTCCTCTAATGTTTAACATTTACGCCAATGATTCCCCACGAACAACAAATTCACGAAATTTTCTATATGCAGATGACTTGGCTTTATGCTCCCAAACCAAGAATTTCGAGAATGTAGAATTTAGACGAATATTATCATAAATGGCGCTTGCGACCAAACTCTTCAAAAGCCGAATCATGTGCCTTTCATTTGTGTAACAAGGAAGCCAACAGAGGGCTGAATGTTGAATTTAGTGGTAGTCGGATCAACCACAACCCCCACCCTTAAGTATCTGGGCGTAATGTTAGACCAGTCTCTGATATTCAAGCAACACCTCTATGAAACTAGTCAAAAGGCGAAAATCCGCTGTAATGTAAATTTGCCAATAATTTATGGGAAGTAAATGGAGAGACATTGCGAATGGCAGCCATTGCACTGGCTTACTCTCCTCCTGAATACGGTGCTGCTGTTTGGTATCGAAACTCTCACACCAAGCTAGTAGATGTTCAACTTATCGATACAATGAGGATCGTCACCGGTACTGTTAGATCCACTCCTAGTCTTTGTTTACCGATTCTTTCTAACATTGCCTCGCCGGATATCAGACGTCTCGCTGCAGCACGGAATGAATGCGCTATGATTTCCAACAACATTGATGTTCCCATACACAATATTTTAAAGAGCATCCCCAGGACTCGCCTCAAATCTAGGAAACCGATTTCGCTGGATACGGAACTTCAGCATTACATTAATGTGAATGATTGCTGAATAGCCCTCCTCGAACAGCACCCTGAATTGAGGAATATAGATCTAATCTCTAATCCATCAGAACTTCTGTCGGGCGTAACCCTCCCAGTAGGCAATTCTCTCGATTAACCCATTTAATTAAGACCATTGTCTAGGTGGGAGAAGTTTTCCTGGTGGTATCCAGAAGCTGACCAACGGAACTGCTGCAGTTCCGAACTGGTTGAAAAATTTAGATTTTAATGTATAATTGTATAATTTTATTGTATTGTGACCCCATATGCACCAATATCTAAATTTCTATTTCGCTTCGAATACGAAATTATTAAATAAATGCATCGTCTCCTTCTTCGTCAATTGTCACTGATCTTTGCACTAAAAACATTTGACGATCAAAGAGAACCGTTTGGCATTAATTCCGAAATTCAACAATCAAAATCGAGCAAATTCAACACCATTACAATCAGCGCATAAAAATGTCATTTTATTTACTCCTTGATCGTGCACAGAATTGTATTTCTGATAAAAGAAAATATATTTAGAACAAATAAAATTATTATTGTTGGGATTTATTACTATTATTGTTTTTTAAGATATTTGAAAATAAATCTTCACGGACAGCCAAGGCCCGAGACCTCTGGCACGACCAGCCAGTGCCTTACCACTAGTTTATCGCTCAGTCTGAGATATAGGAATGTATGAAAGAGATAATATTATGAGACAAAAAGGTAAATATACTTTATATAAAGAAAATTAGACTTTTAACAGAACAATTAATGTAATACACATAGTAAATTTTTACTAGACATCGCAGAGGCAATTATTAAAATATTTTATTGCACAAAATAATAATTATGTACTACATACAAATTTTTATGCTTTTAAATAAGTCTTTTCTACGTTTGCATATATAACAGATAATATTCATACGAAAGCTTCTATTGTTATTGTTATTAGAAATCAGTCACCTAATTTAATGTTTACTCTAGACATGCCTTTCACAAATAATCTTGCTGAATGTAATTAGTTTAATGGTATTTCTTTTTATATACTTATAACTAAGCTTAGGATAATTATTCATTAAAAAACTTCAAAATATGCATGCAAATATGCACCAAAACCATTCAGAATTTTCACTTAAATATGTACTATAAATCAACTTCTAAAAAATAAATACTAATTTTTTATATTAAGACATTATTATTTTTCCGTTAAAACACACAAACAATTTTTTAGATTAAAATTATTGAAATTATGGAAACAAATTATAATTACATTTAACTACAATGTTGTAACAAATTTAAAAAAATAAATTTGCGTCTTTTGTCGGCTAGAATATTTTTGTACTGTGAAAAATTCTCTCGACATCACACGACACTATTGTTGCAAATTCATAGTTTACAATGTCACTGGCATTTAAATGTTCATTTTTTTTCATTAAGGGTTGTTCTATTTCGCAACACCTCACTAATATTCTTCACTTGTTGTTAGCCCGTATTTTTTGACAGTACTGCGTTTAATTTATTGATAAAATAATTTTTCTGGAGTTTTACTAAACATTAACTACTATATTTTCTACTATTTCAATGCTGTCTTGTAAAGATAATCCTTTAGTTTTTAGCGTAGATCTTCTTCTTCAGGTGCCATCTCCTCTCAGAAGGTTGGCTATCATCACGGCTATTCTCATTTTTGATGCTGCGGCTCTGAATAGTTCAATGGAGCTGCATTTATACCACTGTCTCAAATTATTTAACCAGGAAATCCGTCTTCTTCCTATATTTCTTCTTCCCTGTATCTTACCCTGAATAATTATCTGTAGCAGAGCATATCTTTCCCCTCTCAACACGTGGCCCAGATATTGTAGTTTTCTTATCTTTATTGTGTTCAATATTTCCTTCTCTTTCCCAATTCTTTTAAGTACAACGCTATTCGAAACCCTATCTATCCATCTTATCTTCAGGATCCTCCTATATGCCCACATTTCAAATGCCTCTAGACGCTTGTTAGTGTCTTGCTTTAGCGTCCAGGCTTCCATCCCGTACAGCAGCACCGGGAACACGTAACATTTCAATACCCTGATCTTGAGACGCAGACTAAGGTCATTGCCACACAATACTTTCCTCATCTTGTTGAATATATTCCTGGCTTGGCCGATTCTCGTTCGAATTTCTTCTGTATATTCATTTGTGTCGGTAACAGTTGTTCCCAAATATTTGTATTTCTTTACTCTCTCTATTGGCTGTTCTCCAATCCATAAGCCTTCTTGATGTCGGTTAGACTTTGTAATAATCATGAATTTAGTTTTTCTAACATTTAGTGTGAGGCCACTTTCTTCGCCATTTATTACAACCTGGTCCATTAATCTTTGTAAGTCTTCCAGTGATTCTGCGATAATAATGGTGTCATCCGCATATCTAATGTTATTAATAATTCTTTCATTAACTTTTATTCTTATTTTTGTTTCTGCTAACGCTTTCTGAATGACGTTCTCAGAGTATAAATTGAACAACAACGGGGACAACACACAGCCTTGTCTCACACCGCGCTTTATCCTTATATCTTCCGATACCTCTTCACCCAGCCTGACATTCGCTGTCTGGTTATAATACAAATAAGCTATTATCCGAATATCCTTGTTGCCTATGTCTTTAGCTTTGAGAAGCCGAATCAAGTCGTCATGGCGAACCCTGTCAAATGCCTTGTTGTAGTTCAAAAAGCAGATGTACAAAGGTTGATTAACGTCCATGCATCTCTGAGCCAGCACGTTAAAGCCAAATAGTGCTTCTCTTGTTCCCATTGCATTCCTGAATCCGAATTGGCGTAGATATTGGAGTCCAAATGCATCAAATTAGCTCAAATAAAAACGAAATCTTCTCGAACATTTTTTTTCTCAGAATACTATATGCTTCTCCAATGAATTACGCTTCTTCAGAGTCGAATTCATCAACAATTTTCTACAGAATTTCAAAATGTTACGCGTAACACACAGCAATGTCGATTCAAGTAATGTCATCTTGTCATCTTGTAATGATTGGCGCGGATGGAAGTGAAATGTCTCCTGCTATTTCCCGAAACCTCTGCACACGAGTTGGTGCTTTAATAAAAATATTGTTCACAGACAATATCAGCACATTAACGTCTGGATAAACAGTACGATCTGAATCAGCTACTCGGTGTAAAGCATGCGCTGCATCATGTTTTGATACAAAATCTGTAATCCCCGCATTGCTTTGCACATGTATGGACTAACATCGCTACAAACTAGTAGTACTGTTTCGTATAAAATCCCGGACGGACACAATAAACCTAAAGAATCGTTGAAAAAAGTAGCGACAGTAGAATGACTCACTTTGTCCAGCACTTTTAAAGCCAGCAGATATGATTTATCCTTGTCTTCATTAACTCCTAATATACCAACTACAAAATTTGCTATGCATCTTTGTTCTACGTGCATCTTTGTTAATTTATTAAGTATTGTTCTATATAACTTGAAAATGTAATTCTTTAATTTAGCTAACGGAATGTCAACCCAAATAAAATCCGTACAAAGTTCTTCGCCGAATATCCTGCGGACATCGTCGGTGGGGCTCCTCACAACTCTCCAGCGAGAGGCCCTGTTGGGAATCACGGGAGCTATGAACAGCACGGGAACCGCTTCCATATAGGCCATCGTGGGTCTCCCTCCGCTGGAACTATTTATAAAGGCGGAGGCAATGGCTCCGATACTGAGTCTGAAGACCAATGACGTATGGTGTCCTAATAAGGTTGTAGGGAGCCATACAGATATCACAGGAACTATACTGGAAGAGCCGATATTTCAAATGCCGGTGGACAATATGTCACCTGAAATTATGTTTACAGCTAAGCTGAACATACTTATACCGACCAGGGAACAGGCAAAAAGTCGCTCGATCGATTGTGGTGCCGGCACCTGGTACACTGATGGATCAAAATCTAGTCAGGGGGCAGGTGCAGACATACATATACGGAATGTGCCCTGGAAGGAAGATATCGATATGTCTGGGGAAACATGCTACGGTTTTTCAGGTCGAATTGTTAGCAGTCGCAGCCTGCGCCGATGGAATTCGGGAAGCCGGCTGCGCAAGCAAAAAAATTACCATAATGACTGATAGTCAGGCGGCTATTAAAGCCATTATGAACCCATCTACCAGTCTAAGCTGGTGAAATATTGTAAATAGGTCCTCAATAACCTGGCACAAGACAATACAGTGTCGCTGATATGGGTGCCAGGACATGAGGGAATTAAAGGCAATGAGATAGCCGACAAACTGGCCAAACAAGGTACTAATAGGAACTTCATAGGACCAGAACCTGTATGTGGAATCACTAAGGATTCCGCTAAAAGGGAGATCTGATCTTGGCTAGAAAAAGAACATAAAAATAAATGGAGGTTAACGGAAGGTCAACTCCATACCAAAACACTACTAAGGGGGCTGGACGGGAACTTTTCAGCCAACCTAATTCGTAGTAGCAAAAAAGAAATTAAAATAATTACCGGGTTAATAACCGGACATTGTCCTTTAAGGAAGCATTTGTACACCATGGGCTTGGTTAGCGAGCTCTGAGATCTATTGGATCCTTCGAGTGTACTCAAACTTCCCCTGAGGAGTACAGTGGCTTTTATCGAGGACACAAGACTAACAGAGTGGAATTGAGAGATCTATTGGGGATAGCACAAAGAGCAGTGTGCTCAAGTGCCTGGACGTGGTGGCGTCCACCCCAAAACAGAGAAGAAGAAGAAGAAGAAGAAGATCCTGCGTTTAGATCCTTTTACGGTTTCAAGATGCTGAATGACTTGAAACTTTTTTGTCGCCGTATCGTGAACTTCGCAATATTTGCAAAATAACAAACGCCCATCTGTTGTAAAATGTTTATAGATTTGATAACTATAAGGTTTAGGAAAGGCATTTTCAGAATGTTTGAATATTAAGATAACCCTAATTTCTCTTCTAAAACTTATAATTTTCACATATGTTTATATGTTATTAGCAGAGAGCGGACCGATAATACATAGTGGCGGTCTCAGATATTGTATGCATGCTATAACAGCCCCACTATTTGCTTGCTCGATTGCATTCGTCGATGATGTTGTTATTTCCGTCGTTATGAATAGTACATTATGTGTATTCCAGTCAAAAAGTTTAACAAGCCAGTCCTCAAGAGGTTTCCTACAAAATATACTGATTGTCATATACCATATGTGTGTATTCCCTTATAAATTCAATTCAACAGTGACGTGTAAGTCTATTCTCGTATTTACATGCTGTTATACATGCATATACATATATGTATTTATTGTTCTTGAGATAGTATATATTCTATTCTCTTCTATAAGGGATTGTTTCTGGTTTCGTTTCCTTCAGTGTTATAACGTTTAGTATTTAAAAAAATCAGTTTTATATTGTTATATTATATAACTATCTTATATTTTTTTATAAATATTAAGTTTAATTTACTAGCTTATTTTTGTAGTAGTTTTTGTTTCTTCTTTTTAGTCCATTTCTTTCTGTTCTTAGTATTTCTCTTTATTTTCATTAACTATGGAAAATTCTCGTAGGGTAACCATTGTAGGATAAATTAGAGGCCATATAGTTTGGTTTCATATTCGTAATGATACCGAGATATATTGCAGTGCCCGTTCATTAAGTTTAAGACGTCCACAAAAGCGTAATGTGCAAAGACATGTTTCTTCAAAAACTTATCAAGATAACATATGACTATATGCACCTGACACTTTTAACGAAGAACTGTGTGAAGCTTTCATGGCGGCCAATGTACCATTCAAAAGGCTTAACAATCCAGTCGGCAAGAGCTTCCTTACAAAATATAATGATCGTCATATACCAGATGAATCTACTTTACGTAAATACCACTTACCAAAATGTTATTTGAGAACCATTAAAAAAATACGAACCAACCAATCTGGTCATTATCTTTGGCTAAATGCAGACGAAATAGAGGACTCTAGTGATGATAATTCATAGTCCATAGGTGTCTGTCTTGTATTCGCAATAGGTTTGCTTCTGTAAGCGATCCGTGAGTTTCAAACAATTTGATACGTGTGGCAAGGTGCATAAGTGGTACATACCTACATATGCATTTAATACGTATCTGTCAATGCACAACAGAGCGAATGTAATTAACGATTTGGTAACCAGCAGCAAGTTCTGCTGAAACAAAAGTCATGCTTACAAGTGAATTGCGTATCGAGTTTTGATATAACATATTCAAATCTGGATTTCTGCTAAATATGCCATCAACTGTTTGTCTCAGCTTTGAGAAATATCTTTTTAAATGATTATACTAACTTATCAACATTTGGAAAATGACACCTGATGTATTCACATCAGTGCAGTGCATGTGCTACACGAGTAACGTATAGCATATCGGGATAAGATTGCTTTAATAACTTCCCTATTTTTAACATATAAGCTGCCGCATCAGTCAAAAATAATAGCATCTTGTCTTTATAGTAGTTATCCGATGACATAATATTATGAATACTTTGATCAATTACCTCTGCAACTGTTTCACCATTTGCGACTTGCAATATTTTAATTGCAATTAACTACGGTTGGTATGAAGTTGTCGGATGAAGAATACCAACAACTACATTTAACACATATCGTCCCATTACATCCGTTGTTTAGTCTGCACTTACCCGAAGATAATGACCAGATAAGTTGGTTCGTATTTTTTCAATGGTTCTCAAATAACATTTCGGTAAGTGGTATTTACGTAAAGTGGAATCATATGGTATGTGACGATCAGTATATTTTGTAGGAAACCTCTTGAGGACTGGCTTGTTAAACTTTTTGAATGGAATACAGATAATGTACTATTCATAACGACGGAAATAACAACATCTGGTCGACGAATGCAATCGAGCACCGCCACAACGTTTTATCGGGGCAATTGGTCATTCAATCGTTTCAGTCCGCTCTCTGCGGATTATATAATCAAAGAAAATGTAATCTACATTTTCTTTTATTTTATTTACTTTTGTCTACTTTAACAGAAAAAATGGAATTATTGTCATATATCGTTAAACAAGCTTCTGACGATTTTCATTTTATTTATTGCGAGATTTACATAATGAATTATATTAATTTAAATATTTTACGAGGATTATTTTACGAGAAGTGAAATTTGAAATGAAATAAGTAAGATAAGGCATAAAGTTCTTTATTATTTTTTATAATATTCCTTTCAACAGCAACACGTGGACTAACGGTGCTGAAGTGCCATTATACCATTTTTGTATGACCTTTCTCAAATCCTGCTCCGTTGCTGCAATAAGTTCTTTACCCGACCCATATCTTTCCAGTAAGGATAATATTTCCTTACTGGGTTCAAAATGCTGTGACGCTCTATCTAAAAGCTCCCCCATTTGAATGCCAAAAATCGTAGCTATTGTCTTATCCATCCATGGAAATATGTATTATTACACAAAATACATATTTTATTTAATGTATTTTGCGTTTCCAGGAATTTAGTAATCAAGAAATCAGAAATATAATTTTTATAAATTTTAAAGAAATGCAAATTAGAAATGGTTATTTTAAATTTGAAATTATATTTAAATATAAATAATCTTAGTTATTTTCAAAAATTTTGAAATTGATTTTAATTTAATTTTCAATGATTATGATGTGTCATTTTTTGCAATTTCACAATTAAATAAACTTCTAAATTAAGACAAATCGAATTAGAATTTAACTAATAAATTGTACCTAAGCATACAAAACATTTTCAATGTTTAATCTATTATAAAAACTTTTTTAAACGAATTATATTAAAAAGATGATTATAGTTTATGTTTCATGAGAGCGAGTATTAAGCCCCTCTATAATACACAAGTGTCTGTAAAAGGTTATTACAAAAACTTACTGCATATTCCTTACACAAAATAAACCGATTTAATAAAACTAACTGTCCGGGTCAAAAAGAAACGGGACATGCCCTATAACGATTTTAACATAAATTTAATTTTTCTATTTTGCGTTCGAAATGAACTCATTATGAAACCCAAAACAGTATCGAAATGAGCTTCATTTCGATACGCTTTTTGCATTTTTCAATGTTGTCGTTGTTCGAACACAGAAATAAATATCATTGCTGTCATTTGATCTTAAGAATTTATGTACATTTGACAGATATGATATATGTCCGTATTTTACACAAACAACGTACGTTGTATACAATTGACAACAACATATATATGTTTCTATGTCACTCATGTTTATATTTTTAAATGAAATATCAAGTAATGTTAATGAAAATTAATATATAATATGTAATATAATATACTTCGCGGATAACAAGAATTAAATTTGAAAATGTCAAGTATTAATGTGACCAACTGCATGCTTTATATAAAAATTAAACTCTGAACTTTCAAATTAAATAATTCCAATTTAAGCAATTTATTAATGTAAAAAACGCAAAATAGAAAAAATAGTATAAAAAACTCGTTTCATAAGGCCTTTTGCCGCACTCGCTCTTTAGAAAACTCGCCGCTATCGCGGCTCGTTTTCTAAACTGATCTCGTGCGGCGAAATGGTGCCTTATGAAACTTGTTTTTTAATATACTATTTTGTGTCTTTTGTTAATATTAATAGCCATAAATATTAGGTTATGCATCTGTCATTATTAAGTTAGTATGATGCAACAAAGTACCGTCACAATAGGTAAAAAAAGTGTTGCCTTTTTTATGTCGCAGACTATTCTGAAATCGTTTTTTTTTTATTATAAATATGAAACGACACTTGTAGTTGTGCTGAAATTTAGTATGTTAATATAGCTTTATGAGACAAAAAAAGCATATCAAAATTTTGAGTAACCATTCCATAGGCGTAAAACTGGGTTTTTTTAATAATTGTGCATTTAAAATTTCTACACCAATGGAAGAAGAGGGATTTAGGTATAAAATTTAGGTTGTGTAACTTATTACTGTCATGATTTTGTGAAATTTATATTTTAATAATTCAAAGTAACAGTTAACAGAAAAATTATGTTACCAAAATATGCAAAAAAATAATAAAGACGACGAAGATAATTAAAATGTACTCCTTGCATAACTTCTTCATTAGATTTGACAATATTTGTTGCATCTTATGTACGTTACCACAGTTGTTCTACATTATCTACAGGTGTCATTTAAATTTAGATGTCCCTATAAAAAATAATCCATGGATGTTAAGGCTGGTGAACGTGATACCCAATTTACAGGGGCGCCATTGCCTGTACCTATACATTTCTTCGGATTTTGTTGGTCTAACGGCCGGTATTATCATCGTATTTAAAAGGACATTTATATTAAATGGCATTTAAAAGCAACGCAAATGTATTAACAAATGATTAAAGGAACATTTAACTCTAAACACGCATTTAAACGTAAATGCCTGAATTTGATTACTCATGTATTAAATGGAGAATTAACGTATGCGTATTTATGAAAGGTGACATTGAAAAAACTACAATACATAGTACCACGCGATAGAAGACTATAAAATGCTAAAAAAAAGTTCTTACACGCTAATGTCCGATCGCCTTTTGTTTTCAAGACACAGGATTTAGAAAGTTTGCCAGAAATTTTTTAGTTAATTTCTTCCCATGACAGCCGTCAACCTAATTCTTCCAATAATTTATCAAAATTTTACGTATTGCTGATTAAGAAAAACATACTTCATTAGAAAATTTATTTCTCTTCAATAGCTCACAACAAAAAAAATTGCTGCTTGGTCGACATAACAAATAAAAAACAAAACTAAATTTAAAAAATATGATTAACGTACCTAGTTCTAAATGTGTTCAAATTGATGGACTTGTTCTTGGATAAACTTTTTCAATCTTTGTGTTAATGATTGACGTCATCTTTGATAAATGCCTGGATTATTACGGAATCTATCAGCAGACTCCATAATTATGTTCCATAATTGCTCTTCACTAATTATTTCTACGGTATACACTTCTGTTTTCATAAACCCTCAAAATAACAAATCGAGGGGATTAAGGTCGCGACAACGAGCTGGCTATTGGTCCTCCACGACCAATCCACCTATTTTTAAATAATTTTTGTAAAAATTCCCTTGCTCTACGAGAAAAGTGAGCTGGCACGCCGTCGTGCATGAAGTAAATGCTTTAAATAATGTTCAATGGGATATTTTCTAATAAATTGTTCAGTTCATTTTCTAAAAAAATGCCGATAAAGTTCGCCTGTTAATCGATTGCGCAATCGAAATGGACCAGTTAGGTAATTGTCGATTATACCTGCCCACATATTAATAGAAAACCCATGCCGGTAATTCCGTATTACGGTTTGATGAGGGTTTTCATCACTCCAATCGTGCATGTTATGTTGGTTCAAGACACCCTCCCGACCAAACCTGCTTCATCGGTGAAAATAATGTGAAATTAATGATAGAAAATTTTGCCCTTGATTCAGCAACCACTCGCAATATTATACACAGAGCAAATAATCTTGTTCCAATAGGTGAAGAACTTAACGGTTAATATTCCGTACAGCTGAACTTATTTTTCTGGTGCTTATTCTCGAATTATTTTCTACTATTTGCAAAATAGCTTCTTCATTTTCAACAGTACGATGAGTTTTGATAACCCCACCATTAACTTTTGATTTTTTGAAACAGCCATCTTCTCCCAAACGCCTATGTTGTTCTAACATTAGGAACATGTCTTAATGGATACATAATTATGTCCTTGTATTCTTCAAAAGTAAAGAGAACCATTTTTAAAATAAATTTTAGAAAACTACAAACAGCAGAACCAAAAACAAACGTAATCAAAACACGAAAATTTGAATAAATTAATGAAATATTAATGTGACAGGTGCCATAATAACTATGATAATATTCTAATAATAGTCGAAACTACAATAGACTAATTTAGGTTCAATCGGACAAAATTTAAAAACTTTTACGATGCTGTATCTTGAAAACAAAAGGCGATCGGATATTAGTGTATAAGTACTTCTTATAGTATTTTACAGTTTTCTATCGCGTGTTACTATGCCTTGTAGTTTTTCAAAGCCACATTACAAAATAATACAAATCTGTATAAAAACAAATTTGTATCTGTATATACATGGACACACAGCACGTATTTCCCAGCGTTTGCTTCAACCACCAGACGCATGCGTTTCTGTCTAACAACTTTATCAATGACGGATTTACGAAGACAAACGACTGTAGGTACACTTCGCGGTCATGTAGCAAATTTTGTCCTATCAGATGACACCAGATAACCTCATGACATCTGACGGACAAAACCGACCACGCCGGTGCAAAGTGTTTCTTCTCGAATAGCTAAGCTATTACAGGAAAAGGAAAAAGACGCATATTACTGTGAGTCCATTAACTCGTCGCCAGGTGGCGTCATATAGCAAAAACAAATTGCATATCGATGCGACAATTCACATCAAGCTTTGATACAAAATAATACAAATCTGTATAAAAACAAATTTGTATCTGTATATACATGGACACACAGCACGTATTTACCAGCGCTTCGATATGCAATTTGTTTTTGCTATATTACGCCACCTGGCGACGAGTTAATGGACTCATAGTAATATGCGTATTTTTTCTTTTCCTGTAATAGCTTAGCTATTCGAGAAGAAACACTTTTCACCGGCTTGGTCGGTTTTGTCCGTCAGATGTCATGAGGTTATCTGGTGTCATCTGATAGGACAAAATTTGCTACATGACCGCGAAGTGTACCTACAGTCGTTTGTCTTCGTAAATCCGTCATTGATAAAGTCGTTAGACAGAAACGCATGCGTCTGGTGGTTGAAGCAAACGCTGGTAAATGCGTGCTGCGTGTCCATGTATATACAGATACAAATTTGGTTTTATACAGATTTGTATCATTTTGTATCAAAGCTTGATGTAAATTGTCGCATCGATATGCAATTTGTTTTTGCTATATTACGCCACCTGGCGACGAGTTAATGGACTCACAGTAATATGCGCATTTTTTCTTTTCCTGTAATAGCTTAGCTATTCGAGAAGAAACACTTTGCACCGGCGTGGTCGGTTTTGTCCGTGAGATGTTATGAGGTTATCTGGTGTCCTCTGATAGGACAAGATTTGCTACATGACCGCGAAGTGTACCTACATTCGTTTGTCTTCGTAAATCCGTCATTGATAAAGTCGGTAGACAGAAACGCATGGGTCTGGTGGTTGAAGCAAACGCTGGTAAATACGTGCTGTGTGTCCATGTATATACAGATACAAATTTGTTTTTATACAGATTTGTATTATTTTGTATCAAAGCTTGATGTGAATTGTCGCATCGATATGCAATTTGATTTTGCTAAGTCACATTGTAAATAAGCATGTTTATATGTAGTTCTGTAGTCTGTAACTCAGACATATTTACATAACCTTGAAATTTCTGTATACTTTCATCCATTATAGGCTATATATTTTCTGTTTAATATTCATTTCTCTATGAATAAATTTTCAAAATTTGTATATATTTTAAAAATTTATTGTAATTTTTTAAAGAGAATTTCATCGTTGTTTAATTTTTTCCTTCTTGCAAATATTTCTAATATATTAATGCAACCGTTAAATATTGTTTACTTTTTGATTACGGCATACAAAACTATGTACATCAATTAAATACCATTTTACAACTAAAACTTAATTCTAAGGAAACATATACCTAACAATATTAAACATCTGCTATTAATTTTGAATTAAAAGCAACACGAACCAAAGCGAAACCAAGCACAAACTGTTCAAATGTTATGAATTCGTATATTTGTTCTAAAAGTATTACGAACCTTCCTAAATATCACATTTAGTTAAATGCCGCTTAAATACATTTCATAACACAGAACCCCTAATTTAAGGAACATGTTACGTATTTGTAGACACTTCATTATTTCGTCGCCAATTAGCATGTTACTTTTATTTTATTCTGCTTTATTTATTGTGAACCTAACTCATCATCCTCATTCATCTGCTTACGTTCCTATATCTGAAAAAATTATTACGTATTAGTTCTTTCGTTGCTTTTCCCAACTCTGTCTGCTGATCACGAAGATTCGATCGAGCGGAGAGTGGTAAGACTCTCGCTCTCGTTCAACACGTGTCTGCCAATTTGAAGAATTTAGTTATTCTCTTTATGTAGAGTATCGCTCGTAGCCTCCTATCTTCAGGGAAGTGATCTTTTTGAACGGAAGCGAATCGTTTCTCACTAACAAGATGTACTTGTGTTATAAAAAATCATGCCGAACTTATCTGGTACGTAATTTTGAAATCAATTTATTTCCTTTAATTTTTACTCGTTTGTTTTTTTCTCTGCTTCTCTATAACATATGTTTTTTTGGCATGTGCGACCATCGTACTCCAGGTCGTTGTAATATCCACGTTGTTTTTCCCGGCCTACCACAGGAGTTTTTATCGTGACCTGCTACCAAGGACAATGTACGGAGCAATCAAAGTTAATTCTTCCCTACGGTGACGGACACACAACCTAGGATTTTCTATTGTTTTTGACTTGATTCAGCATCCTCTTTTCTAACTTTATCACCGTCAGTTAATTTAAGTTCTTCTTTTTCGTAAGTTACACGACCAAAGTCATCATTAAAGGCGGCAGACTATGTGCCAGACAGACAAGAATCATTTCACCATGTGTACTAAATATTGTTTTGGATACTATAATATAAATATGTTTTGAAGGTGCATCTGCTATTGCCATTAATACCACTTTTTCTTTAGAATAAATGTTTCGTTCATTGTTAGAAATACAAAATAATGTTTTTTTTTTTATTTTGATTTATAACTGAAAATATATGTTCAAATTCTGTTATCTCTTTGAAAAATGCATGTATGGAAATATTTAGGAAACTACTAAATATATGTTTTTCTGCTCCGATATGTAAACATAGCGAGAGGAATGAAAAATAATATTTAGTACAGATGGTGAAATGATTCTTGTCACCATGCACCGGGCACATAGTCTGCCGTCTTTAGTCATCATTTAGCTACTAAATAATATTAAATTTAGTTCTACGTATTAAAATATTAAGATTTAGTTTCCTCTATACATATTCAATTTTTCTTTATTTTTTGTAGCTACGTAATTCAAAGCTTCATATCTATTTTATTTAATTAATTTTATAACATCATTGATTACTTTTTTTTTTATTTGGTTTGCTATATTTTAAACGATTAAAATTTGTCTCAAGAGTACAACGTAATTACACTCTCTAACAAAAAAAAAACTGTTGCTTTAAATTTATAAAGATCTGTCCATTGAGATCTTCTTGTTTGTTTTTGCTCAAAGTAGTAATCGTGTATAGGATATGGGTTTCTTATAGCCACACGTTAAAAATACGATTTAGTTTTCTAGTTTCTTTTAATTTTTCATTTAAAATTTAAGATTTACCTGTTCTTAATTATTTGTTAATTTAATTAGTTGAAATCATTCATTCCTTTTTTTTTTATACTATAAAACTACCAACATTAGTTTAATTTATTTCCAATATTCAACTTGATAAATTTTCACTTAGTGTATTTTTAATATATTACAAGACCTGGTACACATATACCAGGTCTGCCCATTAGATCTGGCTTACAATTTTATATGAATCACTGTGAACCAGACGAATACGTATTTCGATTGGGTTTAATAATTTTCTAGGCATAGTACCCAGCTTCTGAATTAGTTTCTACGTAATTGCATTTGCTTTTTCTTTTTTTTATTATTTAGACTTCGCTACAGATAAGATATAGAGCTATATTAAATATTTCCTTTTGCTATCTTATTATTTTATTTTTTTTGTCGGTTCTATTGTTATTTTAATCTAATAAAGCATAGACTAGTTGAATCCAAAAACTCCCTTTTCTTTTGATATAGTGTCGGACGGCTCGGTTGCCCCTTTACCCGCTGCGTGGCTTGCCATTTTTGTGTGATTGTCATTTCCGAGTTTGCAGCGTCTAGCGGTACCAAAATTCAGTGGCGCCCTTTTCCACCTTTTTTCGTTTTTTTTCTTGTACCTCTGGGTCTCCCACCCCTGGTCTGAGGCTGTCTTTGTAGCCGGGTGGGCGGCTAGGCGTTGGCAGGAGCAGGTAGGTGGGGCTCGAAACTTTATAGTTACGATATTGTTCACGGTAGCAAACACTTAATGTAAATGTCTTTTAAATAAAACTAGTTTTAATATCTGTTGATAATACCGGCCATAAGTGGTGAATATCGGTTACAAATTACCTTTAAGTAACTTAATTTCTTTTTAAATACTTCGAATAATTAAAATACAAATTTCACAAGGACCATGACAGTAATCGAGTCTTACGAAGAGTACCTTTTCTATTGCAACTAAGTTACACAACCTAAATTTTATACTTAAAGCCTTCTCCTATCATTGGTGTAGAAATTCGCAATTATAAAAAACCCAAGTTCTACGCCTATGGAATGATGTTACTCAAAATTTTAATATAGGTTTTTTTGTTTCACAAAACTGTGTCAACATACCAAATTTTAGAAAAATCGCATTAGACGTTTCATTTTTATAATAAAAAAAAGGTTTCAGAACTAGTAACTTCAGCGCAAACTAAGAAACTTTATACTTTGTAAGGCATAACACCACAACTAGATGATTCCGAAGTGGACTACCATATTCAATCTACTTTTACCATCACACCAAACAGACGCTATAAGTTCACCTTCGTATTCAAATATGTGTATATTGTTTAAAGTTTTATCAACGTACCCAACTTTTACGTTTTAACATTAATGATTTCTCCATATTACGAATGAAAAATCCCAATTTGTCAAGAGTTAACTTCCGCTTGTAAGTTTAACCGCGCTTGAATATTACACGGTCGGAATAAATTATAGCTAAATTAAATCTATTAATTTTGATAAAAAATCTATTTTATCTGATGGGATAATATACCAATTATAGGCAAGTCCACCAGTGAAAGGCGTATCCTTGTTATTTTAGAACATTGACCTAAACACACTTTGTTATTAATAACACTTACGTGCGCAACATTCATTACCATGTTCGTTTTTTGTAGATGAATCTCTAAACAATTGTGTAAACAGGCACGCGATGATAATAAGCGGTTATTACAGAAAAATTAACAGATTATTAGCCCAACGAACGAATAATTTTACATCTTAAAGCATATAAATACGCAAGTATAATATTAGAATAAATTTCTTTCAAAGAAAATTGATTTAAGTTGCCTATATTGGTTCACGTATTATTTGAATTCATATTTTTGCTTGTGCTGTATTGAAAAATTATAATTTGAATAATAAGCTATGGTCATATGTTTTGTGTAGATCGAAAATAATAATTTAATTTTTAAACATTTATTTTAAGGATACAAAATTTTATCGTGCATTAAAAAAAACTACCTCTAGTGAGCCATGACTTCTAAGTGACATCAAAAAGCATACCGTAACTTTACTAATATGAAATGTCTTAAATGACAGATACATCTAAATAATAAACGGCTTTTGAAAATTGCAAGGTTAAGTTGGGTTAAGTGTGTTACGTATTTTATTCTCTATTTTACATTAACGTTGAAAAAATAACTTCTTTTCAGAACTAAATCACTTTTACGTGTTCGAGTTGTTACTGCAGCGACGCCTTTTACTGACGAGCACAAAATTTTTTTGATCGAATCTTATTTTCGAAACGATTGTGAGATTGACGAGATTTGGTCTTACTCAATGGAAGAATTTTAGCAGAATTTCAAATTAAATTCCCAGAAATTACTGAATAATATGATCAGTTTCGATCAACTTTAAATCTTTGTATAAATTTATTTCGCGAGACAGACAGTACTGGTAGAAAAGAAGGCCGTGGACGACCTAGAAAACGCACAGAGATACCTGTTGACAATATAAGACAATTAGTTCATGATGAACAAAAGACTTCAATTCGTTATTTAACACAACAAAGTCAATTTTCTGTTGGAACTTGTCATACTGTTGTAAAAATGGATGTACTATCGTGAGCAATTGAAGGTAAACGCACTATTATAGCTGCGTAAATTTTACCAAATTGTCAAGCTAATGTCATTTTCGTCACACCTACTGCGTAAGTAAACAATTATGACACCTTTTTTTGAAACGTAAGTGACACTTTACATACCGTATTGACAGTTGCTATGGTAGCGGGCTGTAATATTTATTACGACCCTAGGGACATAATAGCAATATTAGAAAATTTATGACAAATTTATTTCAAACATGATTAATTAACATAACTAGGAAAAATAGAATCTTGTACAAAAACTTATGATTTTGTAATATTAAATGTAAACGAACAATTAGAACAATTAGCTATCTGAACAATAGAGTCTTCTTTCTTACTAGGCAAGTTTATATTTTCAATAATGTCAACATTATTAATGGTTGGATTCCTAATGGAATCATTAACTTTCTTCTCATTTTTCTGTATCACAGTTGAGCAAACAGCCTCTGTAATATTTTGTTTATATAAAATTCGGTCAGCTATCTGTACTTTATTTATCATTGAATCGGAAACATAGCTTTCTTCCACGGTAGAAGATTTCCATCCGCCGTGTCTTTTCAGACCAAGAACATCAATTCCTAAATCGGCTAATAATGTTGCCGAGGTCCTTCGAAAGGAATGTCTGGTGTAGGTAGTGGGGTTCTCCAACGGCAAGTATTTTGCTATTTGGCTAGGAATTTTTGCGAGAGTGTTTTTCCTACAGGCTGATTTCGACATTTAGCAAAACTGTACTTTAAGAAAAATCTATCTTTGCTAATATTTTCTAATTTCAGACCAATGTATTTTTTAATAATTAGCATAAAATTAATTGGATATTCTTCCTTCGGAATAATTGTAAAAGAACGCTTTAATCCATTTTTAGTATCCGGTATTTTAATTATTATTACATCATTTTTATTTTCCACATCTTGAATTTTCATTTTAACTAGTTCATCTTTCCTACAAGCCCCGGCAATTCCCATAATCATAACAACCTGCAAAAAATTAGTATAGAATGAACACGAATTAAAAAGAATCATTCTGTAAACTTACCTTCATCAACAAATATGTATCGTCGGAAGCTTCAATAAGAAATTTATTAATTTCCTCTCTTGTAAAGATACTAGACTTTTTAGTCTTAAAACCATCATTTTTACGCTTCAAAAATCCTTTCAATTTAGGATATTTGAAATATCTTCATTTTCGTTAATAAATATGGTAGTTTTTAACATGGAGTATTCACACCATAAACTGTTGATTTTAACTTCATAGATCTATCACGAAAATATGCCAGCATTACACTTTCTGAAATACTCTCCACATACCTCTGGTGACACCAATCTTTGAACATTTTATAGGTTTCATTGTATCTGTTTTTAGATTTCTCCGGCAAAATCTCAGTACAAGCTATAATAGCATCCATCTCTATTTGATTCATGTTTATAAATTTTATTTAGAAAGAAAAACTTTTGAAAATCTATTGCATATACTTTGACATTTATCAAAAATATAAATTTATATCGACACAAAAATGGTTACCATAGATACGACAAATATTCCTGACTTGATGTTACTAATGTGTATACATATAGTAAAAGTAAAGTGGAAAATCATTCAAATTCGTCTATTTAAAAAAACGTAGGTATGACGAAAAATCTCATATGCACCACGGTTCGTACAGTACACTTTCATGGTCTCGAATACATGCAAACCTCGACCCTACGGGTCTCGGTTTGCAATCGTATTCTCGACCATAAAACTGTACTTATGAACCTAGGTACATAAATAACTATTATGTTATGATTAAATGCTCACACTGACACTTCAAAAGTACTGTATACATTAGATAAATTTTGAAATTTCGACATGCCAACATAATAAAGTGTGCACTTTCATTTGCTCACGATAGTATATCTGCGCTCATACAGGATAATGTCAGTTCAAGTACTTCTACCAATTAACCAACAGCAAAGATTTCGTTATTGTGAATGGTTAGTCTATACTCTGGATAACGATGAGGTTTTATCAAGAACGTTTTTCTCAGATGATGCATGGTTCCATGTTTCTGGTTATATGAACTCACAGAACATGCGGATATGATCTGCAGAAAATTCTCATTACATTACATCCTAAAAAAATTTGGATTTGAGCTGCTATTTCAAGGCGACTATTAATAGGCCCTCTATTTTTTTAAGGTAAATATCATCATTCAATAGAAATAACTTATGATTATTTTAGGAAACATTAATGCTGAAAGGTATCGTCAAGAGATTTTGGAGCCATTTATTAATGAGCCGCATAATGATGAACTTCAACTAGAATATTTTCAGCAAGATTGTGTTCACCTCATTGTACCCGTGAAACTCTAAACACAATTTCAGAATATTTTGATGAACGAGTTATAAGCAGAAACATGTCCAACAACTGGCCTACAAGGTCTTGTAATCTCTCATCAAACGATTTTTATTTATGACCTTTCCTTAAAAACTCATTATTTAACACACCTGTGAATAACGTATATGAATTAAGGCATTGAACCATTGGAAAATTTCATGAGATTGACAATAATCCACAGACTTTAGAAAATGCATGTAATAATGTTCGACATAGGGTTAGAAAATGTATAGAGGTACAAGGTGAACATTTCCAACTTTTTTTATGAATAAACTTATATAGAAAGAAGCTTTGCTTTATTAGACAAATATTTATTATACTTGAATTTGCATAGATCTCATATGTTAATTAACTCTGAATAATGTAGAAATCTAAAAATTATAATAGTTATTTACGTATCAAGTCCGGAAAATAAGATTTTATTGGATGAGTAAGCAAATACCAGGACGAGCCGTAGACGAGTCCTTGGTAGCTTACGAGACCAGTAAAAGCACTTTCCGGACGTGGTGCCTACAACATTTTTTGCGACCGTAAATTTTTCACTTTTATTTTCGTAAATTTACTAAACAGATGATCGTTTGCGGTAAGCTTTTGCAGTAATTTGTATTACATTAGCAACCAGTCAAGAAACAACAATCAATTTGTAAAAATAACGTTCGTGTTTACAATTTTACATAACTAGTACGGTAAAAAACATTTAGTAGGCTAGTCCGGTAAAAGGATACTTTGTGTTTGCGAAAAGAAAAAAGTACATATAAAAAATATTATCCTGAACTAACTATGCAAACTTTGCAAAATACATGTGCTCAGTGCTCAACAGGGTTAGAAAAATTAATAGAGCAAAATTTTTAATCTTTTATGAATACGTAATCTATAAAATCAAAAAGGCTTATTTGGTTTCTTCTTTCATTTATTTTTCTGTTTAACATACACAAATATTTGCTATTCTTCAAGGTGCTGTTTTGCATAACCTTCGAGTTTCCGAGGCACTCATATGTTATTTAGTTAATTAAATCTGGATAGCATAGAAATCTAAAAACTATAAAAGTATATGTACAAAATATAGTTTACCTTGCAATGCAAATATTCAATATCATTTATCATAAGTAAAAACACAAGAGCTTTTTTTTTATCGGATAAATTTCTCTTTGTAACGAAATTATTTTGCCAATCAGTAATTTGACGAGAAAACTTACATGAAAAAATTGCGAGACCGAAAGGTCGATCGATTTTTTCTAATGTAAGTTTTTCGAGCGAAATTACTGATTGGAAAAATATTGAGTTAAAAAGAAATTTAGAAGATAAATTAACGACATGAATAAAACTTTTTAAATTGTCTCCATATTGACGATTTTGTATTTCTTGTGATTGCGGTATTGATCTTTTGATATTTGTTGAAATTTCCCCAAATCGACTCGTACATTTTACGTTCAACGATACTTAATAGTTATTACCTGTCAGCTGCCAAAATAAATTAAGTGATGCAGGGCTACTAGATATGTAACAGGAAGAAGCATTTTTATCGGAGGAAGAAGCATTTTTATCGGTGATAAAAAGCTATGTAGGTTTTTATCGCTGTCAAAGTGACAAAAATGTCACCCGCAAATGGACATTTTTATATAGGAGTTAATTTATCTAATGTAAGTTTTTCGTGCGAAATTACTGATTGGAAAAATATTGAGTTAAAAAGAAATTTATCCGATTGAAAGAAAAGCTCGAGTGTTTTTTGGCAAGATAAATTAACGACATGAATAAAACTATTTAAATTGTCTCCAAATTGACGATTTTGTATTTCTTGTGTATTGCGGTATTAATCTTTTGATATTTGTTGAAATTTCCCCAAACCGACTCGTATATTTTACGTTCAACGATACTTAATACTTATTACCTGTCAGCTGCCAAAATAAATTAAGTGATGCAGGGCTACTAGATATGTAACAGGAAGAAGCATTTTTATCGGAGGAAGAAGCATTTTTATCGGCGATAAAAAGCTATGTAGGATTTTATCGCTGTCAAAGTGACAAAATTGTCACCCGCAAATGGACATTTTTATATAGGAGTTAATTTATCTAATGTAAGTTTTTCGTGCGAAATTACTGATTGGAAAAATATTGAGTTAAAAAGAAATTTATCCGATTGAAAAAAAAGCTCGAGTGTTTTTTGGCAAGATAAATTAACGACATGAATAAAACTATTTAAATTGTCTCCATATTGACGATTTTGTATTTCTTGTGTATTGCGGTATTGATCTTTTGATATTTGTTGAAATTTCCCCAAACCGACTCGTACATTTTACGTTCAACGATACTTAATACTTATTACCTGTCAGCTGCCAAAATAAATTAAGTGATGCAGAGCTACTAGATATGTAACAGGAAGAAGCATTTTTATCGGAGGAAGAAGCATTTTTATCGGCGATAAAAAGCTATGTAGGATTTTATCGCTGTCAAAGTGACAAAATTGTCACCCGCAAATGGACATTTTTATATAGGAGTTAATTTATCATAAGTAAAAACACAAGAGCATTTTTTTATCGGATAAATGTCTCTTTGTAACGAAATTATTTTGCCAAACAGTAATTTGACGAGAAAAACTTACATGAAAAAATCGCGAGACCGAAAGGTCGAGTAAAAATAATCTTCCTGTCATCAATAAATAAAATCCCGTGTTATCGTTTTTATTGGATGACACTAATGACAGTAACATTTGACAATTCAGAACAGTTCAGTTAAGTTCCGACATACCTAAAAATTTCATCACAACTTTGAGACTGTTTTTGGAATGCATGATATTATATTCATATTGTCGAAATTTAATTGTTTTCAGATATTGATTCATAGTATTTTACAAATATTTTTTGACCCTTCAAAATTATTTTTTGAATGATTCATAGTTGCAAAATATAACTTTGAAGAACGATGTAAATATACATTTATCGAATATCCAATTGTAATTGATGCAGAAGGATTTTTCTTTTAAAAAATGTAATAGGGCGTACATTACCTTTCACCAATAAAATGTATTATCTATTTTAAATCAATAATAAAATTTTGATAATTTTACTTCCGGGTAATATAAGTTATAACAAAGAAAATATTATGCTTTAGAAAGAGCAACCGTCAGATGATCACCTTTCTCGATTATGAATGTATGACAAAATCTCATATGATGCAATGTAGGATGACTAGGATGGCACTACTTTCACTTCTTAGGTTTTTTCAATTCTTGTAGATTTATTTGTGGCAAAAAAATCTAATTATTTCCTAAAATCTGTTCGTTTAAAAGTTTTTCTCCTTAAATAAGCACACTAATTCTGACAATGCGGTTAACTCGTCTTTTTAATGACATCATTATTGTTCATTTAATAGAAAAAGAAATTTTTAAAACACTCTAGTGCTTTGCTTAGCAATAATTATACTGTCTGATTATTTTCATTAAAAGTAGGTCCGACAAACTTATCTATGAAACAGTTCTCTAAATAATTATCTTACATTCGGTTCAATAATGATAATAGTATGATTTATCGTCCATTAGAAGAAAATTCCCGCGGTAGGACAATAACAAAATAATAAATTAATAATCGACGAAGGAGATACTTGTTGAAACTTCATTATATAGATATAATAAAACACAGTTGTATAGTTTCAAAATAATATATATGCACTACATATGTTTCACCACACTGTGGCTTCATCAGGTGGATGAATATACTAATTCAAAATATTAATTAGATCTTATATATATATCAATACAAAGTACAGAACTAATCTTATTCTAAGAGGGGGTGGACATGTATGAGTTTTAAGTTTAGTAGGGGGGAGTTATTTATGTCTAGTTGGTCATTTAAAATTATACCTAATTTATTATATTTGTTAATTTCTAAACTTTCTAACATATTAAGTTTTTTACTTTTATCTAGAACATGCAAAGTTTTAAAATTAGTATTGAATTTGTGATTATGTTCTAGGCAATGATTGGCAAAAGTTGAGTCTGTCTTCTTGTCTCTGTGGCTTCTTTCATGTTCCTTCATTCTAATATCAAATGTCCGTCCTGTTTGTCCGACATACACTTTTTTACAATCTTCGCATGTCAACTTGTAAACCCCTGAGTTTAATCTATTGTCCGTTTTATCTTTGTTGTTTTTTATAGCGTTTTGTAAGGAATTGTTGGTTTTGAATGAAATGGTCTCTTCTTTACTTGTTTTTATTAAGTTTCCTACTTTGTTTGAAATTGTACCGATGTATGTGATAGAATTATAACTGAATGTTTTATTGTTTTTTACTGTTGGGTAAATTGAAGATATCGTTTTAGATTTCTGTAGTTTTTTTAGAATATTATTAATTAAATTTATGGTGAAACCGTTATTTAGCGCTATAACGTGTATTCTATTTAGTTCTATATCGAAATTTTCTTTACTCAACGGGACGTTAATTAGTCTGTGAAGCATTGATTGATAAGCAGATAATTTGTGTGTAATGGGGTGAAACGAATTTGCGTGTATAGTTGTGTCTGTATGTGTAGGCTTGTGGTAGATAGAAAATTCATGTTTTTTAGTTGTGTGTGTTATAGTGAGGTCTAGAAAGTTTATGGATTTATTTTCTTCTATTTCAATGGTAAATTTGATGTTTGGGTGAATAGTGTTAATGTAATTATGTAGAGATTTTAATTGTCTGTCTGTACCGTTAAAAGAAACTAATATGTCATCCACATATCTTATCCAGTAAATACAATGTTTGAACAACGGGTGTTGGCTTATTATGTTTTCTAAATGATTTAAGAATATGTCAGAGAGTAACGAACTTAGGGGATTTCCCATAGCTAGTCCCTCTGTTTGTTTATAAAATTCATGTTGAAATTGACAATAGTTTTGGTTTAAACACATTTCTAGTAAATTTAAAAGTTCTATTGTAACAGTGGGATTGGTCTTGTTTTTGTTCAAATTTAAGGAGATTATGTTTATTACGTCCTGGGGTGGAATACTTGTAAATAGATTAGTGACGTCGAAAGATAACAATTTACAATTGTTAGGTAAATCTATATTTGAGATTTTATTTATTAAATCCTGAGAATTCTTAATTGAAAAGTTGGATTTGAATTTAGTATGTTCAAGGATAAGGTTTATTAAATATTTTGACAAATTTCTACATGGGGCTTTTACATAAGATACTACTGGTCGTATCGGTAAATTGTCTTTATGTAATTTAATTAGACCGTATAATTTAGGTGGTTGTGGGTTCATAATAGTTAATTTTGTTCTTAAATTATTATTAATCAGTGCTTCTGACTTATTTATGGTTTGTTTTAGTAGTTTTTGATATTTATTGGTGGGGTCGGATTTTAGTTTAGTGAAGGAGTTATTATTTATAAATTCTTGAACTTTCATTATGTAATCTGTCTCTGGGATCGCTACAACAGTGTTGCCTTTGTCTGCTTTGGTAAATATAATATTGTTGTCTAATGTTTTTTGTTTTATTGATTTTAGTGTATTGATATCTCTGTTATAATTATGGGGTGGTTTATAATTTTCAATAATGTTCTTTGTTATATATTTATTGGCAATATTATCTGTCTGTTTGCTTAGGGCTAAGTCTGCTTCTACCGCTAGGTTTTTTAGGTGTTTTTCATTGATGTTAGGATTCAGGTTAAATTTAAATCCTTTTGATATCAGATTCTTTTCTTTTGTATTAAAAGCAACGTTTGATAGATTTTTAAAACGATCATAGAAAGTTATATTGCTGTTATTGATATCCGGTGTTGTAGGGATGATATTTCGTTTTTTAATGAGCACAAGTTTGTCTAATTTGCTTTTTTGTATTAGGTATTTTTTATGGACTATGGGGTTGATTTTATTTTGAATAGCTTCGTACAATAGATCATACTCTAGGTTACTAAGTTTAAATGAAAGTTGTGAGTGCAGTACCTTGATATATGATGATAGACTATCCCTTATACTGTATAGTTTCTTCAGTTCTTCTTTTAGCCAAACTTTCTTTCCTGCCTCTACTGCTGAGAATGCTGCTCTACTTTTGTGGTTGGTTTTGATTACGATGTGTTTGGGTGTGATTTCTTGTTCTTTGCACTGATGTAGGAACCAGATGTTCTGCTCATTGATTTTGTATTTTAAACGTAGTTTAAAAAACCATTTCTCCTGATCACCATCACTGGCTAATTTTAAATTAATAATCGACGAAGGAGATACTTGTTGAAACTTCATTATATAGATATAATAAAACACAGTTGTATAGTTTCAAAATAATATATATGCATATATAAGATCTAATTAATATTTTGAATTAGTATATTCATCCACCTGATGAAGCCACAGTGTGGTGAAACATATGTAGTGCATATATATTATTTTGAAACTATACAACTGTGTTTTATTATATCTAAACAAAATAATACATACAGTGCTTACCCTAAAAAGGTAATTTAAGAAAATACAATATATAATAAAGAAAATGTGCAAGTGATAAATTGTTATTATTGGTTCAGGGTATGAAAGACATATCGTAGTGTGTTTCAATAAGTCAAGATCGTGTCACTTATATAATGAAAAATCTTCATGTTGCCTATAATAACAACCTTTCTAAAAGCGATAAGTAGAGTTGGCAAATTGCGCCAACAGCCAGAGGCTGACGCTTAAAAGTTGACACATAAAATAAATAGTAAGAAGTAAATTATAAAACGTGTTCAAATACTTATCGTTTTAAGAGTCTTCCGTGAAGTCACAATCGGAATAACATCTGTTAGATATTTCAATCACTAGATATGTATGTATTTTTAAAATCGAATTGAAGCGGCAATAAGTCAATATCATCTGTAGAAATAATCCTACCCATTGGTCGGCGGTGACTCATCCCCGAGCCCCAGCGCTTTCTCAAAAACCGATAGAGTTTTAACACAGGATTTGACATTTCATAGGCCCCCGTCGGTGATCACCAAGAGATCCCTAAAAAGTCTCATAAGGCAACATGTGTGTTTGTGTTACGCTTTCTTGAGACCCAGATTGCGCTATTTCGCTATACCCTAGCAGCTAGATTCGTTTTGATGTCATTCACCCTATACCTACCCTCAGTATCAAGACATACCCCAAGGTCGTCATGTTACATGCGGACCTTGGAGGACCATGAAGGTACGTCGTGATACGGCGGGTGGGTGGAGGGTGGATGGCATCAAAACGCTCTAGCTACTAGGGGGGTAGTGAAATAACCCATTTAGGTTTTTTTTAAGTCTGTAGCTTAATTGCAAGAACATTACAAAAGATATTCAACTCTGAACGTATTTCATCGCTAGTTCAACACATATATTGAACTATTGATGCACTACATTCGGCGATAAACGTCTTTTGTACAACTGGCCTTTAAAGAAACAAATATACGTGATTCGGCTGCAATTCGTGGAAACCGAATTTTTGAACGTCCACTAGTTGCATAAAATACTATGAAAAAAGCTAAGAGGAATTTTTTGATTAGATGTCTGCAATTACGAAAACATTATAATATGCAAGATTAAAAACTGGATATTGGATACGTTCAATAATTAAATAATAAAACAAGGAAGAAATAGTCTATTAAAAAGAGTAATAAACTTGTAAATATAAAGGATATCGATTGTTAGAATAGAGGTAAAGGTTTACAATTTAAATAAGATAATTAAAATTTCGATATTAAACGTGTCAATTTGAAGCGAATATTCTTGAATTCTAAGTAACTAAACTATACTATTTAAAAAGATGATGGCTTCAGTTAGAGGGAAGAATGGTAATTTTTCTTGATTAGTTATTGCTTGGATATGACCATGTAAAATGCCTGCCAATTTGACTACAGATACAATAGTCTAATGGATCAACTCTATTTTTGAGGAAGCGTTGCTTGAGACTTCTTGAAACGTACAAGAAAATAACAAAAAAAGGGGCCCTCAAAACCTGTTAAGAATTTACAAAAAAGTTTGCGACATAACCGCTTAGATCACTTAATTGTTCATCAAGACAAACAAACACGGTGCGGTGTCTGCCACAAAGGAGTCCAGTTAAGATGTAGTAAATGTACTCTCTGTTTGTTCTAATGCAAGAGAATGTTTTTATAGCTACCATAACATATAATAAATTAAGTATATATTGTTAAATATAAACACTTTGTTATATCATTATTTTGTGTTATCTATAAAACTATTTCCTATACTCATGGCTTTTAAAAGGACACCATTTTCTTCCTTTTACAAAAAAAAATATTTCTACAAAATATATTTCAAATTACATAATTAAATGATATGTAATTATTGATATCAATTAGTCTGGTAGAAATGATTCCAGCACTATCTTGGTTAATAAAATTGGTAATTAATTTTTCAGATTTAAGAACTAATAGAAACTGAGCTTGTTTACGTGTTAATATAAAATCATCGGACATTTGAACAAATTCGCTAGGATATTTCACTTAGTCATGAGATTCGATAGATGACGTAGATCAACATAAACTTGAGGCAGTTGACAGTTTTAAGTAGGGTAAAGTAAGTAAGTAAGTAGGTAAGTACCTAGGGGTAATGATAAGTAACAAAAATGAGAGCGGTGAAGAAATTGAACACAGGATACAGTCAGGTTATCGCTCTTATTATAAACATAGATCCCTAACACAATGCCAACGAATAAGCAGGAAAACAAAAATGAAGATTTACAGAACTGTTATAAGACCTGTGGTGACGTATGGAGGTGAAACGATGTGTATGACTGAGCAGGAAGAAGAGATTTGAGAGAAAGATAATAAGGAAGATATAGGGACCGAAAAAGATCAATTAAGACCATTACAGAAGCTTAATGAACTTTGAGATAGAGAAGATCGTGGAAGGTGAAAACATAGTAAAAAGGATAAAATCGATGAGAATAAAATGGTACGGACATATATTTAGATGAGAAAATAACGCGATAATAAAGAAAATAACAAAATGGAAACCACCAGGAAGTAGACCCAAAAAAAAACGATGGGAGGACCAAGTTATCGAGGATATTAGGTGTTTGAGGATTGCAGATTGGAAAGGTAAAATAACTAAAAGAGCAGAATGGAAGAAGATAGCAGAAGAAGTAAAGAAATGCAACAACCTGTAAAGACAGAATGATAAAATGCGGACGAACTGACCATCTGTATCCATTATCAACAAGCAGGTCTGATAAGCTCCTTAGAGCGGCTCCAATACCACGAGGAATGTATAGCCTTATATGATGATGATAAGATTCGATGTGCAAAAAAAATAATTATCGCTAGACATATTTGAGAAACTATTTAACATCGGATTATCTTAAAGTATTTTAAAGTAAATAGAATCGCCGAGAAATAAAGTAATTATATTTTTATATGAATAAATAAAAAGTATTGCTTTCCGATAGCCAATACCACAGTCCTAACGTAAACGCCTTGTCCAGAAATTGAATGGATTTAATTTTTTTTTAAGGACCTTCCATCTTACACAGACTCCGCCAGTTAAGCAGGTAGTGAAACTCAATTTATTTTCTACTCACAAGGGGAGGAGCGAAGGTTTGAATTATTGGTTGACATTTAATGCTATTTGTTAAGCATGGAGCAGTGGTCCGGTGCACGCCATGTTTTCTGCTTAAAATCATTTCATGAAAACGGTGACTGTGTGAACTCTGTACTACGATTATTTCGTAATCATTTCAATATTCCACATGGAAAAGTACCGTCCGCCCATTGAAATTTTGTTATCGTTCAAAAAGTTTGAAGAAACTGTTTCCACATTAAACTTAAAGCATAGAGGAACAAAAAAACTCTGTAAGAACAGAGAAACACATTGAAAGGCTTCTAGTAGCATTGATGCGTAGTCCACAACGTTCTGTAATGAAACAACCATCCTCACTGAACATTAGTAAAACATCGTTACGCCGAATTTTCCATTAAGACTTACTTTTCACCCATACAAAATACAAGTAGTCCAAGACTTGAAAGATGGTGATATGCTAGCTCGCAGGATTTTTATCGAAGTAATATTGCGACGTGTAAATGACAAAGAAAATTTATTCACCGCATGTTTATGTCAGATGAAGCACATTTTCATTGAATGGGTATGTAAACAAACAATATATTCGATATTGGAATGATGAAAACTCTTCTGGAACGGACTCATATCCAAACATGGCGACATCTTTTGGCCTGCCAGATTCCCAGGTTTGTCCGCATACTACTTTTTTCTTTGGGGATTTTTGATGTAGGAGTATCAATAAGAGGTGCCATTCCAAGCAAACATATATATGTTTCTAACGATGTACCTTAATCAGGTTTAATGTTCTTTTTGTTTGCTGAGATAGTAGATGTTTCTTCGTCATTCGAAGATTCATATAAAGAGTCTTCAATATTTGTCACAAATGTAACTGAGCTATGAAGAAACATGTGGTCCGCAAATATATTTCTATTGAAAGATGATATTTCTGTACATTTAAATCCGCTAGTAACTATGGCTAGAGTAGCTGATTTTTCGTGTGCTTCATTAAATAACGCACCTATCTGTTACCATATTACATTTGTTTTCATTCACTGTGTGACTGCTTGGTTATAGTAACTGCGTAAAGGACCAAAAAAGCAGATGTCTAATGACTGAAGCCGATGAGTACAGTGTGGTCGCAGACAAAACAATACTACAATTTGCTTCTTACCCAGTTCGACGGCTTCTAAATACTTGTGACTTTGTGACCATTTAAAATTAAGAGAACTTTTTTTCAGGGATGGGCCTAACACTGTAAATGAAATGATGCATTCATTACAGAAAAAGCTCTCCTGTCATCTATTCTGACTCAGTACATAAAGGAAGAGTACCTACTAGGTCACCATCTTATAAGGTGCCTTTCAACCAATCCATTCTTTTATTTTTAACTGCTGCCAATGCTTGTGACATGTCTTCCTCCCTTCATGAGCGCCTATCGGTTTTTTTAAGTATACGCAATCTGTAAATTTTTAAAAAAGAAATATAAAAAGGAAATTGGTACGGGCAAGATGACGTACTAGGCGGGCAAGATGGAAAGACAATGTCATGTTGCCCGGTTTAACTATGTACAAATGTCAACAGTGGGGGAAGTATTTATAGCCTTAGGTATTGTACATCGTTTTCAGACATTGTTGACTCAAGCACCTTAAAACACATACTTGAAAATTAAATGGATGTATAAATAAATAAAGACAATATATGCTTGACAACATATTACTCACACTGCAACTCTGTTCAAAACTTTGTGAAAATTCAATTTTTTTCACTTTTTCACAGTGATAACCGTGTTAACTAATTCGTGTTCTGCACTACATTGCCTATCTGGCGAATTCTAATTTATCGATATAGAACACAATGGCGCTTGGCGTCTCCGAAAACATTATGTCATCTTGTCCAACTATTCCATCCCATCTTACCTGCCTCTCCCCTACCTTATTCAACTCAAATCTGTAAAAAATTCTAATAATAGACGTTTCATGAAAAAATTGGGTCCTCTTAATTTTTCCGCTTCACTGTATTAACTTTCATACTTTTTTCAGTATTTCATACTTTTAATTACGATTTTGGATTTAATTACATAAACAAGAAATACGGTTAAGAACCAATAGCACTAAAACGATATTTTCATACTTCCTTTACAAATTTATTACAGATTCTAAACCAAGCTAAATACGAGAATGTACACAAAGCTTGCGTAAGCAAAAGATGTATTAATGTTCGTTCACTCTTGCATGAAGAACGTATTTACTATCAAGTTTCTCGCAATCTTGACCGTGAAACCAGTTCAATGAAGTGTGCACATAACTATTTACATCGGTTATTGTGCTGGTAATGATCGCATTAGTGAAGGTATCTTACATTCACATTTTTTTTAAGGATATATGAGGTCGTGGTTTTACGGAAAAATTTAATTAATAGTTACACTTTCTAATATATGTCAATAGCAAAAAATTGTTTTTATTAACCAATGTCCTGAAGACCTAATTACTAAAATTTATACTATAGGAGGATTACAATTTTCACTAATTCTCCATCCCAAATATTCACTTACTTATGACAATAATACCCAAATCATACCATTCAATTTGCATTATAATCGTATACCCGCAAGTTAGGAAGACAGAGAAATTAGCGTCAATAGCAAAATCATGAAAAGACAAAATCTAGAGTTTCCACCAACCTCTCATAATGTCATTATTCATCAACTTTATTCAATTACATTTAACCCTTCCCGTCTACCTTTTCTCCAAATGCCTTCAATCCTTGTGATATTTATACTCTCATTTTCAGTATACCTCCAATTAATTTCTATTTCTTATTCTTTACTGTAATTATTTGATGAATTCTCAACTTCTCATTGTTTTCCAAAAAAATAATTCGAAATTATTCTAAACCTTTTATTTTCAGTTCTTGCAATATTCCCAAGTCTTCTTTCCGCCGATTTCTAAATTCCACATTTCCAACTAATACTGGCTTTGTATTGATCTTAAATATTAAAAATTATCTTAAATATTTTAATTGTCCTGCTTATGATATAACGGGTAAACATATATTAGTCTTCTTAATTTTATGTATATTCTCGACTATACCAATGTTAATGTAAGATTGCTTGATTTAGTCTTCAGCAACATCGAATGTATGGTTTCCGTTTGTCGTGATACTTACTTACTTAATCCTGGGAACTCATGTACCTTTCGGTGTCGAGTTATGTTGGAGTTGAGTTTTCAGATATATTCTTCCATATTTCCTACCACTTTCTTCTGTCATTTACTACAATTTTTATTTCCCCCCATATTGTTCCTCTTTTCTAAATAGCTGTATGCACTTCCTCCTTCTACGTTCTTCTGGGTGTGCCCCTCTTCTTTTTTTTCTATTTCTTTCGCTTCGAATATTTGTCTGATAAGTCTATTCTCATCCCTTCTCACTACATGGCCCAACCACCTTAGTTGTCCTTGTTCTCTTGTTGTTTCCACAGAGACTATATTCAAGTTTTCTTGTAGTACCTGGTTTCTAACTTTATCTTTCCTTGTTTTTCCTTCAATTCTTCTTAGGAATCTGTCATTATTTATGTGCTTGTGTTCTACTTTTCTGTTTCTGTGTCGTTATCCAAAGTTCACACGCATATATCAGTGTCAGTTTTACAATTATTTTAACTATTTCTGTTTTTATTTGTTTTGGTATTTCTTTTTTGCTTGGAAAGTTACTTTCTATACTATTACAATATGAAACAGACATGTAAAAAATTTACATATCTGTAACTGTACACATGGACAATACATCTCGTATTTTCAGCATTTACTTCTGCTTAATACATATGTTTCTGCCATCTGGGCGTCATCAGTCAAGCTAGTGAAGCAATGTGATACAAATGAAACAAATCTTTCTGAATAGATTATACGTTATGCACGTATAAAGCATTTGTTACAATATGAAACAGACATGTAAAAAATTTACATATCTGTAACTGTACATATGGACAATACATCTCGTATTTTCAGCATTTACTTCTGCTTAATACATATGTTTCTTGACTGATGACGCCTAGATGGCAGAACTATTAATTTGCTATAAATTATGTTAAAAATATCCACCACCACTATTTTAATACAAGCACCAATCCTCTTCATGCCGTCAGGTTTTTGGTATATAGAATTATAATCAACAATGGATTTGAGATCAAAATGAAACATGAATATGTCGAAATTATAACGAACGTCTATGACAGAAAAGCAATTAAAATCAACGATATTTTTTCATGCCTCAATCTTTCCATAATTTTTTCTTCGTTTGTGAGTATATTTTCGTTTTTGTTTTCACTAAATGTTTTTGTTAGTTTAATCCTTACTATCTTTTATCATTTGTTTAACTTCAATTCGTTTCTGCCTATATCTGTCATAATTTTCTTGGGATTTATGCATTAGGTATGTCTTCCATAACTGTTTTTTTTTATATGTTACAGTTTCTTCTATTTCAACATCCCACCATTCCCATTTTGATGGCCACAACTGCCTCTTGCTGCGTTAATAAACTTTGTTTGTATTCCTTGTTTGCCGTAATAAGGATCCTATAGTTACAGTAGATTCACATCACCCTGCACTTAATATTTTGGTTGAATTTGGTGATAATATACACAATTATAAGTTTCCATCTAATAACAACTTGAGATATAATTTTCGGATGGCTGATTATAATACTCTCTACAATAATATTTTGGATGTTGACTGGAATTCTTTATCTGCATTTAGTGATGCAAATAGAGCAGTATCTGCTTTTTACAATAAGCTGTATTCCATAGTTGATTGATCAGTTAGTAAAATAAGGTCTTCCAAACATATTGTCATGGATTTTTCCCCGAATAAAAATTAAAGAAACATTAAAAGACTATTTATAATTATGTACATTTTATTTCAGGATAATAATTAGAGATTTTTTATATTTAATTTAAAATTTGATTATAATGTGTATTTTTGTCCACGACTGTAGGTTGTCCGAACATTGTCTTGAACCAGGCAGTTTGACCGTTGCCGGTTGCAGATCCACCGTAATCGGTTTTGATTTATATTTTATGCATGGAGATATTTCATTTCCGAGAAGGAGATTCAGAGATTTCTCATCCTTTAGATAGATAGGTCGAGTTATTTTTTTTTAATAAGGACCTCCTCTTTATTCAAAGTATTAGAGTTAATTTCGGTTTGTGTTTTTTAGTTGTGATCTTTGATGTGTTTACTGTAATTTTCGATTTATTACGAGTTTTGGATACTTGTAAATTTTGATTTTGTGCGATCTATCTGAAATCTCTCTTTAAGTATATTTTTTTTGAGTGATGTACGACGACCAAATTAATTAATGTACGTGTGCATTTGCAAGTATATTTATATTTATATTTATTTCTTTAAGATATTTGTATATGATTTGAGCTCGTAAATTCGTTAATTTTTATTATATATTTGTCGTCAAAGAAATAGTAAGGAAAATTTTCAACATTTTAGTTTTTTTGCTAGTTTTTGCTTTCTTTGGTTGTAGTTGTATGAAGGTCAGGGTTTTTGGAGGGAAAGTTGATCATGTTATTCAGCGCATGATCTGGTCATTTGAGTTGCGCGCTGACAGTTATTTTTCTGTCTGACGTTTGAGGTTTTGGTTAACGTCATTAATTAAATTTGAAAGTTTTGCTGACTATTTAATTAGGTTAGGTTTATTCGCGGTCAATTGAGGTTTTTTCCTAGTATGCGAGTAAATATTCATACAAGTTTTCCTCAGTCTATTGCATTTGTGTTGCATAAGAGACTCTTAATACTTTGTTAAGAGAGTTTTTTTTTATTTTTTTTTTTTGATTAAATGTTGTGCTGTTAATGTGACTATTATTTTTAAAACCTTTTTATTTAACACATACCCCTTCGTGGGTAACCTGAAGACACAAGAGCTCCTGGAAGGCTGAACCGACTAGAGTTAAACCGAGCAAGCTGTTGTGTATTGTGGGCCAATTCAAATCTTTAATTGATACCACAGTTCACAGCAATATGTTTCCTCCCTCGTTCAATATTGACTTAAAGAAATTGATGAAACTGAAGGAGTATTACTTACGTAAATTTAAGGAAACAATATATCAGTTTCATCGTTCTAAATTTTACAGATTACGTTCCAAGGTAAAACGTGAAGTAGTTAGTGCGTATAATACTTATTAATCGAGTGTGGAGACTAATATCATGAGAGATCGGAAATCCATTTCGAATTTTATGGCGAATAAGAAGAACATGTCTAGGATACCTGGCTCTATGATGCAAATTAACGATGATAATGTTTCAAATCCTCAGGAAATAGTGGATGCTTTTGCTAATGTTTTTCATTCTGTACCTCAGTTCACGAATACCACATCTACTCATAACAACTTATTATGCATATCAATTCAACCTTTTTCTTCAGAGGAAACGTTCAAGTGCATGAAGAATCTGAAATCTGGCTTGATCTGGCTTAAATAAGGACATGGTTTATCCAGTTTGTTTGTGAAGGATTGTACTTGAGCTCTTAACAGTCGTTTTTAATTTAACAATTATGTCATCATCGATTCCGTACGTTTGGAAGATTGGCAAAGTTATTCCAGTTTTCAAGAAGGGTGACAGATTGAATCTTTTAAATTATAGGCTTGTGAACATTAATAACAATTTTGCGAAGATTTTTGAAAGTTTGTTGTATCAACAAATTATCTCAAGTGTAAATCGGCGTTGGCAGTACAACAAAACGGTTTCATTGCAGTAGGCATAGGTAGATCGACTATTACGAATTTGGCTGAAAGAACCCAATACACCAGTGAAGCTTTAAATGCTCGGGTGCAGGGGATGTCATCTATACAGACTTCTGTTAGCCATTCCTTACTGTTAACCAACTTGGATGCTTTTGGTTTCTCGTATAATCTACTTCAACTAATATCTTCCGATTTGTGTAACAGATCTAGTTACGTCTACTACAATGGTTTTCAATCCAGTCAGTATACTCCACCGTTTGGCGTTCCCCAAGGATCTACTCTAGGACCCTTATTATTTAATATTTTCATTAATGATCTCATTATGCTATTAGATAATAAAGTACAGCTTACGTGGATGATCTTAAAAATTTTCTAGAGTCTCGTATTTGAGCGATTGTAGTAAACTGCTACGTAATTTCTATTTGGTTAATCAATGATGTAGTTATAATGGAATAGCTTTGAATACTGACAAATGTGCAATTATCTCGTATGTTCGTGTTGCGAGACCAGTTTTGTTCTCGTATGCTCTGGACCATATTTCCATTTCCAGAATCGATGAGGTTAGGACCTGGGTTTGTTATTTGATTCTGCATTACGATGTGTACCGCAGCTATTAAATCTTTGGGATACATTATAAGATCTCGTAAGCAGCTTCGTAATTCCTTAACATTAAAATCTCTGTATTATTCTATGTAAGAAGTAGATTGGAATACGGCTCTCCTATATGGTATTCTCATTACCTGCATTTGTGTCTGGCGCTGGAGAGTGTTCAAAGATGATTTCTGAAGTATTTGTCTTTCAAGTGCATCTTAGTGCCAAATTTCTCCTTAATTTACTAAATGGAAGGATTGATTGTCCGTCTCTTCTGTCACAATTGAATTTGTTGCATCAATGCACTTTTGTAACCAAAGTTTCCACAACGTAAAAGCTAAAAACCAGTCATCTTTTGGAATGCTCTCAAAAAACAGATGAATTGCTTCATCTATCTCATCCTCCGTCGTGAAACGTCACACATGGCCAAATCGCAAATAGGGAGGATGTTCAATGATTTTTACCTTATTTTCACGTAAAAATTCAACTGCCTACTGTGCACTGTGTGACGATGCATTGTCGTGATGCAACATCAACATTAAACATTTTGTGATGTACCAGTTTGCTGTGACTGTACGTTAATTTGCCAGCGTGGTTGCTTTTACTAATCCGGTACAACGGAAGAAAATTTCATACAAACTTTCTTAGCAGCCCTTTCCTTTTTGGCCATTGTTGGTGTTGGAGCATCTTCGTTGATCACGGCTCTCCTGGCGGATAGGAATATCGTAAAATGTTACCTGTTACTGTTTTTGATAGAATGCGATGTCCACCATTATTTAACATTTCTAAAGTTTCCCGAGCGATTCTTACTCGTTCTGCTTCTTGGAAATCGTTAAACATGTGTGGCACCCAACGAGTAACAATTTTTTTCATCCGAAGTTGATTATGTAAAATTGAATTCATGTTGCGAATCCAACGCCAATAGTTACCTCAATCGATTGATAGGTGCATCTTGAATCTTCGTCGATCATACGTCTCACTCTCTCAATGTTTCCAACGGTAACTGAAGAACAGGACCTACCAGCACGTTCCTTATCACAAAGCGATGAAGAACGTGAAGGACTTTCATCACCAAATGCGAGTTGCAATCGTTCAAGACTTTGTTGTTCACTTAAACCGACCATAAAATCGTAGGAGATCATTGCGCGTACATGTTCTTTTGACAAGTCCATATTTCGATGACAAATCGTGTCTACCATGTTTGCTCTATGACAGCAGCAACTCAACTGACAGTAAGAGTTTACTACTTAAGGATGGTGTTATTTGGAAATGCAGTGTTACCAGCTCTAACATCTCTAGTTTCGTGGCATCTCAAAATATATAGCGTGTCCCTCGCATACACCGCAAAGGATAAAGCTCAAGAAGACTACTGTAGAAACGCACGCTATGCTGCAGGTGTTCACTCACGCACATCCGAATTTTATCTAACAATAAGCATCGAAGCATATTAGGTAAGCTGTTTAGCACATTTTATCTACATTTTCAATAAATCTGCAATAATTTTTTTCTAAATAACACATAATTTTATTTCGATAAACTCCACACAGTGACACCAATGTTGCCCGACCTAAGTGCCTGTGTCTATTAATAAGCCATTATTTATTGACAAATTCACAAATACTTAAAGAATACGCAAGTTATCAATTATTAATTTATAAATTGCTATCTATAAATGCAGTTTCTTTTATTAGGTATATTTCTTTTGAATTTGGCTTTTCTATACCTTTGTAGGTTTTTAAGATTAATAAATTAGCATCACTATTATTATTATTATTGTTATTACTGCTATATCTGTTTTCTTGTTCATATTCCACTCTGAGACAAAATTGTTGAAATCCATTAAATATTGATATTTATTTAAGTACTACTATTTGTGTTTCCCTGCAATGCGTATTATTATCCACTCTACTATTTCAACATGTTTCTAGAATTTAAAATTTCAATTCAATACATGACAAAATTTGCATAATTTTGCATATGTATATTTAACAATATTGTATTAAACACCATTCCAACCTAATATTTATCATTTCACCGATACAGATCTGGTAATTTATTAACGCAAGAATTAATATCAAACTCACAGAGTATAGGGTGGAGACAAGCGAAAGTGCACTAGACATTGATGCCCCTCTTCCGCCGTCAAGATACTCCACGCGCTTTTTTTTGTAATTTCTTTTAAAGTGATACGTCCAAGAAATCATTAAATATTAGTGAAGGGGTATATATAACACCGAAAACTTTTTCCGATGAGATTCATTTAAATATTTGTGATCTACACGCGTTATATACAGAATGATAGCGGTAAATATGCCCTTATTTATATCCATTAGCTTATATTAGAGAAAAATATTTTTTAGAATATTTTCTTAGTGTTTCTTATAATAATTTAACATTGTTGAAATGTTGAAAAAAAATTAGCGCAAACATTCGTGAAATATTGAATTTGAAATTAAAGTTAAAAAACTACTTGTTTTATCATTGGTTTCATGTATTTATGTTTGTGGAGCTACAAATACAACCATTATTGATAGTGTGACAGAAAGATATATTGTTTGAGATTACTAACTTCGACTTACTTCCTAATGATTAAATAAAAGTTAATATCGTTAAATATGGTGGCAGATATTATTAAATAATTCGAACATTTTTTTCAAATTGATCAAAAAATATTAGACAATTATAAACAAGCAAACATCGCTCAATCTTTAACTTTTACACTATGAACATCTTATAAAACAGCTCTAATTTTATTTATTAACCGACTTAATTTTTAAACAATCAAACGAGATATAAAAATTATTACTAATTAAAACGGTTTAACAAAACAGTTAGCGCTTTCTATAAAGAGTAGTCAGCATTTTTTTAAAATAATATAGTGTTATTTGGTAACTTAAAAGAGCATTGCAAGTTTATAGCTATATATAGGACATAATTATTTATAAGTATGTTTGTATACTTATAAATATTTTACTTACTAATTTACCTGTTGCCTATTCTAGTATTTAGCATTACATTAATAATTAGCTATTTTGCATCGTCTCACTTATTTTATTGTCTACATACTGCAAATAAAAACATGATATTGCAAATCAAACTATAATTATTTAATAACACAATACAAGAACGTATTTAATTAAATGTACTATATGGTCACCGCTCATATTTCTAGTGAGTGTAATTCTTTTTTTAATATAATTGATCATATTTTGAAGAAAAATTCAATGTTCATTAGACCGCTGGGCCATATTGTTTCTGCTCCAGAGTTCCATGCTAAAACTGATCTTCCTGTGTATCATTATAATGTAATATATTTGCAAATGCTACTAAAATTTCTACACGATATGCTCAAGTTCTCAATGCTAAGAGTGCTCCTTCAAAAAACATAGATGTGATAATTCTTCTCTGACCCAGAGCTGCCCACTTTGTTGTCGATGTGGATTCACATTCTCAGTTTTGAAAAATTGACAAAACAAGAGAGCTGTAACCAGAATTCCTCAGTAAACATAATTTTCCCATAGCCTTATCATTAACATTGAACTGATGGGAATTGCTGTCAAACTTTTGTACTCGGAGTATGTCTGCAGAAAATATTTCATGCGTTGCTTATGAACGGTAAGAATGTAAATGAAAGTCATTATTAAGGAAACGATTAGGTAGTAGTATTGTAAGAGACTTCAAGTTCTGTAAGTATCGCGCGAATCTGTCAATGTTCCTCAATTACCTGCCTCACCGCTTAACAATTGCTTCGTTTCCATCCGTTGTTCTACCACTATTTTCCATCCATATTTCCTATTGTTTAAAGTAGCTGCACAAAATGGTAAATATGTGTTTTGAAATAATCATGGGTTGGCAGTTTCTTACAGAAAAAAAGCGTTTATCATTAAACTTTTTGCAATTACTAATACATTTCAACCATAAGTCGTTTATATTGCTCATTAAATACGAAAGTCATTCTTTACTAATAAATATCCACAAAACAAAATATTTTCAACTTTTCAATTTAATTTATAAATGACAGTTGAATATGCTCAGTCAATTTCCCTACATATAGGAACTTATTATTTCTGACTAAGCTGCTATATCTGTCTTTTCGTTCATAGTTTACACTGAAAAAGAAATTTTGTGGATTAGTTATTTTTATTAAAATCATTATAGTAATATTGTAATCAATTTCTTAATATACAGGGTTAGGTAAATGTATCAATCTATTCGAATATCTTTGATATGTCTACTTAGATTTTAATAAGACTTTCCGCAATTAATTAAATGCAAATCGGGGATTCGATGTTTATATTTATATCCGAATCAGACTTTCGGTTTAGCCGGAAACGATGTTTACTTTTTTATTTTAAACGAGACATCCTGTATATTTCTACGATTTTCAATAGAGCTGTGCTCTAGAAGTTCAGCAATAATAAAGCTTGACACCCTTTTGTTCAACGACAAAGATATTTAATTAAAAATCATATTTTAAAATCATGTTTATGTTTAGTAAGCCATTAAATTAAAATTCATTACTTGACTTAAGCTGTCAGAATTAGTTCAAATATTAATAATGGTTCAATTAATTGAAAAAGAACGTATTGAAATTCTGATGATGATTTGTTTTGGTGACCGAGTCAGAACTCATGAAGAAGTACGCGATTTATTTAACAATTTGCATCAAGATCTGTGTCCAATATCACGAACTGCCGTTGGTAACTTTGAGAAGGTGTAGCTTGTCCGGAAATGTTAGAAATTTACCGAAAATTGGACGACCAAAAGTCGTAACTAATTAAATTATTGCTCAAGATATTGCTAGAAGAATGAACACAAATTTCTACTACATCCCTCGCACTAAACTATGATATAAGTTGCCGATCAGTAGACAGAATATTGAAGCACGAAAAATATCATCCGCATAAACCACATTTAGTGCAAGAATTTTTGAACGGGTATTATGATGGAGATTTGCAAAAATGACAAACAATGACGGACATACAATTTGCTGTTTTCCGACGAAGCTACGTTTTGTTTGAATGGTACCGTTAATCGCCATAATTGTCGATATTTGTCAATAGATAACTCTTATTGGATGCTAGAAACGCATATACAACATCCATACAAATTAAACGTTTGGACTGGTATGTTCAGGAACCGTATTATTGGCCATTTTTTCATTCATGGTATGCTAACTGGACAGAGATATTCAGATCTTTTACGTGATCAAGTTTTTCGTAATATTAAGGAAGATGAGGAATTACCTGTAAGTGTTTGGTTCCAACAAGATAGAGCACCCTCTTACTATGCCCTTAATGTTAGACGTTTTTTAAACGAAATATTCCAAAATTGGTGGATTGGTCCTAGAGGATACATTGAATGGTCCACACTATCTCAGATTTTTTCCTATGGGGTCATTTAAAATCTGTGGATTATACTATACGATCGCATAATCTGGACGAGAATTAAGGAAGTGCAATTAATTCGTGAAGAGGCTTTGGCAAATGTCATTCAAGAATTTGTTCACAGACTACAATATTGTCAAGAAGTGAACGCTCATCATTTCGAAAACTTTCCTAACTAATATTGACTTTGTTTATATTTTTTGTATTCGTTTTTCTTGTTCTCATTAAAATTCGCATTATTAGATTTAATTAAATATCTCTCTGTCGTTGTTCAACAAAAGGGGACCAAACCTTACTATTGCAAAACTCCCAGAGCAGAGCTCTATTGAAATTCGTAAAAATATACAGTGTTTTTCGTTTAAAATAAAAAAGTTAACATCATATCTGGCTAATCCGGAAGTCTGATTTGAAAATAAATATGCTCTTCGGATTCCCTATTTGCCTATTAACTTAAATATGAAAAATTTTATTAAAATCGAAGTAACCGTATCAAAGATATTCGAATGGATTCATATATTTTCTTAACCCTGTATATAGCTTCTATAAACGAAGAAAAACATATTTTTTTTGCATTGATCTACACAGAAACTATAATTTAAAACAGAAGATTCAAAAGGTAAGAAGATAAAAAATTCATACAATTTTGAATAATATTTGAAGTATATTCTTTTGTGACAAATAATAGCTATTTATGGTATAAGTGAATAAAGACAAATTTTATCCACGAAAAAATTGTTTAGCGCACGAGGTGCACGCCGAGTGCGATAATGTTTTTGAGTGGATAAAATTTGCTTATTCACGTGTATCATACAAGATTTTTTCCAATTTTGCAAAAGTTTAAAAAAAATTTATTGATTAGGTAATTTATTTACATGAATATTGATTGTACTATTAATAATTTGATGAATCCTTAAACCAGGAAAGTTGACTCTATTTTGGTCAGAGTCAAGTACAGTGCAAGCTAAGTTGACTCTACTTTCGTCAGGGTCAAGTGCAGTGGAAGTTCTAGGCCTTTCATTTGAATTTACATCTGTCAAAATTTTATTTGGCTTGGACATTTTTTGAGCAATTGATTCGTCGATATACTGTTCTGCTACTGTTATCAATAGCAGTGTGAATAAAGTGTTGCTAGAAACATTTTATTCACTGTTTTGATTAATTTTATTCACCTTTATGATTAAAATGTTGTTTTAATAATGAAATTCAATATATGTAATGATCATTTTAATAAGTAAAATTGGAAAAAATATTTTTAACTTTTTGACTAATTTTTAGTACATATTACAATTTTTCTCAGTGTACTAGTTTACTCGAAAGAATTGAGGAACTTCATTTCATGCTTTTTATCGGACGCTGAAATATTTCTAGACTTTTTCCTTTGCAAAATATAACCATCTCCTAGTAATTGAGTTTTGTTAATGTTATTGATTTACCACGGTTTCTCTGCACCTTTTACACAAAGTAATCCACTCACAAAAAATATTGAAAATCCTCTTAAAGTTCCATATACTTCCGCATATTTATAGAAGCTTTGGTACTCGGTTTGCACTGGGTCTGTTTTAAAACTTACAGAACTGCTTTACTAGACAGCTTGTATAAGAATAGTAATTTAAATTGCCAAGGTTTGAAATTCGTAATCCATTACACCATAAAATGATATCAAATTTTAGAAAATGCAATTAATTACTATTATAATCTTCACGGTTTCTCATTTAATAACATAGACCAAAGTTTTGACTCTATCAAACCTAATAATAAATTTCTCTTTGTACTTCCAATATTTGCAAGTGCAAAATATGGCAAACAGTATAAAATTACATAACATATAAGCAGTTACAAATATAAAACAGCACACTGTAAAAGCAGTTTTGAAAATAAGTATTTCCTCTTGTAATAAAGGTATACATAAGTTCAAGTGGCGACTATGACGATATAGCAAATTATAAGAAGATATACATATATTTAATGGAAATAATTATAGCAATTTTTAAACGATCGCAAAAATAATTTGAAACATCAGGGCAAGTCGTAAAGTAAGTTCTGTTTTCGCCTAGTGAGCAGGGGAGTGGAGTCATCGGCGCGATCGCAGCGCTGCGGTGCAGTCTGATTCAGTGTGAGTGCTAATGAGAGATCGTTCTGGAATTATTTTGTGCTATTTTCATCGTTAAAAATGGCTGTTGCAATTGAAAATTCCGCCGACTGTGAATTGCATGCTATCCGATTTCTGCGCGCAAAGAACATGAAGGCTGCTAAGATTCATCTTGAACTTTGTTCTGTTTATAATGAAAATGTCATGAGTGTCAGTATGGTTAGAAGATGGTGGCGTATCTTTCGACGACGAACTAATGACCATGATGAAGAGCGGAGTGGAAGATCAACTGTTGTGACGAACGAACTTGTGGATAATGTCGAAGAACAAATTCATGAAAATCGACGATTCACAGTCACAGAACTGAGTGCTTGTTGTTTCCCTCAAACTTGTTACTGAACATTTAGGTTACCACAAATGTTGTTCACAATGGATGCCAAAACTTCTTACCGAAGACAATAAAACAAAGGGAATGGAATCGGCACTAACTTTTCTGAGACGTTACGATGTAGAAGGTGAAGATTTCCTCAGGCTTATCGTAACAGGCGATGAGACTTGGGTCGCTTATATCAACGCTGAGACGAAAAACCAGTTAGTACAGTGGGGTCGTTCTAACTCGTCTACGAGGAAACCTTTTAAGTGCCGTCAAACTTTTTCTGCAAGAAAAGTCATGGTTACTTGACTGGTCTTTTGAGACAAGAAAGGCGCCCTTTTTGTAAACTTTATGGAGCAAGGGAGTTGCAGGACAGTATTACAGCATGGCTTAATTCACAGGCGGTTCTATGAAGAGGGCACTAAAAAGCTGGTTCATCACTATGACAAATGTCTCAAACTTAATGGCCACTATGTATAAACATAGCTGAAAATAGTAGCTTTAGGTTGTATATAATATAAACTTTAAGTATTGGTGTTTTTTTAATAACCAAACGGAACTTACTTTACGAATCGCCATGGTATTTTAGATATATAAATTTTAAACCCACTTAAGAGAACAAAACCAGAAATTAAAAAACTGTATTTAATTTTACGTTATATACCTTGTAATCCGGAGCGACTACGGATTTCCTACTCGGGATTGTACGTCGTGTTTTTTGTTACGTATTTCGTATACCCTGCAAGGTGTAGAACGTAAAATGGAAAATCACTAAGTTAGTTTGAATCAACATAGGCAGTATACGACGAAAAGGCAGCATAAAACGTTAACAATTTCTGAAATACATGAAATATTACAGAAGCTAAATAGTGGTGTAAGTGGAAAAGTGCTGGCATTAAAATATGCATCGGTACATCCACAATTATATCCCAAGTATATTAACATCCCAAGTATATTAACATATAGCTCGGAGGTGTGGCCGATAGAAAAAACAAAAAGAAAGATAAAAGCCACAGAAAATGGACTTCTGGAGAAGAGCGGCAGGAAAATCCCGGAGAGATAGAGTCCCAAATGAAACCATTAGACAAGAAATGGGAATACAACATGACATTATAGATGACATTATAACCAAACAGCTAATATGGTATGGGCACGTCCAAAGAATGCCAGAACACAGAATCCCAAAGAAAGTGCTAAACTGGAACCCCCAAGGAAACCGAAAACGAGGAAGACCGCGCAGAAGCTGGAGAGACGGAGTGGATAAAGAAATTCGAGAGACGGATCTGGAGGAGGGCCTATGGATGAACAGAGGGGAATGGCGATTAGGAATCGGAAGACGTAAAACGTTGTAACCCGATATATATATACATCCACAATTTCCGATATTTGCTAATTTACTAGTGCCTTTCTGTATCCTCACAGTTACGTTGCAAACTGTGTCTCAGTACCAAGAGTAGAAGAATTTTCCGAAAACCAGAATTTCCAGAAATGGAAAATGAATTATACAAATGGTTTCAGCTGCAACGAAATAAACATGCGACGGTCACAGCTAATATTTTAAGAGAAAAAGCTATTCTAATGTTTTCTTAACATTATAATAACAACAAGGTGTATTGCTAACAAAGGATAGTTAAATAAGTTCAGAATGAGACACGGCATACGTCATCTTAAGGTGGTTGGAGAGAAACTGTCTAGTGATGGTACACATAAAATTAAAATGATTGTAATTGGAAAAGCAAAAAATCCCAGAACATTTAAAAATTGTGGTAGCCTCCCAGTTGAATACTAATCAACAAAAAATGCCTGGATGATTTCTAGTCTATTTGAAACGAGTTCCACGAGTCACTCGTTTTACAAATAGAAAAAAACTCAATGGAAAAGCCATTTTATTAATAAATAATGCTCCTAGCCACGAATCATAGATTCAATTATCAAGTGATGATGATAAGATTATAAGCATGTAAAACTACCACCAAATTACACAGCACTTATTCAACCCATGAATCAAAACACGATGCGATTAACTAAAATGGAGTATCGGAAGAGCCTTTTTGCCCATGTTCTATCTTTGAAGGAAAATTATATTACAAATACTTTGACTTTATAAGATGCCGTATTTTTTTTTTTTGCTGATTCCTGGAATAAAATCTTGCCAGATACACTAAAAAAATGTTGAAGAAATATACTTTACTAGTCACCTAATACTGAGACCGCAACAAATTCAAAAAGTGAATGTGATTTAGATGACTATATTCCATTGGCTATTTGAAGAATTTGCTGAAATAGGAAATATGTTGCAGCAAATTAACTCTTCCAATTATCTACCTAAAGAAGCTAAAAATAAAAAACGGATCTCCGGAAATAAAGAGGATTTACCACTAGATACGACGACCTCGGCGACGATAGTTCATCCTCTGATGAAATTGCCACAGATGAGCTGAAAGTTACGAAGAGGCTATTAGGAGATTCAACACCTGAATTCAATGGGGGGAGGAAAACAGAGTTGAATTAAATAATTTAATCATTCTCAGACTTCTGCGTTAGCGTGCGATGGACGCTAAACAAGCTTGTATTCGCCAAACATTACTGAATTTTTAAAATTTAATTTTCTAATGTAGATTATTCGTATGTATTTGTAAAACGTTAGTAGATGTTTTTTTTTAATTCTATATTCCTACATTTGCTTAAAAAAATGCTTAATCAGTTATTGCCCTTTTTCAATTATGCAGTTTAATAGTGGCTTTGCTAATCCGGATGTCTCGGTAGTTCGGATTGGGATCAGCTTTAATTGATCCGGATTAGCAGAACTTTACTGTACGTTTTAACAAAATTGGAATAAAAAAACAGGGCCGCGGTTAAAAATACTAAGCATAAGAAAAACTATGGAAATAATCTCAAAGCAATAGTAAGACCAACAGTATTCTATGGGGGTGAACTCTGGGTTTTGAATAAAAATAAAGTTAATAGGTTGAAAGTGTAAGAAAAAAAGATACTTGAGGAAGATAAAAACATGATTTATAGGAAAGTGTAACTAATAGAAAAATTTTAAGTGTATACAAAGATATCTATCTATCACAGTGAGTAGGCAAAACTTAAAGAACATTGACACTAGAGCTTTTACTATTAATTTTACGAAATAACTTTTGATAGTATAATTATGCCGCAATGTTTAAAGTCTTTCTCGTTGAAGTTTTTCTTGTGAAACCTTAAAATATATAAAAACAAATTATAATGATGTCACTTGACAAAGAAAAAAACATTATTAAATTGATAGGCTTCCAACATTTGTTCAAACGTTATATCATAAAAGCAAGCGTCAACGTTCTTTACTCTTCAGCGGCGTTATATATTGAAAAAGATTTTTAATTTATTTGGATCATTATTGAACCAGCAATTTATTAATTTAACTTTGGATTTCTACAATTCGTCGTTAGAGGGAGGTAAACAGTAACGGTAGCAGAACATCGAACATCATAGTATTGTGACAATGTATATAATTTGCCAAAGGAAAGCAGTGATGAATTCGAACACTCATTTGTTTCTCTTTTTATATAATAACGGGTTCAGTGTCGCGGTCACATTTATATTTGTCCAAGTTCAACAACCTCTTTAAGAATTGGTGTATGCCTGCGAAGGTGAAGTTTTAAAATTTTAACATAAGGTAACACAAATAGCTTCATCGGCATTATAATTTCCTTTCTACTTTCAAATATATGGTCCACATGTAATTGAAATAGCTATTCACGTAAAGAATAGGTGAAACTCGGTAGATAACTCCAACTACGCCGCATTTAGTGTACTACATACACTAAGGAGGCAGCTCATGGACATAACAAATGCATTTGTTAATTGGACGTATTAATTAATGATGACAACTTAATTTAGATCTGAACGAAAATATACGTATGTATCCTTACCAGGAGAAGCAATAACCTAAATTCGTTGTCCTATTGATAGGATCAGCTATTATATTACGGCTTGGGGGATGTTGACTCGCATAGTTTTTGCAGTTTTTATTATAAATAAAATAAATGCAGATACACAGATAAAGCCCTAATCTCTCGTACACAGGGTGAGTTTTTTTGAATGTTTAGCATTGGGATCTCAGAAACTACTGGAGATAGAAAAACGCTTAAATGGGGAAAGATGCGCAGTTTTACGAGTTTGATTTAAAACTGCTTTTGTTTCTCCGATAACTTTCATGGCTTATTAGATATTCAAAGAAAACTAAATTTTACGATTTTCTTTAAACATGCTTAGCATCGTTAATAGTAATTTTAGAGAAAAAGTGTTCAGACAAAAGTTTTAGATAATTTTACGCCAAATAAAACTATATAGCTAATATTTTCTTTTCGTTCACCATTATCGAGTTATGACACAAGCTTGTGTTTTTTTAAATGGAAACCATAGTTGGTTTTGACATCATTAAAAAGCTTATTTTTTGCTGATTACAATGATATAAGGCTTAATATGGTTATTTTAAAAAATAAAGAGGATATAGACATTTCTATGATTATTCTTTCAATGGAGACTGTGGTTAAATAATAATTTAAAAAAGGTATATAACCCCTTACCACAATTATTAGTCGTATCCTAAATACGTATTTCGACAACTAAGTTGTCATCATCAGTAGGTAAAAACTACTAATTAAAGTCACACGGGGCACAATAAAGTAAGATAAACGCTTCCGCACAACTACTATACACTGCAACCCTGTAAAGACTCTCTCTCAGTCTTTACAGGGTTGCAGTGTATAGTAGTTGTGCGGAAGCGTTTATCTTACTTTATTGTGCCCCGTGTGACTTTAATTAGTAGTTTTTACCTACTGATGATGACAACTTAGTTGTCGAAATACGTATTTAGGAGACGACTAATAATTGTGGTAATGGGTTATATACCTTTTTTTAAATTATTTCTATGATTGTTCACTTTATAAGATAAAAAATTTAAAAAAAAAAATGTTTGGTGTTTTGTAATTCAAAAAACAAAAAATCTGAGTTACAATAGTGTTCGTTGGAGCAGTCGAGATAAATATACTAACATTGCTTTCACGTTGAGTCACAGAAGTGAGAGCTATTAATTTTTACTTTTAAGTCAAGTTAATTGTCAAACATTGACAATTAACTATTAATTAATTTAATTGTAACTTAACTATAAGCGGTGCAAACGGCCGTTAATGATAAGTTTGCATTGGCTATGGAATTTTCTAACGTAGTTTTGATATGGTTGAATGTTACATTCAGTGCCAGAAAAATTCTACTAGAGCTGCTGAAGTTTATTTTGAAAATTATTTTGATCGACGTCAGCCGTAGCTACCTACTTTTAAGAGATTATGGGCTAATTTGGCAGATTATGGTTCGTTCGTTAAACCAAAATCAAAAAAACGGATGGATGAAGATAGAGAAATAAATATATTAGCAAGTGTCGCTCAAAATCCATCTACATCGACCCGACAAATTTCAACAGAAATGGGCTCCTCTCAACGCACTATTGTCAGAGTGTTGAAGCACCATAAATTTCGTCCCTATAAATTATCAGTATCACAAACTTTACATGAAGGTGATAACATCAGACGAATAGCTTTTTGTAGATGGTTTAAAGATCAGTGTCAAAACGATCCACACTTTTCAATGAAAATATTATGGACTGATGAATCTCGTTTCACAAATTGTGGAATGTTTAATAGGCACAATGAGCACATATGGTCTCAAACAAATCCACTTCACGTTGAACATAGGAGACCACAAATTAAATTTGGGTTTAATGTTTGGTGTGGTGTTATAGGATCAACTGTTCTTCCTCCTTTTATTTTTGATGGATCACCAACTGGCAATCGTTATCTTAATTTTTTACAACAAGATTTCGAGGAAATGTTAGATAATTTAAATTTAAGAACCCGAGCAATGCTGCAATGGTTTCAACATGACGGAGCGCCTCCGCACAATCAACTGAATGTTAGAAATTATTTAAATTTGAACTTCCCTAATCAATGGATAGGACGAAATGCACCCATTGAATGGCCGGCTAGATCCCCTGATTTATCAGTTTTGGATTTTTTCTTGTGGAGTGTACTAAAGGACACAGTATACAAAAGAACATATGAAACAATCGACGATTTAAGAGAAGTTGTCTTAGTTGCTTTTAATAACATCGATAGGCGTAAAGTCCGCAATGCTACAAATTCTATTGTGAAGAGATGCAATTTATCTATTAATAATAATGGAGGTATCTTTGAACATTAATAATGTTGTGTGCCCTTAATAAAAGTTCTTATAGTTTTCATTTTATTACTACATAAGATTTCAAAATAAGTTTTCGTTTGGTTTGTATTTTATCAGTTCGAAATTCAATTGTTTTCCATAAAAACCATAAAAATGTATATATCCTCTTTATTTTTTAAAATAACAATATCAAACCTTATATAATTGTAATCAGCAAAAAAAAAGCTTTTTAATGATGTCAAAACCAACTATGGTTTCCATTTAAAAAAAACACAAGTTTGTGTCATAACTCGATAATGGTGAACGAAAAAAAAATATTAGCTACATAGTTTTATTTGGCATAAAATTATCTAAAACTTTTGTCTGAACACTTTTTCTCTAAATTTACTATTAACGATGCTAAGCATGTTTAAAAAAATCGTAAAATTTAGTTTTCCTTGAATATCTAATAAGCCATGAAAGTTATCGGAGAAACAAAAGCAGTTTTAAATCAAACTCGTAAAACTGCGCATCTTTCCCCATTTAAGCGTTTTTCTATCTCCAGTAGTTTCTGAGATCCCAATGCTAAACATTCAAAAAAACTCACCCTGTATATGTATCCAGTCGGTACATATAAACTATCGGTTTTTCCGTTGGTACAAAAATAATGGACAATATTGGCTAAAATACGCGATATGAAATTATATTTGTAAATAATAGAGCGACCAGAGCTTGTGACATAAACACAGTTTGTAGTGAACGAACGAACCGTTTCCATAGAATTTCCCAAACTGTTGGTCTCGAAAATTCTATGGTGGAAATGAATAATTAAAAGTCTTGGAGTACGTACAAAACCTTAGTTGAAGTTTCAAAAATTGAATGGAAGGAGTTGTATAGAGAGACGATTTGGATTCGTTGAATTCATTTCCTTTGCATTGTAAATAAGGAGCTCCAATACATGCCCCAAGTTTCTACTTTATCTGCAGTTTGATGAAGTACACACAGCATAATTGGTTATTGCTTCTTACTCAACGATAAATAATAACAACTAATTGAGACTGATAGTTTATTCAAGATGGCATGAACCACCAACTCGATCATGAGAGCTGGAGTATATGTTCAGTAAGTGAAAGGTAAATCGAAAATAGAGTATCGCGCTAATTTTCTAATTAAGCTACCAGTAAGTTTGTACCATAAGCTAAAACATATTGCGCTAAGAAATTTGAGAATTTTAGTAAAAACTATTTCAATGCAGTATCTAATAAATGACCATTCCCAAAAGTAATGTAAATCTTTGTTCAATTTAAATATGTATTTCATATATAACACAGTTTGATATTCCTTACAAATAAAAATTGTAAGCCTTTAGATAACACAATTTGTATTTTTATTTGTAGTCTATATTTGTGCCTGTTCATCTATGGTTAGCCAATATTATCATCATGAAAAATTATGCATTTTGGTTAAATTTGGAAAATTTAGCTAGCTATATGTAGCGTCGTCGTGTTGATAACATATATCTACTAGGCCACGTTCACTCAAAGAGCGAATGATGTGATTATATTATATTGATATATTACCTCTGGATTTTTTATAATAATATAGTCCTAAACTACCTATTTTATACAAAACAGTAACTTTCATTTGCAACAGCAACTTTTCATTGTTTTTAACGAAACCTCATACAACAGGTGAGGCAAAAGTAATGTCATAATGTGAATTGTTTGCCATTTTGTGAGTAATGAAAAAATTGGGCTCTGTTTTCAAAGAAAGTTTATTTGAAGATGTAAAATTGATGACATTAAGTTGAAAAAATGATACCGGCCAAATGACCACCTCCTGAGCGCATGCACATTTGTGCTCGTTTTATGGCATTTTAAATATTTTGCTGGCAAAGCACCTAACTCCAAATTTGTGATTTCTTCTTCGATGTTGGCTCTCAAGACTTGCAGGGTTTGTCATTTGTTGTGATAATCGTGAGATTTCAAAAAGCACCAAGGATGAAGTCTAGCGCCTGTTCAAATCTCCAAAACGGAAGATCACACGGCCCGGAATTGGTGTTTCAAAATCTCAAAACAATGCTCGAGATCCAATTCAGTAACTTACGGCAAAAAACTCGTTTAACATTTGTCTGTAGCGCTCACCAGTTACGGTTACGATGGTACCGTCGGTGTCCTCAAAAAGTAATGGCCAATCACTTTTTCACTGCAAATGCCACACCATCACTTTGGGGGGATGCAATGTCTCTTCGTGCATTTCATGTGGATTCTTCGTGTCCCAGAAACGAAAATCTTGTTTATGCACGTAATCACTTAAGTGGAAATGGTCTTCGCTCATCATGATTTTGGATACGAAATCTTCCCTTTCTTCCAGCAGGTTTAACGGAGCATGGGAGTAAATTCTCACTTGACGATCCGCAGGCAGCAATTGGTGAACGGTTTGCACTTTGTAAGAGAACATCTTCAGATCTTTCACCAAAATTCAACGTACGTCTGTAGATGCCAAATTGTGTGTATTGTTGTCTCGTCGATGTTTGTGGACTCTCTCGAACGTCTTCGGTCACAGTAGCGATATTCTCGGTTGAACGAGCAATATTGGGCAAGCCACTTCTCGTGACATCTCTAGTGGATCCAGTTTGCTCGGGTCGCTCTCTGAAATGCTTAATTGTTTGCGCACATAATACAGGGCAAGGAGGAAAATGACGACGAAATTCACGCTGTGTTAAAACAACAGACCGGAAATTGGTCAAATAAGCAGTAACAATAATTCCGCGTTCTTCAGGTGCGTATCGCTCCATTGGTGGTTGTGAACTAATTCTCGATCTGCCACATGAATGGCAAAGCACAATGACATTTCACGTCATTTGCAAAAATTCACTTTATGACATTATTTTTGCCCCACCTCTTATTAGCCGAGAAATTTCTATTTAATTGTGATTATATTATTTTTATTTATGAGAGCAATTTATTGCTCACGAAAATTTCATCTAAATAAATGGTGAATAATTTAGATCTTGTAATTATAATAGTTTTCCAATTTCTGACCAAAACTATTATTTTTTTTCACAGAACCTTAGCACATATTTTTGCAAGCCATTGATATCCTTTTCAGACCGAACTATCCGAGGACTGTTTTCGCTGTAAAAATTCATAGCTGATAAAATTCCCAATTACAAGTACAATGCTGGCATATGAAGCTTAACATATATAATATTTTGACCAAGGCATTACATAGTTTTTACGTTGACAAAACCATTTAACAACTTCTATAGACTCTTCTATGCTGTAGCAAAACATTAATTTTCTATGAAAGAAGAAATAGTTCAATATATAGGTCACAAATTCAGGACAGTTGAAAATAATAGTCTATAATATCTAAAGATATTATTAAGTGCTTGTACATTCTCGTTTCCCACTGATTTATTAAAGATGCAGGAAGAAAAGTTGTGCCGGCTGTGTTTTGGAATTAGTCCATTTTTAGAGACAAGGTTAGAATGTGAATTCAGCATTATACTGTGAAGTGGTGTTACAACTCCAAGTTGCAATTTGAAAAATCGTCTGCGTTTACTATTTAAAGGGGTGTCATTCCATTATAACGTTTCCAGATTTTATATGGCATGATTAACTCTGAAGAGAATAACTGATTTTTTTTATGTCCGTTTTTTAACGTTTCGGGAACAATGCCCATTTGCCCAAAATAAATTGTTAGGAGTAAGAACTTTTTCGACAATTGATACAAACTCACTTGACAGCCTCAAGCGAGTTTTATCTATTTGTTTCCTTAAAAATCTCATATTGGTGGTAGACTTCGCGAATAATAAAGATGTAGCTGATACAACCTAAATTATTTAATGGTGTATATGTACTCGTATCACAATTGGTGGAAGTTATGTTGAAAAATGAAAATCGTTCCCTATTAGGTGGTTTAGTGAAAAATAATTTAAATAATCATTTGTGCTATTTACTGACTTTGTCTTAAAATTTGTATACCGGGTGTTACGCAGTTACCGCTTAATGGTATGTTGAAAATTGTTTGCCTACTGTGTTCAGTAAAGTGCCATGAAAGGGAATTATGTTACGCCATAATAACACGTCGTCCCATAGAGCAAAGACAGCTGTGCAGTATTTAGCTGAAAACAAAATCAAAGTTATAGGATATCCTCCTTACTCACCGAATTTGGCGATATGTGACTTCTGGCTATTTTTTGAGCTCAAAAAACATTTGAGAGGGTAAAGGTTCCAGTCAGAAGAAGAGATTGATATCACCGTTAAGTATTTTTTTTGATAGTACCCCTAAAGGCAGCTGGCTGGAAATAAAAATTCTGAAAACTTGTATCAATCTTTCTATTCTCAATAATTGTAGCTTGTCCCTCGTATTCATTAATATCTCAGTAGCTTTATGTGTTTAATATATTTGTAATATATCATTGAAAACATAACTAGGTGCATTATTACATTTTATTTGATTTTGTATGAAAACCTAGCCCGATAGTGGTAAAACTGAAAGCAGATTTGAATTTAGAGTATTCATATTCAGGGTGATAAATGAATTGGATCCTTATTTTTAACTGAAAATAGTACACACAAAATAATGACAAATGAAAAAGAAAAAGTGATAGCAGTCATAAAGCAACAGAAATTATGCGAGCACCACAGGAACGGATATCTTGCTTGCTTATTGTGTATGCAACACCTTGAAGACATTTGGTCAATAATTGAATGTTTTCAATTTCTTTATCGTTAGTATACACCAAATTTTTCATATGTCCCCATACATAAAAGTCCATCGGGTTCAAGTCGGCTGATCTAGGTGGCCATGTAATAGGCCCACCTCTACCAATCCATCAATCACTAAACGTATTATTTAAATGCTCACGCACTTCGTAACTGTTATAAAGTGGGAGCACCAGCACGCAAAAACCGCATGTGTTGACGCACGTAGCTCTAGGTGTTACTGTGTTGGTCGCATCTCTGGTACTTTACAACTTTTATCACATTTTTTTCATTGGTGTGTACTATTTTCAATAAAAAATAAAGCTCCAATTTATTATCACCCTATATACGAGTATATCCAGGTGGAAAATTAAAAAACACTCAAAAAAATGTTTTCTGTAGACCTTTGTAATAGTTACGCTTTTTCGTCGATATATTCAGAAAGAGAAAGGTGAAAATAAATGACTTTATGTAATAAATATTGATGACTTCGAAGTTTTCTTATTGGTTTGGTTCGGCGACCCTAGTTTTCATTTTCACATACTATTAAAAACGTTAATATTGTGAAATATTTAAACTTTTTTACTTTCGTCTACAACTATAGATAATAAATATTTATATGAATGACTATCTAGTGTAACTTCGTAAAATATACAGTCAATATTAAAACACGACACCTGTTGCTTTTAGTTTTCCGATTCTCTTTTTTTGCTGCATCGTTCGATTCAAATCACAATTCTTATTTACTTTCTTTAAACTTGAACGCGCTTTCTAGTTCATGGAAAAAAGGCTTCTCTTAAAAATTTCAAATTATTATGTGCAATTAATTTACTTACATTCAGACGTGTATGTTTTCGTAACTTTCTTTTTTGTGAAAAATCATTGTATAAATTTAATTTGTATAATTAAATGAAAATTAATTGTTCAATTATCGTTATTTTTGTGTGACTATTTTAATTTCGAAATCAAGCAATCTATGTTACTGCTATTTTTACACAAATATTTGTTTAAGTCAAGGCATTCCATTTGTTATTTTAAATTAATTAATATCGTAATTTTAAATATTACTAGTAAATTTTAACGTTTGTAATTAAAATTTAAAAAATTAAATGTAACTACTTTTACAAGTATTTCTCAGTTCTACCATAATTTAATTACTAAACATCAGTATTTTACTCTATAATAAAGCAATTATCGAACCGCATTAATGAACGTAAGCTCCTGTATTAAACAAAAAAATTAAGTTTATGGCCGAAACGTAGGGTAAATAATCAACACACAATCAACACAAACTTTTTCCTGGTATATTTTTAACAATATATTTTTAAAACAATATTTATAAGAGAATTACAAAATATACAGTTGCTTAAGTTTAAATTAGAGAGCAGATAATTATTAATTTTATCACCGCGCCAATTGTAAATATAAACTTAACTAAAGCTATTCAATAATATTCTAACGCTCATTGCTATGAATGTTAATATCATTTACGAGGTGCTATCCAGAAATTTCTGGAATTTGAATGTGCTGCGTCTATACTAACGGTTAGTCAAACAGTACTTTGCGAGGTGACGACAAACAGTTTTTGCAAATAAATAAAACACACATAAAATGTTTTAGATTTACACTTTATTAATAAGATAATGACAGCTGTTTCGCTAACACAGTAGCTTCTTCAAATTACAATATACAGCGTTAAATCAGGTAGTTGACCCAAGTTAAAATTCTAGGAACTATTACATTTATATTTAGCTTTTTGAAAACTATACTATGTCCTACTTGTGTGAGGTTTAAGTTTAATAATATAACATAAGCAACTAAGAAACAATATTTCAATGGGTGAACAGATTTAACAGTGGGGATGAATTCAAGTCTAATTTATCGTTTAGTAACATTTCTGAGTTTTTGAGTTTATTAATTTCTAAAGACTCTAAACAATTTAGTTTTCTACCTTTATTTTCTACATGTATAATATCGAATTGTAAATTAAATTCTTGTTCATTCTCTATTAAATGATTTGAGTAGGTTGAGTCAGTTTTCTTATTGATATTAGAATGATAGTGGTTTTGGATTCGTTTTTTAAAAGTTCTACCTGTCTGTCCAATATATGTTTTGGTACATGATCCGCATGATAACTTATAGACTCCTGATTTATTGTCTTTGGTAGTTTTTTCTTTATTATTTTTAATATATTTGGCTAGATTATTATTGGTTTTATAAGCGATATTAATGTTTTCTTTTTTAAGGAATTTCGATAATTTAAGTTGCTGTTGACCTATGTAAGTAAATGATTTAAACTGCTTGTCTGACACCACTTTAATGATCGGGTACACCTCCCTTAATAATTTATTGACAGATTTTTAAAAATTAATTTATCTATTAGATTTGTGTCATATCCGTTGTTGTGAGCGATTTGTTTTATAATATTATATTCATTATTATAGTCTTTCCCTACACCGAAAGGTAGAAAGGGAACTTAGATTATATATATATATATAATATTATAGTCTTCATTGGACATTTAGATGTTAATAAGTCTATGTGTCATGCTGCGAAAAGCCGCTATCTTGTGTTGGACCGGGTGGTTAGATTTATTATGTATCGTAGTATCTGTATGAGCCACTTTGTGGTAAATAGAAAAAAGGACCCTATTGTTTACACGTTTTAAAGTGAGATCCAGAAAGTGTATACTATTGTTAAGCTCCTTTTCTATCGTAAACGTGATATTAGGAACAATGGAATTGATAAATTAAAGAAGAGTGTTCAACTGCCTATCTGTACCTATATATCCTATCAATATATCATCAACGTATCTGTACCAAAACAAAATGTTCTTCACGTATCTGTCATTATGAAAAATCGTATTTTCCAGGTAATCCATATAAATTTCCGCAAGTAAAGGAGAAAGAGGATTTCCCATGATAAGACCTTGTTTACAGAGGTAGAGTTTGTTATTGAAAGAAAAGTAATTTTGTTCTAGGCAGACTTTTAGTGAATCTAAGATCTCTTATTTTATTATTTGGGTTTGTTCTATTGTATAATAACATTTTATCAATTAGATCTATCGTTTTATTGAGGGGATACTAGGAAATAAGTTCTTGACATCAAAGGATATGAGTTTCGTGTTATCCGAAAAGTTGCGGTCTTTAATGTTATTAACTAACTCTAGACTATTTTTAATACTATGTTTGGGTTTGAATTTCGTGTGTTTAAGGATGATATTTATTAGGCTATTAGACACTTTAACGGCGGGTGCTGTAATATAGGAGACTACTGGTCTAATCAGGAAGTTGTATTTATGTAGTTTAATCAATGAATATAATTTCGGGGGTTGTGGATTCATTACTTTTAGTTGTCTACTTTCAAACACATTAGAACTGTTAAATATGCCAGGTGAGTTGTTGATTAAAATGATTTGTCGTTGGAATTTAGGGGTCGGATCTTTTTTAATGATAGTGTATTTATCCGGGTCTAGAAAATTGACTGTTTTTGAAACGTATTCCTGGTTGTCAATGGCAATAACCGTTTTGCCTTTGTCGGCACGTGTAAAATTAAGGTTGTTCTCTCTAGCGAGAAATATTAACAAAAAAGCTAGAGAGAACAACCTTATTTTTACACGTGCTGACAAAGGCAAAACGGTTATTGCCTTTGACAAGCAGGAATACGTTTCAAAAACAGTCAATTTTCTAGACCCGGATAAATACACTATCATTAAAAAAGATCCGACCCCTAAATTCCAACGACAAATCATTAATTTAATCAACAACTCACCTGGCATATTTAACAGTTCTAATGTGTTTGAAAGTAGAAAACTAAAAGCAATGAATCCACAACCCCCGAAATTATACTCATTGATTAAACTACATAAAGACAATTTCCCGATTAGACCAGTAGTCTCCTATATTACAGCACCCGCAGTTAAAGTGTCTAATAGCCTAATAGATATCATCCTTAAACACACGAAATTCAAACCCAAACATAGTATTAAAAATAGTCTAGGGTTAGTTAATAACATTGAAGACCGCAACTTTCCGGATAACACAAAACTCATATCCTTTGATGTCAAGAACTTATTTCCTAGTATCCCCCCCAATACAACGATAGATCTAATTGATAAGGTTATTATACAATAGAACAAACCCCATAATAAAAGAAGAGATCTTAGATTCACTAAACTAAGTTAAGACTAGTCTTAAGTTGAATTTGAAGAAGCTACTATGTTAGCGAAACAGATGTCATTATCTTATTAATAAATTGTAAATCTAAAGCATCTTATGTGTGTTTTATTTATTTATTTGTGATATGAATTTACATCAAGCAAAGGTCGAAACAATGAAAGAACAAACTCTACCTCTGTAAACAAGGTCTTATCATGGGAAATCCTCTTTCTCCTTTACTTGCGGAAATTTATATGGGTTACCTGGAAAATACGATTTTTCATAATGACAGATACGTGAAGAACATTTTGTTTTGGTACAGATACGTTGATGGTATATTGATAGGATATATAGGTACAGATAGGCAGTTGATCACTCTTCTTTAATTTATCAATTCCATTGATCCTAATATCACGTTTACGATAGAAAAGAAGCTTAACAATAGTATACACTTTCTGTATCTCACATTAAAACGTGTAAACAATAGGGTCCATTTTTCTATTTACCACAAAGTGGCTCATACAGATACTACGATACAAAATAAATCTAACCACCCGGTCCAACACAAGGTAGCGGCTTTTCACAGCATAACACATAGACTTATTAACATCCCGATGTCCAATGAAGACAATAATAAAGAATATAATATTATAAAACAAATCGCTCACAACAACGGATATGACACAAATCTAATAGATAAATTAATTTTTTTAAAAATCTGTCAATAAATTATTAAGGGAGGTGTACCCGATCATTAAAGTGGAGTCAGACAAGCAGTTTAAATCATTTACTTACATAGGTCAACAGCAACTTAGATTATCAAAATTCCTTAAAAAAGAAAACATTAATATCGCTTATAAAACTAATAATAATCTAGCCAAATATATTAAAAATAATAAAGAAAAAACTACCAAAGACAATAAATCAGGAGTCTATAAGTTATCATGCGGATCATGTACCAAAACATATATTGGACAGACAGGTAGAACTTTTAAAAAACGAATCCAAGACCACTATCATTCTTGTATCAATAAGAAAACTGACTCAACCTACTCAAATCATTTAATAGAGAATGAACACGAATTTAATTTACAATTCGATATTATACATGTAGAAAATAAAGGTAGAAAACTAAATTGTTTAGAGTCTTTAGAAATTAATAAACTCAAAAACTCAGAAATGTTACTAAACGATAAATTAGACTTGAATTCATCCCCACTGTTAAATCTGTTCACCCATTGAAATTTTTTTTCTTAGTTGCTTATGTTATATTATTAAACTTAAACCTCACACAAGTAGGACATAGTATAGTTTTCAAAAAGCTAAATATAAATGTAATAGTTTCTAGAATTTTAACTTGGGTCAACTACCTGATTTAACGCTGTATATTGTATGTATCTTTAGTCTCAAGTTGAATTTGAAGAAGCTACTGTGTTAGCGAAACAGCTGTCATTATCTTATTAATAAAGTGTAAATCTAAAACATCTTATGTGTGTTTTATTTATTTGTGATATGGATTTACATCAAGCAAAGGTCGAAACAATGAAAGAATTGAAACAGTTTTTGTGTTTATGTTTGTTGAGTTACAGTTGAGTTATTCCGCTATACAACAATGACCGATGCGAACAAGCAAAAAGAACGTGCATCAAATTCTGCTTCGAACTTGGTAAAACGGCAGCGGAAACTCTGAAAAGCTTAAACACACGTTGGTGAGAATGTTTTCGGACAGACGCAAATTCATGAGTGGTACGAGGGTTGTCTTTTATATTGAGCATTTAGAACTGTAATAAAACAGTAGGTAGCTTTTAAGGACTTTATTGTTTTTCGAAATATTTTCCACGAATCTTGTACAATTTTGCATGCGCTCGAACCAACTTTGGAAGCAGTTATTCCACTCATTTGTAGGTACAGTTAAAATAACGTTTTTGAAGGCATGAACTGTTCCTTTGGCTACTCAGTCTGCCCTTAATTTTCGAAAAATAAAGAAGTCGTTGGGACTTAGGTCGGGACTGTACGGATGATGGTCTAACAATTCGACATTTTTTTGAGTTAAAAATTCAATTGTCTTGCAAGCTGTATGCGAACTTACATTGCAAACAAATGTAGAGAACATCTTGAAGAGAAATTGTTGCTACGTGACCTGCTTTCGAGACAAATGTCGCGACCATCTTTTTGAAGACACTTCGAGAACGGCTTTTCTTGACCTTGGAACACCCTAACAGACGACTGGCGTTTATTGTCTGGCTCGTGTGAGTAAATCCTAAATTCATCACCACTGTTGTACACAAATGTTGTACACATTTTTAGAATTCCCTGGGTTGAAGCGGTATAGAGTTTTTTGACACTAGTTCACCCTAGCTGTTTTCTATTCTTCGGTCAACAGATGCGGTATCCAACGGGAAACTAATTTTTTTACGCGCAATTCTTAACGCAAAATTTTTTGAATTGAGGTCTATGAAATCTCTAATTTCGTGAGTGACTGTTGTTTTTGGTGCACCTGCTCTTGAATCGCTGTTAAGACTAATCCGTCCACGTTTGAATTCTCCATACCAACGAAAAATTGTTGACTGATGTGACACTTCATTACGGAAAACAGAAACCAACTCGGCGAGGCATTCTTGTTGAGATAATTGTCTTCGAAGATTATAAAAAATTATGGCGCAAAAATTTAATTCCATTTTTCGTCTAACTTGACTAACTTTCGTCAAATTTGACAGTTCTCTGTAGCTACAACATTACACGTATCGCACTGAAACTTTAGATTTAGGTTAACTAAAGATGGAAAGTAAGTTTTAGTACAGACACTTAATTAGTGGCGCCCTCTATGCCCCAGTATGCAAAACATAAAAGACATCCCTCCTATAACCGCTTTAAAAATGGACTTGTGTCGTTTGATGTTGAAGAGCGTTCCATTCGCCAATCGGCAGAAAACACGCCACTAAATGCAGCAAAAGTGCGTGATGCTATCCTACAAGAGCGATGGAGAACAATACATGACATTTGCAACATTCTCGGCCTGTTGTACGACGGTTGTCAGCGTATTCTGTCCGGCGTATTGCTGCAAAGTTTGTGCTAAGGTTACTCAGAATCTTGGCACGAACTTCGCAGCATTATGAACAGTGTTCACATGTGCACAGAGCTGAAAGAAACTGCCGACAGGGGTGTGAATTTCAGTACTAGAATCATTACTGACGACGAATGATGGGTGTATGAGTATGATTTCGAAACAGAGCAGCAGTCATCGCAGTGGAAGACGCCATCGTCACCACGGCCGAAGAAAGCGCGGCAAGTTCGAAGCAACATCAAGTCGATGTTAATCTGGTTCTTTGACGCTGATGGCATCATACACAAGAATTTCTCCCACCAGGTGAAACAATTAATGGACGATTTTATTGCGATGTTATTCGACAACTAACAGAAAACATTTGACGCAAGCGGCCTGGCAAGTGGCGCAACAATTCATGGATCCTACATCACGACAATGCACCAACCCACATGTCACTTGTTGTGCATCAGTTTCTACCCTCAACGAAGACCGCAGTACTACCCCACTTCTGTGTGACTTCTTCCCGTTTCCTAAGTTGTAGCTGAAGCTCAAGGAGCGCCGTTCTGAGACGATTGAGGAAATCCAGACCGAACAGTAGCCAGTGTCAAAAACATTAACACCCGAAGACTTTCAGCACTACTTCCAGACATAGACAAGTCGGTGGGATCGATGTATTTATGCGGAAGGAAAGTACTTTGAAGGGAATGGTAGTGAATAAGTTATAAGAACTTTTTTTTTCACAATTCGGGAATTTCTGGGTAGCACCTGCCCTATACTTTACACAAATAAACATGAACATGGAAAACAGTACTGATCTTTTTCATGATCCTAAAAATATTGTCCTTGTGGCTAGATCTGGCGAGTAGGAGAGAGTAGGCCTAAAATTTCAAATTATCCAATTTTTCACGAAAAACTTGCCTCATGTGAGAAGACACGTTTTCGTGATGAATTGAATTTTGTCTAGTAGAACGGAATAATAACTATGTATTTGTTTTTTGCATTATAGTTTATGAAAATTATCATTTTTTTCACCTTGATTCTTGTTAGGAATGTTTTTAATCACAATTAAAAATTAGCGGCACTACCTTGAAAATAGCTTAAATATGGCTAATTCTACATGGAAAATGTAATTTATCCGTTCAGTTGATATGCTCGTAATACTAGCTATGTCCGTTGATATCCATTCTGGGGTCATTCAAAGCAAAATCATTAATTTTATTGGTCATTTCCAAATTTTTCAATTTGGGCTACTACGAGTATTAAAACATTAAAATGAGGAAGTATTTACATTTTGTAGCAAAATCATTAATTTTATTGGTCATTTCCGAATTTTTCAATTTGAGCTACTACGAGTATTAAAACATTAAAATGAGGAAGTATTTACATTTTGTAGAGGTCGTTCGAAGCAAATTATAAACTTTATTTATAATTTCCGAAGTTAGTGCGCAACTCAGACTAATTGCGATCTTTGCTATAGAGAATTGTCCAAAGTTCGTTACATTTCAGCAAAAATTTCATATTTGTTTATTTAAACAATAAATATAGGTTCGCAACTTGAATTTCGAGTTTATGTATTTTAGGATTTTTTATTTTGTCACTTCATTGACATTGCGATGAGTTTCAAATAAAATATCAGAAATGAACCAAATTTCACCTGCCTCATAAAAAGAAATGGTTTTTAATGCGCTCGACCCAACTCTGGAAGCAGTTATTCCACTCGTTTGTTGGTATAGTCAAAATTGCGACGGAACCTTTGACCACACTGTCCGTCCTTGATTTTTGGAATGGTAAAGAAATCGTTTGGACTTAGGTCGGGACTGTATGGAGTATGGTAATAATTCGACGTTTTGATGGGTTGAAAATTCTATTATTCAATGTGCGAACTTGCATTGCCTTGGTGGAGGATGATTCGTCGTTGTGGGTTGGTTTCTCAGAGGTCAGCGAAGACTTGCGGCAAACAAATAGTTGTATGCTAATCGGCAGTTACAGTTCTTTGATCTTGTAGAGAAATTGTTGCTACATCACCTTCTTTCAAGACAAATGTCGTCACCATCTTCACCTTGGAGCACCCAAACGGACGACTGACGTTTATTTTCTGGCTCGTATTAGTAAATCCAAGATTCATCACCACTCACGATGTTATACACGTTTTTAGAGTTTCCTGCGTTGAAGCGGTATAGAGTTTTTTGACACCAATTCACCCTAGCTGTTTTCTGTTCTTCGGTCAATAGGTGGGGTATCCAACCGGAAACTAGATTTTTACACAGTTCTTCATGTAAATTTTTTTGAATTGATGTCTTTCAATTCCTCAGTGATGCCTCAGTTTCGCGATATATCACATTTCGATCTTCATTGATGAGTTTGCGTACAGTATCGACGTTTTCATGAGTGACTGCCGTTTTTGGTGCACCTGCTCTTGGATCGTCGCTAAGGCTAATCCGTTCACGTTTGAATTCTCTATACCAACGAGAAGTTGTTGGCTGATGTGATACTTCATTACCGAAAACAGAAACCAACTCGGCGAAGCATTCTTGTTGAGAAAATTATCTTCGAAGATTATAAAAAAGTATTGATTAAAATTTTCACAGTTTAATTCCATTTTTCGTTAACATTGTAGCTCCAACACTACACGTATCGCGCTGTAACTTTGGATTTAGGCTAACTAAAGATGGAGGTTAATTTTTAGTACAGACATTTGATTAGTGGTGCACTCTATATCCCAGTATACAAAACATGAAAAACGTCCCTCGTTACCTAGAAAACTTTTGATTATGTTTTCGGACCGAAAAGCAACATTGAGACCTCATTTAACCTCTTTAACAACTCTACTTATGTTTTTCGTAATTGGGTGGTATGGTAAGCGCATGTACTTTTTCTCATGATTATGTAAAGGCAACAAATATGAATTAATTCACTAACCATTTGGAAATCAAGTAAGTCGGTACGTCGGATGATACCTGAAACAATTGTAACTCATCGATTTACCTTGCTCATGTATCTTAGGCAAAAAAATGCATTCTCGGAGCCAACGGATTACTAACATTTAATTTATATTTTTTGGTAGAAGTTATTAATATTGGACATTTTTTCAACGCACCTTTAGTGTCATTAATCATTTTAAGTAACGGATTCTTCTTAATATCCACATACGAACCTTCTGAAATTAGATTTTTAACTCTTTAAAAATAGTCGATTTTGTCCATAATTAATAACTTGTTCCCTTTATCTACTTTTAAGTAAAAAAAGGCCCTTTGATCTGAGAGTTTTAATGGTACCCCATTCTTTATTAGCTGACTTCTGTTTGTGCTACTGTAAATTCTTATCGATTTGAGTTTCACAAGTTTCTCGATATACAGGGTGAGTCGTGAGGAATCGACCAAACTGTAGGAGTGTATTCTACAGGTGAAAGTAATGTAAAAAAACTCAAATGTTGCTATCCGATTTTTATTTGTTTTCGAGTTATAGCGTAATTAAAAATAAACAAAATTTCATACATTGAAGTTTTTGTATTTTATTGGTATGATCGTTCTTTATAATATATTTTCAAAAATACCGCCATTCATTTCAAAACATTTTTTACACCGTCTACCAAGGGCGCTGGTTGCGTTCCTGATTGCGTCAGGTTGATGTTTGATATTGTCAGCAGCATTCATAATCCGTTGAATTAGTGCATCACGAGTGTCCACTTTTACTTGATACACTTCATTTTTTAACCAGCCCCATAAACAATAATCGAGTGGCGTGAGGTCTGGAGACCTAGGAGGCCAACCAATGTGACTACCACGTCCAATCCAACTCCATGGAAACCTTTCAGCCAAATGTTGCCTGACTGCACGAGCGTAATGTGAAGGGGCTCCATCGTGCTGGTCGGATTCCGATGTTTATGGGAACATCCTCTAGCAGTCCGTGCAGTTCATTTTCTAAAAAATGTAAATAGGTGTCTCCCGTGAGGCGATTCTCAAAAATGTAAGGACCAATTAAAAAACCATCGATCATACCACACCACACGTTTACTGGAAATTCATGTTGAAAGTTACTTTCGACTGTTGCGTGTGGATTTTCGTCTGACCATACAAGCTGGTTATGACAATTATTAATACCGTCTCGGGTGAATGTCGCTTCATCCGTAAACAGTATACGCGATACAAAACGAGGATTATCATTTATCCATCGACAAAATTCCATACGTCTACGATTATCATCTCGTTGTAGGTGCTGTACTCTTTGTACATGGTATGGACGTAAGCCATGCTCGTGGAGTGTTTTTATCAACCTTGTTTGTGGAATGCCCAATTGAATACTAATTCTCCGTGAGCTGGTAGTTCCGTCTTCTTCTACTACATCCAGAATATCTTCTATTCTTGTAATTGTTGTCGACTGCCTCGTTCAGATATTATGTTGACACTGGGAAGCTTTCCGGTCGCGCACAATGTGTTGAATACACTAATAAATACAGTTTTATTAGGATGTCTGTGATGTGGAAACCGTTGACGATATTCATTAGCAGCAGCTGTAGCATTCCCATCACAAAATCCATAAACAAACACCATATTAGCATATTCTAAATTAGAATAAGTGTGTGGCATTTTAGTTTGATACACTATAGTCGTACAAACGTCAAGTCAATGTCACAATACCCGAACACAATGTTATAATTTACTCCAAGGTATAGGGAACATTTTTTATGATGGCAGCGCCATCACTATATCAACGATGAACTAGAGGTAGTGACATTAGACGCATTAGGCATACAAACCACCCTACACTATTTGTCGACTGCTTTCAATGTCACTACCGCTAGTTCGGAAAACCACGAACAGGTAGCGCTTCAGCTAGGAAGACTTCCCTATAATGAATTGCTACCGGGGTTTCACTGTTTTTATGAATACATACATAAACATGGTATACTAAATATACATTGTTAATTACGCTATAACTCGAAAACAAATAAAAATCGGATAACAACATTTGAGATTTTTTACATTACTTTCACCAGTAGAATACACTCCTTGAGTTTGGTCGATTCCTCACGACTCACCCTGTATATCTGATTCCTATCTATGATTCCTTATATAAAATCGGTTTTGTAAACATATAACTAAAGTATGTATGACGCTATTAAATCTTTTAATTCTTTGTCATTTAAATAATTTGGCGTCACATCTGAGGATGGCAACATCGTTGTCGTAATATGTATATGGTTTAGTAATTCTTTCCGCGATGTGGAGTGTGGAGTTATTAAAGAATTCGTATAAATTTTCTATTAGATTTAACTTCAAATATATATAATTACGTATTGATTTATTTAATTACCAATATAAAATTAAGAAAAAATTATATTATATAAGTCGTTCAAAACTACATTAACGATCAAACATATATTGCTAAAGAAAAGGCCAACTCATGTTATAAATGCCATTATAAGCATAATACTCTTAAAATGCTATGCCATATATAATCTAAGCGCATGTAAACATTTTTATTTTTCAACGTAATCTTTATGGATACAAGGATAACCTTCTAAATTAATATTTTAATTTAGTTTCAGTTCCTCATCGTCCTGGTTTCCACGGCTGGTGTAATTTCTATTTCAAAAATTTATTCATACAATCAACTGGGATCTCTAAACGGTTTATCTGGGCTAAAAACACCTTTCAACTACATAAGTTCTCAACCAACGGATATTCAGTACAGCAATAATGGAAGATACCTGAAAGATTTTGATTTAAGCACGCAAAACATATTCTCCCAATTAACATCGCAAGATTTGGGAATCCCGGAAGTTAACGAACAGAATTATGAAGGAACTCAAAATCAAGGATATTACAGTCAAGGATTCGGAGCTAATTCGCTAATAAATGAATTCAAGGGTGGTCGTTTTAACAGTAACGGCTATATTAACACTGCTGGATTAGGAAGTTATGGCCAAATACCCATAGGCAATAACATAAAATTTTCTCAACCTGTTCAATCATATGCTCCCTTCCAAACTAAATACACCTCGTCACCAATCAGAGTGTCGTATCCTAGAGCCGTCACTGCACCTAACGACGCTCCGTTATACCCACCTCTTCAATCTATCAGTTCAGGAATTTCAGCTCAAACACCCATTACTATAGGTTCTGGATCTTTAGGTGTCACCAGGTTAAGTAATGGTAACTATGCTGTAGGTTCTGGGTCAATTGGTTATGGAGGTGGTGCTCCAATTGTCGCCTACAGACCGCAAATCCAACAGCAAATACCAGTATTTTAGCAGGTAAAGCGTACCGAACCTAAATGGTAGTTTATTATTTATTTGTTTATTTGATAAGTGTCTTCGTTACTTTAGTTTTTAGTACATGTACGAGCTAGTCGTTATATTATGTTACATAATTTAATTAGCTAATAAATTGATTTTTCTATTTTTTTTTAATTTTTGGTTTATTATTTGCACCCCTCTCTTAATTTATCCTTTTGACAAGTATTTCTAATATCGACTGTTTATTGTTTAAAGCCATACTTACTGTTTTTCTAGAGAAGCAATACCGGAAGCATTATCGAATAACTTCAGCCAATAAAATATAAATATGAACAATAAATAATCGGACTAAACATAGTCGACTAATTTTAAGAAGACTGAATAGCATTATTAGTTAGGAATATTAGAAAATGTTAACTGATCAATCAGATATGCATATCTGTAATTTAGCTGACTCGGTAGCTGAATACTGCGCCATAGTCTGGCTAAACAGGCGCTACGCAAAGATGATCGACATCACACTTCATGACATCATGAGAATAATTAGCGTTTGTTTAAAAAGTACACCTTTACCCTAGCTCCCCGTTCTAAGCTATATTGCACCTCCTACCATCCGGAAAGAGGAAAGCCTGATTAGAAAATATAATAAAATAATATCCTACAGTGGCCTGCCTGATGCTGGCCTGCCGAGACTGAAGTCTAGATCTCCTCCACAACTGCTAGCATAACAACTTATAGCAGAAGATTTGAACCAAAATAATAGATGGAGAAAGGATTGAGAAGTTTTGAAACCCGCTCAAGGGACCTATATCACCGATCGCTCCACTGGAGCTTCGTCAGACATATAACTAACTTATGGACATATCTTTACATAAATGTACCGTAACAAACACACGTTTTGAATAGTTGAAGGAATGGGTAGTTTTTATTACTTAAATGTCTATGAACAAAAGTAATAAAAACTACTCTTTCCTTCAACTATTTAAAACATGTGTTTGTTGCGGTACATTTATGTAAAGATATGTCCATAAGTTAGTTCTATATCTGATGAATCACCGGTGGAGCGAAACGATCGTTACTGTGTAAAGTAAAAAGTAGTGAAATTCAATAAAATTTGTTTTATTTTATCCCTAATAACTTTTTATTTTGGCTTGAAGTTAGAGTACCTTACACAGAAAGGTATCGAATTTGTAACCAAGAACAAGAATTCTTTAATAATTAATTAATTAATTAGGACACGCGAGATCTATTGAACTGTTCCAGGTCATTCTCAAACAAATGTACTCTAAATATTTAAAAAATGTAGAAGAGTCTCGGTTGGTATAAGAAAACTTGGGCGTCTGAAGTTGCTAAATAACGCGGACGTTCACTCATGGTATAGTAAAATAAAATTCTTAATCATATTGCAAAATACTGAACTAAATATTAAAAAATGCGACAAACAGTTTGTTACATTAACATATAACTTAATGTATTTATATTAAATATAAATTGTTCACTCTTGGTCCTGGGCAGACTTTACTTTATGACACATATCTTCGCGATTAATCGTATACAATCTGTGTGTGGTATGAAAATTTCCAGAAATACTTATATCTGATCCATGATCAAATAAATGGCCAATATCATATCTAAATAATTTTACTAAAGTATTTGGACTTACCTACATTGCATTCACAATATTTCATTTTCAATACATAATACAGGCCTACAAAAAAAAAATTTTTTTTTGGTGCATCTCTGTTTGTTTGAATTGTCGATAAAGTAGGTAATGTACAGTATATTGACATACGTCATTTTAACTCATCAGCTCTAGTTTATCTACTACCCTCATTGTGAATTGTTGTCGGTCTTGTTATGGTCTTGTTCGTAACTAGTCATTATTACAATATCATCGATAAAGTTTGTGTTACTATCTCATTATGGCTAGTACGTCCAGACGTTGTGTTAACGATCCTGATATATTTTGTTATGTTTGTGGTGAATACATATTGAAAAATCAGCGTAAATCGATTGCAAACACAGTGCGTCGTTTGTATTTTGCTTACTTCGATAGTGAAATTCTACACCAAGATAAAGTGTGGGTGCCTCAAAGTGTTTGTAAAATATGCGTTGAACATTTGCGACAATGGGAGAAAGGGAAACGTAAGTCTTTGAAGTTTGGAGTGCCTATGATATGGCGAGAACAAAAAAATCATTATGACGACTGTTAGTTTTGTATGATTAATATAGTGGGCATCAACAAAAACAATCGCCATAAATGGAAATACCACAATATTTCTTCAGTACAAAGACCTGTTCCTCATTTGGAAAATGTTCCAATACCAACTTTTCACCAGGTAGTGCAGCAATCTCAGGAGGATGAAGCTGAAATACCTATTTCTTCCCAAGTAGATGATGACTTTCAATACTGCGGAAAAACATCAGATCTTAAGCCATTTTCGCAGAATGAGCTTAGTGACCCTATCAGAGACTTAGATCTTTCGAAGGAACGTGCTGAGTTACTAGCGTCAAGATTAAAAGAAAAAAATTGTCTTTCCTCACATGTTCGAGTGTCTACATATCGCATGAGAGAGGGAAAGTTATTGAAGTTTTTTTCATCCGATGAAAATTTTGTGTATTGCTGTAATGTGAGTGGTTTGCTGGCTTTCACAGGTTTAACGATCTATCAGCCCAATGAATGGCGTCTCTTTATTAACAGTAGTAAACGAAGTCTAGAAGCAGTTCTTCTACATAATGGAAATAAATATGCTCCCGTTCCAATTGCTCACTCAACATGTGTAAAAGAAGAATATGAGGTAATTTCAAATCTTTTACAAAAAATAAAATATATTTAACATAACTGGGTGATCTGCGTCGACTTGAAGATGGTTAATTTTTTATTGGGTCAACAGAGTGGTTATACTAAATACCCATGTTTTATTTGTCTCTGGGACAGTCGAGCTAAATCACGTCATTGGACTGCAAAAAATTGGCCTGTAAGAGATGGTCTTGTTGTTTGGGAAAGAAATGTTATAAATGAACCCTTAGTTTCAAGAGAAAAAAATCATTCTTCCGCCATTGCATATAAAATTAGGGCTAATGAAGCAATTTGTTAAGGCTCTCGATAGAAATGGTCAATGTTTCCAGTTTATTTCTCACAAATTTCCTGGTTTAAGTACTGAAAAACTAAAAGCAGGTATCTTTGATGGGCCTCAAATACGTAAATTGTTGAAAGACACAACTAATTTTGAGACTTGTATGAATGATGTGGAGAGGCTTGCCTGGCAATCTTTTGTAGCAGTTGCACAAAATTTCCTCGGAAATCATAAGGCTGACAACTATGTAGAACTAGTAGAGGAAATGCTGGTGCGATTCAAAGATTTAGGCTGTAATATGAGTATAAAATTACACTATCTCAATAGTCATCTACATCATTTCCAACACAATTTAGGAGATCTAAGCGAAGAACAAGGGGAACGTTTCCACCAAGACCTAAAAACAATGGAGAATAGATACCAAGGAAGGTGGGACAGTCATATGATGGCTGACTATTGCTGGGGAATCATGCGAGATTGCCCGAGTCAGTTTCATTCTAGAAAATCACTCAAAAGACAATTTCTTGATGTTTAATGTCATTAAAATAAATATTTTTTCGTGAATTGTGTTTTTTTTTTCGGGAACTAGAGCTGACAGAAGAAAACGGGTAACATTTTTGATATCGCCATGTAAGACATACTTAAAATCGGGACTAAAATCTCCAGCACCAAAATGGTTGTAGGCCAATGTAATCATAGTTTTTTGGAGAAGAAACAATAGCAACAGACTCACACTTAACATGAACGATGAGATATATTTCATGAGTTGATGTGAGCTTTACGAATAAGTAATTGTTGTAATATGAACAAGAAAAACTGCATTGACCCGCCTGTCAAACAGCGTAAATAATGTATATATTACGTAGAGATTGTAGATGCTTTAACATATTGGTCCAAAGAAAAAGTAAATATTGTAATGTGAGTCATGAAATGACGTCACCCACTTACGCGTTCGAGAGACGTACGGGAAGGTTCCGGAAAAGCACCGGAAGAATCTAGACGGCGCAAAGCGGACCATATACATACCGTTCGGAAGGAAGACCAGGCATTAAACTAGTAATCGCCGTCGGATTGATATTGTGATATAAATGTGAAATAAATACTGTTATTATTAGTAATTAAGTGTATGGTGTGTTTTAAATTACCGTTAGTTCTATTTAAAAGAATGCAGAAAGACAAGTATTTTACAATATGTATATAAATATAGGATGAAGTTTGAAATTTTTGGTTTCGATTTTCTACCCACGTAATAAAGGTTTAATAAAAGAAGAACTACAAGACATTCCAGAAGATTCACTCTTCTTTATTTTTTTCTAATCTTCAAAAGAAAATAATAATGAAAATGAGCACAGAAAATTCAGGCAGAACTTGTTCTCAATATTAATAATTCTTTTATATGAAAAACCATTAATTGAATAAGATCAACATTGTTACACATCTACCTGAAACGGGAGGCACAGCTCATAATATTGATTACCAGAGATATTATTTCATCTTAGTAGATACTATCAAGGTGCCCTACCTTCACTCTGTTTCGACTATATAATATAGGTGTATTTTGTGGTAGGTATTACTTAACCATTTAAGGAAGCCAATATTTGGTATATTAAAAATATTTAAAACTTTGAAACCAGTGCTTTAATCTACGTTTAAATTTATATCAAATAGATCGCCAATATGCACTAGTATATTTTAAATCATAAAGATATAGTAAACGCAATTTCTACCAGTTCGCTAATCCTATTAAACTATTAGATTATAATATTATACCTTAGATATTTTGGTTTCAGTAAAGCCTTAAACGATTTTTTTCTTCAATCTTTAATTACTCGTGTCCTCTACATCCACATTAATTATTGCTGTTTAAGTAATTGTACTTCTGCCACTTCTGATATCCGGTAGAATTCAATTTTTTTTCTAATTTATAATCTTTTCATTATCGAAATCGCACTATTCAAAAGCAAGTGTTCCTAAACTACCGCCCGCGGGTCGATACTGGCCCGCAAGCACCACCACTCCAACATGCCTGATATCCGGCCCGCCAAAATTTGATTACATTGTAAAATTTACAATTTCTTCCGAAAAGACTTAGTGTGAGGAAATAAGCCAGGCAATAGCTGGTTTTCTCCTTGTAATTTTAACTTAATTCCATTCATATTGCTGTCTAGTTTTATTCTAAAATGGGCTCTAATTATATCAAACGTGAATCGTTGCACAACGCATATACACTGTTAGACTCTTTTGTAAGAATTGTTCTCAGGTTTTGTTTTTAAAAAGATTCTTTTAAAACTAGGCCTATCATCCAATGTAAAAGTGCAAGAAATAAGATGCCAAGATGTCAAATTTAATACATTTATTGTTCACACCTCGTATAAAGCATACAAATCCTGTGTATTATCAAAAATATACGTATTAATAACTTTGAAAGTCTTATTTAGATTTTGTAAACCTTACAATCACGCTGGTGTATTATCTCAGCTGTGGGAGTATAATACTCTTCAATTACTAAGGTATGACACAACGTGTTTAATTTAATTTACAATATGTCGAAGCGTATGGATTTTAAATTCTCCCGATACTGTTATATATGAAGAAAAGTGTGCTATTTAATACTCACATGGCGAGAAATAATCCGTATCACATGAGATATTTATGTTCGATTCATAATTAATGAATCTTTAATTACAAACAAAAGCCCAAATATCCTTTGATGCCCGTGAAACCTACTCTCTACTTGCACCCTAAAGTGTCTGCGTTGTCTCTTTCGATTTTCTAACAGGAATTATGATAAATTTACTGCTAATTAATAACCCATATACGCTTAAAATCTCAATTTATGCTTATAAACTTTAAAGTTTTTACCGCGTTCGGTATCTCATACAAACCTTTCTTCGTTGTATAAATTGTTGTATTGAGCCTGATATGTTCGTCGTTCACAAAATAAAAGAAAATTTATTAAAAGAAAATTAATGATTAATTTAATGAAATAAAAATATGTACGCTTTACGAATAATTAACTTTAAACGTTTGGAAAAATTAGCAAATGTTTTATTACGTCTAAATACCAATCAGATTGATCCTATCACGTAAAAGTCATAATATGTATTTTATCAGGTTTTTAAATCACATAAAATATTTATTAAAAATATCATATTTTTATTGTATATGTTCCATCTTTATCCTGTCCATAATATTGTACGTCCCTTCATTCTCTAAGAAAACTAGGTCAATATTTAGATCTAGGTCAAATAACCGCTCTCTTTGTAATGCACTTGTTCTTTTCTTTCTCTGTTTGACATCATGCATATAAATTGTACCTCCGAATACAAAAAAGAATTTGACTTTTGTTTGTCTATATTGTTTTGAAATGGATATACGACTTCTTTATGGGCAATAGATACCATATAAAGTATTTATTTAAACTTTGTAAAGTCTTCCGAGGTTCTATCAATACGACAGATCCTCTATTAATTAATTACACCTGTTTTAAATAGATAATCTTTGGTATTTTGTAGAGGTAGGTACGACAAGATGTCATTTTAAAACACACATTAGTTCATGTTCACGAACGTTACAAAGTTTCTATTGTCTTTTAGGTCATTCCAGTTCCTTGTAAACATTATATTGTTATAATATACCTTTGGTTTATTCGGTTTCCAATAGGAACCTCACTATCTGAGATTAAACGTACGTTTAGGATACAAAATGAACAATAGTTATTTTATAGAGGAAAGCCTACTGGTTATACATATTGGTCATGAAATTATGCTACGGTAATTGGCTTTTATATCCTTTTTTAAATCGATTCTGGTACGCAATGCGTGTTTTTTATTCCACACTTTAGTATTTCTAAAACTAAATCCTAATGAAAATAATAACCTATTAACATTGAATGTTGAATACAAAAATTGTCATGTGACACAGATGCATTTTTAAACACAATCTGTTTGGTTACATGTAGGCTTAATTCAAAAGGTATTAAAGGTATTAAAAATTTCTAAACGTAAAATAACATCAAATTTGTTCTATCGCTAGATGTCATATAGGGTGCATTTAAAATACAGCCCGTTTCAAATATATTTCTGTTCTATTACATTCATTAAATTTACCTCAAAAGTGGAATACATAGTAATATGTAGCACAGAACTTTTCGAGAACATGCACTAGCTCTTCTACTCGCTACAAAATGGGGCTGTAAACTTTGACTAACCAAGTAAAGCAAGATGGCACAGCTATACATTTACCATTGTCGTAACAATACGTAACGCACATTATGCGCATTGGGTATCTCCGCCATATCATGAACTAGAACACGTTAGTATGATGAGCTAGCTAGACCTTAGCTAGCGCATCTTTAATAATATTTTATATTATTAAAAATATTTTGGTTTTATACAAAATTTGGTGAGATTTTACCTACTCAAGTATGTTTCAAATAATTTTGATATAGATCTTAGCTTTTAGAACTTAGTGGAGAAGTTTCGAAAATCGTGGTCAAGGGCATTACTTGGAATGATGACTCCCACTCTCTACACAACGATTTGAGAAAAACTCTCAATTGATGCCTTGCTAATAATAGCTGTTTAACTATTGCTAAATGCCAGGGAATAACTTTCAGTAGACATTTAAACTCTTTAATATTTAATTACAATTTGTATAGCAATTATCTTCCTCACTGCGTCATCTGAGTTATCTGTTTGATATAATTTTATTGCATATGTTAATGACACATTTACCTCTGATATTAGATGTTTGGGATTTATTATACCCAGCCTCCCAGTCCTTAATTGCAATTTAGGTGTAATACGATTGGGTTGTAAGTAGTTTAGAGATTTGATATGTTTTGTGGTTTGGAATGAAACATATTTATCTTCAGAAAAACATCGATTGCTTCATGTCGTTATCTACTTTTCAATTACCATCTTATACAACATGAAGGAAGAAGACCTAGTTTAATTATTCTTTCTAAAGTTCTTCTCAGGGCTATAGATTGTACTGACATTCTACATTTTACAAAACTGTATTTTTATACTGAATCTTAGAATAGCTGTACCTTTTTCTGTGACTTATTTATTTACTTGTGGCTACCCAACTTAAATTTTAAACCTCTGCTCAATGCGAAATTGATACTATTCCGATATTCGAATTGGACGCAACCATTGTCAACCATTTTCCGAAATATTATTAAATTGTATGTTTTATTTATTGATGTATTTTATTTTTTATATAATATATATATATATATATATATATATATATATATATATATATAAGTAAGTTTATTGAATTAGAATTTTCTTTATAAATTTTTGTAATATTATTTTTTGGGGAGTTTTTTATAACATAATTACAATTATCCTCCACATAGAATTATGTAAAGCAAATATGTTATATATAACAAAAACGGATTTCAACACATGATATTTACTGTTAAAAATAAACAAGTATGTTTGCACATTCATTTTGGTTAACCCCTATACTATCTATTGTAAAATTCAAGTTAGTTATATTAATATTTCAATATCACTTAAAATTTTCAAAATTCATTTTTAAATAACTTATTCATGCCATTTCAATAATTATTTATTAAAACTAATTCAAATAATTTAATATAGAGATGACAATTTTATAGTAAGACCGTACCATATGTTTATCAAGAGTAAATAACTAGGTTATATCAAATTATAAGGTAAGTTTCAAAAATAGGAAGAAAGTATATTAAAATCAAGTCCAGCAATTTTAAAACAATTAGAACATTGAATACTAATTAAAATTAAGCAATTAAAAGAGATTGAGGTTAAAATTATACTAATTTGGAAAAGTAAAGAAGAGTCCCTGAAATAATAGAAACAATTAAATGTTGGCGTCCTTTTGTGCAACTTACACACCTTATTTATAAAAATTAGTTTGAACCGTTCTGAATAAAACTGCTCCAATACCGACAGCAATGTGTGGAGCAATTTTTAATTATTTGTCAATTTTCTGCAGAACAAACTTTGTATTTTTTTTTAATTTATGTTAAAATGCAATGAATTGTGCATGTTGAAATTTTCATGTATTAAATTTATTTGTTAATCAATCTTGGCATTTATTGTTTGTTGTATATAAGCGCTTCGTTTAATAGAATATGCACTCACTTGAAATGTTTTTTGTACAATGGCATTCCAATGTTAACATGCCAAGAATTAGAAAAAGCAAAGCGCACTTCGACAGTGTTATGTAATACGCATGTAAGTAGATTTCAATATTAAAAACGATTATTATTTATAAAATATCTATGTAAAATTTTAAGAGTCTATTGATTAAATAAGTTAAAATAGTGAATATATTTTATAATATTTTATTTTATTGCCTAAATAGATATACATTTTAAGGTATCTCAAATTTAAACTTAAACTCTTTTGTAAGTTATTTTGCCCACTTTACCCGCACCAGGGTCGACACTCTGAAAATCATAAAAATAAATAATAGAGATTGGGAAACAATACGAAAAAGGATGGAATTTACCATAATCAGTCCAGTGTCAGAAAATTCAAATACTCTTTTTATTATTTTACCATCCTCGTTACTCGTGAAAGTAAGTTTATTACCATCCTTAACTACGGTTGTCTGAAAAAATGCTTAAATATAAGTATGTACTTGAAGAATGCACCAACTACATGTGAAATGTACTAAAAATGTGAGGGTCGCCGTTTTAGAAGTGTATTCGATTATAAAATGAATACAAAGAGTCATGTTGGAACGAATTAGTAATGTGTTGTCTGCGCTTTGCCATTGCAAAAGTACCCAAGTAATCAAAATACATGTTCGAAGAAACTCTTTCTAGTCGAAATAATTATTATAATATTATAATCTAGATATTTGGATGTTCTTATAGAGACTAATTTATAAAATTATTTACTTACTATAGTTGCCAGCTACTAGACTGATAGAATCACTTCTAATACTTTATTTATGCAGAGCAATGGAGACAAGAAAAATAAAGTGCACTTATCTACAAGAAATTTAAATAAAACCCAATGCCATATGCCAAATTGACAGTTGAAAGAGCGAGTTACAAGTAAAATAATACTCCCTCCGTCCATAAATAAATGTCCAATTTGAAATTCAATGGAAAATTAAGAAAAAAATGCATTGACTGCTGATAAGTAAATGTCAGATTTGACGCTGAAAGTGAAGTTAACAGTAAAAAGTAGTACGTAATTCGTAAATATATTATAGTTTTCTGCGTTATTTGTAATATAAAAATCTTTAAAAACATTTTTTTAACGAAAAATTTCAAAATGGTTTTCTCAAATATGAACAATTCAGTCCATCTTTTGGCTGCAATTTCACAAAAGAAACCTAATTTGGCTTCAAACTTAAGAGAAGCTCTCTACCATTCATTGTTATAACTCAGTAACAACGACAAGCTGAAGCGCGGCTCCATCAAAATTACAGGCAGCAAATTCAGAGTATCCGAGAAAACTGTTAACAGGAAATGGCATCGAGGAAAGCAAGCATTAAACGATGGATTAGTAGTAGCTGACGTATCCTCTCGTAAAAAAGAACGTGTTGACCGAAAACCAAGAATGCTTGATATAGAAGCAATTAAAGCAGTTCCACTTAATAATCGCCGTACTATTCGTTCTCTTGCACACTTTATTGGCATTAGTAAAAGTACAGTTCACAATCGATTAAAATCAGGACAAAGAAGGCGGCATTCCAATGCTATAAAGCCATATTTGACGAATGTCAATAAAATTGCACGGTTAAAGTACTGCTTATCAATGCTTAAGCCAGAAAATGTAGCTGACGGAACACCTCATTTCAAGAATATGATCAAATCCATGTAGACGAAAAGTGATTTTACATCCGAAAACATCAAATACATGTTACCTGGTAGAGGGTGAACATAAACCGTACAGAAGCTGTAAAAGTAAATGCTTCGTTACGAAAAAAACGTTTCTAGCCGCTGTTAGTCATCCTCGCTTCAATCGATTTCAGAATGAGCATTTTGATGGTGAACGTAGCATTTGGCCTTTTGTATTTCAACAACCAACTCAGGGAAGCAGCAAAAATCGTTATGCTGGTACAATGCCAACTAAAGATATTTCGAATGTGACTAGAGAAGATTACAGACAAATGTAAGAAAAATTGCTACTTGCAATTGAATAGAAATGGTTTAGATCAAATCGTCTTTCAAACATCTGGATTCAACAAGATAATGCCAAACCGCATATCGATCCTGAGGATATATGTTTTAAGGAAGCTTGCCAAAGAGCTAAGTTAAATATTAAAATGTTCTGTCAGCCATCAAATAGTCTTGATATGAACGTTTTCGATATGGGATTTTTCAATGCCATTCAGTCGTTGCAGCACAAAACCGCTTCCAAAACAGTCGACGAATTAATCAATGCCGTTATGAATGCTTACGCTGAATTAGATGGTGATACTCTGAATAAAACCTTCTTGACTCACCAGCAGTGTAAGATACAAACTTTGAGAATTAATGGTTATAATAGCTATCAATGGCCCTATATGGGAAAGGATCACTTACAAAGAAATGGGACCTTTTGTTATTACTTTTGACATGGATCTTGTGTCGAAAGTCCAAAATATGGTCGATTTAGTTTAATTTCTAGTTTAGTAAGCATACCTAACTTTAGTTTTATAAAATTTGTACATTAACTTAAAATAATAAATTTGTTTTGAGAAAATAGTTATCAGAACAAATGTACAAAGCCATTAAAAATACAAAAACAGAAAGAAATTGACATTGATTACTTACGGAAAAAATTAATTTGTGGTCTTTACTATACATGCTTCAAATGAAAGTAGAAATAGGGCACTGAAAGACGGAAATTAAAAAGTCTTGACAAGTCGATAGAATAAATGCCTTCATTTATGTCCTTAATATATTTTGGGTGTATTCCAAAACTACCTAATTCATTTTCACTAGCACGGAAAAAGCAGCTTACTCGTTAGTGGATATTAAAAAGTGCTGTCGAGAAGAATTAGCAATTGATCAATATAATTAGGTTCTGCAGATATCAAGGAAACAGCATCGTATAGAAGACTAACACAATCAATAGTACATTCAACTATATGAACATTATTTAAATTCATTTTTCAAATTCAAATCATATTTTAAAAGAGAGGCTAAGAACTTGAATTTTATTATTTTAATCTATGATTTATTTTATATGTTTTACAAATAGGAATAACTAACTCAAAATGAGCTAGGTCATAAATGTTCTTGTGGCATTAACTTAGATAAGTGTTTTAGGATTACCTGTTCCTAAGTGAAAGAATGGAAAATTAAATTAAATGAAGACCGTAACCGTGGGACGTGTATTCATTTTGACCGAGAGTATTGGTGGTACATGACTTGCTTTAAAATAGCGACCAACATTTTTATTACGCGCTGTATTTAACATACAGTCACTTTCCCGCCATCTTCCTCGAAACTTTTGCCAAGTGTGAACTTGGTTACATGGACGGCTTGACCATAAAGTTTGGAAGTCATTTGGTAGTCATCATTATTAACTTGGACTTCCACGCCCAGGCTCTTCACTGCAGCTATTTTTTCATCAGTAACTTCGTTCGCTGTAATAAAGCAAAATAATAATTTGTCATCAGAACTTTAGTTATTGAAACTTACACGCTACTTCTATAACAACCTCGGGATTTTCGGTTTCAATAGTTTGGTAGTTTCCTGCAAATTGCACCATTTTTCTAGGCTTGTAGTTGTGGTTCAGTTTAGCATTCACTTGATTTACTATATCACCAATCTCCGATTTGATCCCTATATATTTAAAAAAATTAATTTGTTTGCGATAAAAGCTGATAAAAGTAAAGGACTTGTCAAGTATTATTGAGATATGCATTTGCAATCTAAATAAGAATAAAATATGACATAATATTTTTTTATAAAGTGATACACTCAGTTAATTATTCATTCTAGATAAAAAAATATCTGCAAGTTTCTAATTTAATTGCAAACTGGAATAATTACAAATGTATTTTAAATAAAATAATCTTAAATTTGGTATAATTAACTGTTCTGTTTGTTACTAAAATGATACATTGTTAGAAGCAAAGAAGCACACATTTGAAACATGTTAAGAAATATTGAAGATCAACTATTGTAGATTGTAAATTTAATGAAACGCCAGATATGTAACAATTAAACTTAGCAAACAGTTTCGAATGTAACTTTAAAACAAATTACAGTCCTTATTTTTTATTTCAAAAATCGCAACTTTTTTTATCCCCAGATTCGCAGTCTATGTGTCTGGATAAACGTACCTAATACTTGATTATAAATATTAAAATTATTAAACACTTCACATTTTGGATCATGTCGAGACTACAGATTTTTCTCATAACAACAAATCGACCAACAGGGAGCAGATCAATCTTCATAAGCAAAGGACAGACAGAAATTGCTTCACTCTTGATTTTCGAATCTTAGTATTCATTTTCCCTTTTATACGCTTGCTATTTGAACACATTAAACCAACGACAGTGACAAGTATTTATATTTCTTCTAAAGTCAGGTTTAGTAAAAATTTATTCAACACGCTTTCATATGATTATTTATAATTTTCTTACCAAATATTCCAGTGCCTATATCCCTTAATTTAATTAAATATAGTAGAAACGCTTTTGTTTTATAGTTATATCTAGTGATATTTCTTATGTCAAATACATTATCTGGTGCACAAATTGGTATATAATGATTAATAGATTAGCGAACATTTGATGAACATATCACAACCCGTCGAAAGCCCAGTTGTAACGCACTGATTTGTTAAGCGAAAATCTCGGTATCAGATTCGGCATTCGGCTATTTCAGAAGTTTTCTTTCTCATTTAAGATGAATGCCTTAAACACCTTAAGTCGCTCCACGGGCGCGGGTACAATACTACCTCATGGCTTGGTAATACCATCTGTAACCGGGGTTAAACTGTTTAGAGATCTTCTTCTTCTTCCTCTAGTTCTTTGGGTTGGATACCAGTAAGTCCACGTATTTGAGCACAGTGCCCTTTGTACCACCCCAATAGATCTGTCAGTTCTACTCTGTTAGTCTTGTGTCCTTGATAAAAGCCACTAATCCTCTCCAGGGAAAATTTGAATACTCTCGTAGAATCCAATAGATCTCTTCCGAAGTGTTTGTGTCTAAGTCCCTTCGATTCCTCATAAGTGCATATTGCACGAAGGCTAGTTTCTTCCTGTTCACATCTATTGCTTCCATAAAGGACAATGTGCGGTTATCAAACCGACAATAATTTTAATTTCTTTTTATTACTACGAATTAGGTTGGCTGAAAGCCTAGCATTCAGCTCCTCTAGCAGTGTTTTAGTATGGAGTTGACCTTCCTTGAGCAACCATTTCACTTTATGATCTGCTTCTAGCCATAACCAGATCTCCCTTCAACCGGAATTCTTGTCGCCTACACACATAGGTTCTCTGGTCCTATGAAGTTCCTCTTAGAACCTTCCTTAATCAATTCGTCGACTATTTCGTTGCATTTAATCAGTTCATGTGCTGGCACCCATATAAGTGGCACAGTGCTGTTGAGGGATGAATTATTATAATGACTATACTAAATATTATAATATTATATAACAATAGTATATAATAGTAGTAGATAGCTTCTAAGGACTTTATTATTTTTCGAAATATTCTCTACGAAGATTAATGCACTTTTGCATGCGCTCAAACAAACTCTTGAAGCAGTTATTCCACTTGTTTGTTTGGCATCGACTGGTCCTTCTGATAATTGCAATCTTTGGCCACCGAGTTCGTCCCTGATTTTCGGAAAGGCAAAGAAATCGTTGAGACTTATGTCGGGACTGTACGGAGAATGATCTAACAATTCTACGTTTTGTTAATTCAATTGTCTTGCGAGCTGTGTGCAAACTTGCATTGCTTTGGCGGAGGATTATTCGTCGTTGTGGGTTGGTTTCTCGGAGCTCAGCGATGACTTGCGGCAATCAAATGGTTGTATACCAATCGGCAGTAACAGCTCTTTGATCTTGCAGAGAAATTGTTGCTACATGACCTGCTTTCGTGACAAATGTCGTAACCATAGTTTTGGAGACTTCGAGAAGATTCATCACCACTCACGGTGTTGTAAACGTTTTTATAATTTTCTGCGTTGAAGCGGTATAGAGTTTTTATTCACATTTTCATTCATTATTTTATTCATATTTTATCATAAAAATCGTATTAACACCAATTCGCCCTAGCTGCTTCCTGTTCTTCGGTCAACAGATGCGGTATCCAACGAGAGACTTTTTACACACAATTCTTCATGGAAGTTTTTTTTTAATAAAGGTCTATGAAATTCCCAATAATGCCTCAATTTCGTGATATATCACGTGTTGATCTTCGTTGATGACCTTGCGCACAGCATCGACGTTTTTCTAAGTGAGTGCCGTTGCGAGTGCTGCTCTTCGATCGTTGCTAGGACTAATCCGTCCACGTTTGAATTCTCCATATCAACGAGAAATTATTGGCTGATGTGGTGCTTCATTACCGAAAACAGTAACCAACTGGGCGAGGCATTCTTGTTGAGATAATTGTCTTCGAAAATTATAAAAAATTACTGCGCGAAAATTTTCACGGTTTAATTATATTTTCGGACTTATGAACTGTGACAGTTCGTTGTGGTTACAACACTATACGTATTGTACTGAAGCATTTGGATTAATTTGAAACATCTAAATTAAGTCCATTGCTAATATCATAAAAATATATATATATATATATATATATATATATATATATATATATGAAGCGTTGTTCTTCGGGATATTTCGCCGCGTTTGGATGATTTCGTCCTGAGAAGGACAACTTTCTTCCTGACGTTTCGGTGACATCACTTTTACCTTTTTCTAGAGGATCTTCTCGTTGCGATAGCAACTTCAAGAGTGCGTCGATTTTCTGTGCCGCTCGTATTATATGGTCCCGTCGTAGAGGGGACGCGTGTCTGACTCCTCGTGATTGGTCCGTCGGTTGTTCTGTCGCTTTCGACTATTGGTTGGACTATTGGTCGATCGGTTTGCGTTCGGTCCGAGTTAGTATGACTGGGCTGTGGCAAGTTGTTATCGTTACGTGGCTTGTGTGTAATCTGCCTGTTGAGCAAGGCCGGCTTCCATGTGTCAGGCAAACGCTGTCCGTCCTCACGTTTGTTCATACAGTTTTGCCGTTTCTCAATTTCTATAGAAGTTTCTCAATTTTCATAGAAATTGAGAAACGGCAAAACTGTATGAACAAACGTGACGACGGACAGCGTTTGCCTGATACATGGAAGCCGGCCTTGCTCAACAGGCAGATTACACACAAGCGACGTAATGATAACAACTTGCCACAGCCAAGTCATACTAACTCGGACCGAACGCAAACCGATCGACCAATAGTCGAAAGCGACAGAACAACCGACGGACCAATCACGAGGTGTCAGACACGCGTCCCCACTGCGACGGGACCATATAATACGAGCGGCACAGGAAATCGACGCACTCTTGAAGTTACCATCGCAACGAGAAGATCCTCTAGAAAATGGTGAAAGTGATGTCACCGAAACGTCAGGAACAAAGTTGTCCTTCTAATGACGAAATCATCCAAACGCGGCGAAATATCCCGAAGAATAACGCTTCAACAAACGACCGCGAAAACATTCGATGAAATATATATATATATATATATATAATATTTTCGTGACCTTGGTATGATATGGTAAACTTAATTAGGTCTTGACCTATTTGGGTTGTTTTAAATATATATACTTTGAAGTAATAAACCAGACCTTTAATCGCCGACTTATTAAGTTTACTATATATATATATATATATATATATATATATATATATATATATATATATATATATACCGCCTAATTCTGAGCAAACGCAACGATGCGAATGTATGAATATTTCTCCCGCTTCGAATACAAATCCCCTGAACGCGTTTAGCCAATCACAAAACAGTCTGTCGCGCAACGATTTGACAATTAATGTCACAAATTAGTGTCACCACTGTCACCCTATACGGAGTCTCTTAAGCGTTTGAATAGTGATAATGCCGCGTTATACACTAGAAGAGAAAGCCGAAATGATGAAATGGTACCACGCTGATAATCCTTATCAAAGAATATGTGACTTATTTGCCGGAGTTCCTAATGATACGTTCATTTTAGTATGCGCTGCAATAGAACTAAATTCAAATTTGACACATAGCGATATTTCCAACGATTTAGGCATATGTTGCTCTTCCGTTAACCCCATACTAAAATTAAATGGTTTTCGTAATTATAAATATTCCAAAAATCATCAATTATTTTACGGTGATGAGTTTAAACGGATGAATTTCCGTTATTATATAATTAATTTCTCATTATGAACAATTTATTTTATTATCTGTAAGAGTAATTTTTTTTTCACATTACTAGAATTTAATTTAGTTTTTATTTATTTCTGAAGTTTATTTAGTTTACTATGAATAGTTTTTGTTACCTTTATTATTAAAATTTAATTTATTAAATCTCTTGATGCCTTATTTGCAATTTTCTTAACCGCTTATTAATAATTTTATTACGCTTTGTATGACCATCGTCAGTATAACGTATTGCAACTTATTTATTATAAAATCATTACAATAACACAGGACTAAACAATTTATAGTCCTTTAATAGTAATTTGGTAATCAGATAATTTTTCTTACGCGGCTCCATAATATGTAAGTATGACATCGATGTTGACACGCCTACAGCATTCAGGGGAATTCTATTTGGAGCGGGAGATATATTCATACATTCGCATCGTTGCGTTTGCTCAGAATTAGGCGGTATATATATACATATGGTAGATTTAATTAGTCTGGTCATACTCGCCAACTAGTTAAATCTAGCATAACAGAAAAAGGTCACGAAATAATTATCTTTATATATATATATATATATAAATTCACAACTATTTGGGTTATCGGTCTGTTTTAATTCAAACTCAATATTTCGTCAATATATTTCTTGACTTCATCTGGAGTAGCTATAACATTGCGATGACTCCAGATGAAGTCAAAAAATATATTGACGAAATATTTAGTTTAGAACAATAGAGTTTTAATTAAAACAGACCCAAATATAACCCATAACCCATAACCCAAATAGTTGTGAATTTATATTAATACGGTCAAGAAATTTTCTAAAATTATATATATAGGTAAATTCCTTTCAGTATAAAATGCTGGATCAAATTTACTCTAATATGTATATGATTTCACTGTTAATAAAAACAGAATTTGAGTCAAGGTATCAAATAAAACGATTTTTTGCTACGTAACGTTTCGAAATTGTATTTGTTTCTTCATCAGACCTAGTGGAATATTTTCAAAATAAACATATACTCGTAAAGTACATTTTTATATTATACTTTGCTCGATAAGCCAATGCATTACCACTGGCTTTCGGCTGGTTGTAATATTTCATCAAATATTCACTAATCTATTAATCATTATAAACCAATTTATGCAACAAATGTTTGACATCAGGAATTAGAACAGAACTAGAAAGCAAAAGGATTTCTACTGTATTCTATTAGAATAAAGGATATTCTGCAATATTCTGTAAGGAAATTATAAATAATCACATGAAAACGTACTGAACAGATTCTTACTAAACCTGACTTTAAAATAAATACAGTTACCTATTATAATGAGTTCAAATAGCAAGCGTATAAATGTTAAAATTTGAAAATCAACAGTGAAGCAATTTCTGTCACTCCTTTACTTACGAGGATTGATTTGTTCCCTGTTGTCCGATTTCTTGCTATAAGAAAAATATGTCGTCCCGATCCAAGATGTGAAGTATTAAATAATTATAATATTTATAATTAAGTATTAGGAATGTTTACCTAGACATATAGACTGCGAATCTGAGACGCCCAAAAAACTTGCGATTTATGCAATAAACATATGGGATTGCTATTTGTTTAAAAATCATATTCGAAACTTCTTACTAAATTTTATTGTTACATATTCGACGTTTCATTAAATTTATAATCCACATTATTCAGTGCTCATTATTTATTTAACATATTTCTAATATGTGCATAGCCTGCTTTTAATAATGTATCATTTTGATAACAAACAGAATAGTTAATACAGTAAATAATAAAAATAAATTAAAACACTTGGCTTGTTTCACTATGAGATTTATTTAAATACTCTAACAATTGTTTCGGCTGTTATGCCATTCTCAAAGAGATCTATAAATCTAACTTAAAGACTATCGCACTTGTTCTTATATGTTGTCTGTTCTTGTGTGAAGTGGGGGTGGTATTATATTGTGTATTACGGTGTAAATTTTGGTGTGACACCCTCTTTTATACACTGTTTGTTGAACCATAGGTGGTTGTTGCACTTGTGGACTTTAAGTAAGGTTTTACGATATAAATCTGCTAGTTTGCCTTCGCTGGCTAATTTAATATTCTCGGCTGTTGTTGCAGATACTTCTTGGTGAAACATTTTAACTTCATACAGTAAATAATAAAAATAAATTAAAACACTTGGCTTGTTTCACTATGAGATTTATTTAAATACTCTAACAATTGTTTCGGCTGTTATGCCATTCTCAAAGAGATCTATAAATCTAACTTAAAGACTATCGCACTTGTTCTTATATGTTGTCTGTTCTTGTGTGTAGTGGGGGTGGTATTATATTGTGTATTACGGTGTAAATTTTGGTGTGACACCCTCTTTTATACACTGTTTGTTGAACCATAGGTGGTTGTTGCACTTGTGGACTTTAAGTAAGGTTTTACGATATAAATCTGCTAGTTTGCCTTCGCTGGTTAATTTAATATTCTCGGCTGTTGTTGCAGATACTTCTTGGTGAAACATTTTAACTTCATACAGTAAATAATAAAAATAAATTAAAACACTTGGCTTGTTTCACTATGAGATTTATTTAAATACTCTAACAATTGTTTCGGCTGTTATGCCATTCTCAAAGAGATCTATAAATCTAACTTAAAGACTATCGCACTTGTTCTTATATGTTGTCTGTTCTTGTGTGTAGTGGGGGTGGTATTATATTGTGTATTACGGTGTAAATTTTGGTGTGACACCCTCTTTTATACACTGCATAACACGGCATAACAGCCGAAACAATTGTTAGAGTATTTAAATAAATCTCATAGTGAAACAAGCCAAGTGTTTTAATTTATTTTTATTATTTACTGTATGAAGTTAAAATGTTTCACCAAGAAGTATCTGCAACAACAGCCGAGAATATTAAATTAGCCAGCGAAGGCAAACTAGCAGATTTATATCGTAAAACCTTACTTAAAGTCCACAAGTGCAACAACCACCTATGGTTCAACAAACAGTGTATAAAAGAGGGTGTCACACCAAAATTTACACCGTAATACACAATATAATACCACCCCCACTACACACAAGAACAGACAACATATAAGAACAAGTGCGATAGTCTTTAAGTTAGATTTATAGATCTCTTTGAGAATGGCATAACAGCCGAAACAATTGTTAGAGTATTTAAATAAATCTCATAGTGAAACAAGCCAAGTGTTTTAATTTATTTTTATTATTTACTGTATGAAGTTAAAATGTTTCACCAAGAAGTATCTGCAACAACAGCCGAGAATATTAAATTAGCCAGCGAAGGCAAACTAGCAGATTTATATCGTAAAACCTTACTTAAAGTCCACAAGTGCAACAACCACCTATGGTTCAACAAACAGTGTATAAAAGAGGGTGTCACACCAAAATTTACACCGTAATACACAATATAATACCACCCCCACTACACACAAGAACAGACAACATATAAGAACAAGTGCGATAGTCTTTAAGTTAGATTTATAGATCTCTTTGAGAATGGCATAACAGCCGAAACAATTGTTAGAGTATTTAAATAAATCTCATAGTGAAACAAGCCAAGTGTTTTAATTTATTTTTATTATTTACTGTATGAAGTTAAAATGTTTCACCAAGAAGTATCTGCAACAACAGCCGAGAATATTAGAATAGTTAATTATTTAAAACTGAAGATTAAGTTATTTAAAACACATTTACAATTATTCCAGTTAGCAATTAAATTAAAAACTTGTCGATATTTTTTATTTAGAATGAATGATTAACTGAGTGTGTCACTTTCTAAAAAAGATTATGTGTCATATTCTATTCATATTTAGATTACAAATGCATATCTCAATAATACTTGACAAGTATTTTAATTTTATCAGCTTTTATCGCGAACACATTATTTTTTTTTTAATATATAGGGATCAAATCGAAGATTGGTGTTATAATAAATCAAGTGAATGATAAACCGAGCAACAACTACAAGCCTACGAAAATGGTTCAATTTGCAGGAAACTACCAAACTACTGAAACCGAAAATCCTGAGGTTGTTATAGAAGTAGCGTGTAAGTTCTATTATCATAATTTATTAGAATAATTACAAAAATTATGATGACAAATTATTATTTTGCTTTATTACAGCGAACGAAGTCACTGATGAAAAAATAGCTGCAGTGAAAAGTCTGGGCTTGGAAGTCCAAGTTAATAATGATGACTACCAAATTACTTCCAAACTAGGTGGTCAAGTCGTCCATGTAACCAAATTCACACTGGGCAAAAGTTTCGAGGAAGATGGCGGGAAAGTAACTGTATGTTAAAGACAGCACGTAATAAAAATGTTGTTCCTATACTACAAATACTCAGAGTCAAAGTGAATCCACGGCTTCGGTCTTCATCTAATTTAGTTTTCCATTCATTAATTTTGGGATCCTAAAACACTTATCTAAATTAAAAACACAAGAACATTTATTACCTCAGCTCATTTTGAGTTAGGGGTTAGTTTCTATTCCTATTTGCAGAATATACAAAGCAAATCATACATTAAAATAATAAAAGTCAATTTCTTAGCTTCTCTTTTAAAATATGATTTGAAATTGAAAAATTGTATTAAATAATGTTTATATTGTTGAGATGATTGTGTTAGTTTTCTCTACAATACTGCTTTTTTAGTAGTTAGAGAACCTTATTATATTGATCAATTGGTCATTCTTCTGGACAGCAACTTTTAATGCCCTATTAACGGGTAAACTGCTTCTTCCACGCTACTGAAAATGACCTTAAGTAGCTTCGAAATACACACATAATATATTAAGGTACATGTTCTATCAACTTGCCAAGAATTAGTAATTTTCGTTTCGTCTTTCGTTGCCCTATTTCTAGTTCCGTCTGAAGCACGTATAGGACAGACCAAAAAGTAATTTCTTCCGTAAGTAATCAATGTCAATTTCTTTTTGTATTTTTAGTGATTTTGTACTTTATCCTACTCATAACCTTATTAAATTATCAACGTCATATTAATCTCTTTCAACAGGCTTCTAGTGTTACTTTACTTCTAACTCACTCTTGCAATTGGTAAAGCATTGCAAAGCATTAGGTTGTACTTAAATTTTTGGTATTTGCACTTTATCTTCTTTGTTTCCGTTGCTCTATATAAATAAAGGCGACTTTAATAAGTATGTAATTCATATCATTCAATTTAGTAATCTTGTAACTAACTAGTTTTAAAAATAATTCAAAATTATTCCTACATTTTTTAAATTGTTTACCATTAAAAAATTAAGCAACTAAAGTTTTTTCTCTATAAGAACCTCTGAATATGTAGATTACAATTAATTATAATAATTATATTAACTAGAGAGATTATCTTTGAACATTTTTGTTTGAACACATTACTAATTTGTTCCTACATAAACTTTCGTATTAATTTTCTATTCGAATACACTTCTAAGACAGCGCCACACATTTTTGGTACATTACACATGTAGCTGGTGCATTCTTTAAGTACGTACTTATATTTAAGCATTTTTCAGACAACCGTAGTTAAGAATAGCGATGAACTTATTTTCACGAGTCAAAAAGATGGCAAAATAATAAAAAGAGTATTTGAATTTTCTGGCACTGGACTTATTATGGTAAATTCCATAGTTTTTCGTATTACTTTCAAATCTCTATTATATATTTTTCTCATTTTTAGAAAGTCGACCATGGTTCTGGTAAAGTGGGCAAAATAACCTACAAGAGAGTTTAAGCTTAAGTCTGAGATAACTTAAAATGTATTTCTATTTATGTAATAAAATAAAATAAAATATTGTAAATTATATTTACATTTTAACTTATTTAATCAACACGCTCGTAAAATTTTACATAGACATTGTAAACAAATTTTTCCCAATATTAAAATCTATTACATACGCATTACATAACAAAGTCAAGGTGCACTCTTCTTCTTCTAATTCTTGGAATGTTAACATTCAAATGCTATTGTACCAAAACATTTGAAGTAATTAAACGAAACGTTCATGCACAACAAACAATCGATGCCAAGTTCGATTAAATCAAAATTTGAAGTAGGTATATGAAAACTTCAATTTCTTTTAACACTAATTACGTTTTGCGTATTGCTCTGATCACCACCAAAATACCTAAATAACTATTTTTATGTCATCCATATTTAGTTTTTTTATAGATATCCCGAACTCCATCCTTACTGTAATTAGAAACATTTCTAAGGCTTGCTTAAATTATTTCTTGTTGAGCATATATATCTTAAGATATCCCGTAAATATCAAATGTATTATTCCAATTGCCTGGTCTACTGCAAAAGTGAACATTGTGTTGACGGAGTTATAAAGTTAATGGTATTAACGGTAAGCAAAAAAGCAGAGTGTTAAGGCACCTTGGCACGCATTACCTTTCACTGATATTATGCTGGTTGTTTCTAGTTTTCGATCTTACTATATTTTATGTCTAGGTTTCCAATTGATCATTCATTTCTTGAGACAAGTAATTATTTTGACATCAATCTTTATGGTATCTAATATAAGCTTTAAAATGTTATCAAAAGCCTTGCGGAAGTCCGCTCTGGCCATTCAAATATCTTCATCTTCTAGTTTGGGTTGGACACTAGCACGTCCAAGCACTTGAGCACAGTGCTCTACCACCCCCAATAGATCTCCAAATTCCACTCTGTTTGTCTTGTGCCCTCGATAAAGGCCACTATTCTCCTCGGAGGAGTTTGAATACCCTCGTAGGATCCAATAGATCTCTTTCGAAATGTTTCTGTCTGAGTCCTTTCAGTTTGTCACAAGTGCATATTACATGATAACTACTGTTTTTCACATATCCTACACCAGGACTCGCCAACCAAGTCCATACTGTACACATGCTTCCTTAAAGGATAATGCTCAGTTACTACGCCGGTCAACATTTTAATTTTTTTTTTGTTACTACGAATTAGGTTGGCTGAAAACCTAGTATCTAGCTCCCTTAGTAGTGTTTTAGTATGAAGATGACCTTCGTTAGCCTCCTTTCCTTTTTATATTCTCTTTCTAACCATAACCAGATCTCCCTTCTAGAAGAATCCTCAGCGATTTCACATACAGGTTCTGGTCCTATAGGCGACTTCATACCCTTTTAGTACCCTCCTTGGCCAGTTTGTCGGCTCATTGCCTTTAATTCTCTCATGTCCTAATACCCGTATCAGTGATATCGTATTGTCTTATGCCAGCCTATTGAGGAACTATTGACAATGTTTCACCAGTTTAGACCTGGTAGATGAATTCATAATGGCTGTAACAGCTACCTGCCTATCCGTCATTATGTTGTTTTTTTATTTACGCAGCCGGTTTCCCTAATTAGCTCGGCGCAGGCTGCGACTGCAAACAGTTCAGTCTGAAAAACTGTCGCAGTTCCCCATACTTAATGATATCTTCCTTTTAGGGCACATTCCACGTAAACCTGTGCCTGTGCCCGATTGTAGTGTGATCCATTCGTGTACCAGGTGCCGGCACCCCATTTGCCCGAGCCTGTTCCCTCGTCGGTATAGAAATCTTCAGCTTTGCTCTAAACATAATCTCAGGTGCCATATTGTCTGCCGGCATTTGAAATATCGGCTCTCCTAGTATAAATGCTGTGATATCTGTATGACTCCCTACAACATTATTAGGGCAATAGTTCCAACAGAGCGAAACCCACGATGGCCTCCATGGAGACGGTTCCCTTGATGTACATAGCTCCCGTGATTTCCAACAGAGCCTGTCGCTGGAGAGTCTTGAGGAACCCTACCGACGATGTCAGCTCCCTCCTCCTCCACCAGACAACTGCCACATAGGTAATCGTTGGTCTTACTACTACTGTGTACAACCAGTATATAGCATTTGGTTTTAGTCCCCAGGTCATGCAGACTACTCTTCTACATATCCAGAAGAGCTGCGTCGCCTAGTCCGTACATTTGACTAGGTGCTTGCTCCAGTGTAATGCCTAGATACTTCACATCATTATTAGTTCTAACTCTTGTCCGAACAGCCCTACGCTACTCAGACAATTTAGTTTTTTTATGTTGGTAAAATCTACCACCTGAATTTTTTGTGGATTGACAGTTAATCCCTCTTCAAGGCACCATCTCTCCACAATTCGCAGAGCATTTCGCATAATGCTCGCAACTGTGCCCAGGAATTTCCCCTGGGACACAATGACAATGTCATCGACAAACCGCTGCGTCCATATTCCCTGGTCATTTAATGTCCCGATGAGATTATCCATTCCTGGACTCAATCTCCACGGTCGCGGTGACAATACTCCTCGTTGAACAACTGTTACGCTCTAAAAATGATCCTTATCCCATTTGGACATTTTTAATGAGTTAATTAAATTCATTACTAATTGTCGATTATCATAGGCCATTTCAAACTTTAATATCTTCATATAATTTTGTATGTTAAATTATTTTGGATGTCACTATATTCATATTTTTACCCGGATTATTTTTATATATTTCTGCGCAGTTTGACATTTTGGAAATTTTATGCGAAGTCATGATTCGTAAATCGGAATTGATATTTGGATTATTGTTTCTTCTTATACAATTCTAACTATACAAGACATTGTGGTATTTTTTTTTAATTTTGTAAATCTATTAGGATGGCTTAATTTATTGCATAACCATTTTTAAACTTAATTTTGGTTTCTTCATTTTCATTTGCTCAGAGCGACATCTTCGCGCAACTTAGTTTAACTTCCGATTATAGATCGCTGACGGTTGGTATAGCTTTAAATTTTTTTATTATCCTTTGTTGCTGCGAATTAATTACTGAATTTTTATGCTGGCTTCCTCAATTACTTTTTAACCTTGTCAGGGTATTGTAGTAATTATCTTCTCTTATTTCCAATATTCCGTCCAGGATAGTTTTTGTTACTATGACGTAGTTTTCTTTCCGGATAAATAGTCGTACAATTGTTAGGAAGATCCTCTTTACTCTTGTAGTACTATTTACTATCTATGCGTTGTGTTGGCCCACGACGCTTCCGCAATTAATTTCTGAGCTGGACGGTGAGTTTTTCGGGGGGCCTTTGTAGACCAGGGGCGGAATTAGGGCTTTGTCATAATTCCCACTGTGGTTTTTGTTACCAGTTTATGGGCTAACACAACCATTGAAAGATGTCTCCTATATTTTCTAGAATCTCCATATATGCATCTAGCAATATTCAAATTTTGCATACACAGTGGTAAATTCATTTTGCCTCCCTCTTTGTTCTACAATTGTTGTCCACAGCGGATATTATTCTTGTGAAAACATAGCTTAAATTTAAACAAGTTATGGGTATGTAACTACTGGCTATGTTTTGGTCGCGCTTCTTATATATTAAGGCAATCTTCTCGGCCATTACGATCCATTCAGGCGTCACGGTCTTGTCTTTTAAGAGTTTTGTAAATTACCTGGCTAGATATATATTTACAGATGTAAGTTTTTTCCTCCAGTAATTACAGATACCACCAAGTCTTCTCCTTAAAATTACTTATTACTGGTATTCTCATATTAAAAGTAACTTAATTATCCCAATATTCTTCCATCTGTTCTACTGTTGGTATTTTATATTCATTTCTTGGTTTAGTCCGTATTATAACAAAAAAAAAACTATTAGAAAATACTTCATTATCATGTATCCTCTTTTCTGTTTGGTATTTTTCTTCTTGTTTTTCTTAAACTTTTAAGATTATATTCAGTCTGTTCTTTAAATAAGGCTTGACTTCTGCTGTTGATATGGTATCCATTTTCCTGTGTATATTGTATTAGTTCCCAAGAACTTTAGTTCTTCTTTTATGCATTGTTATCTATTAAAGTCTGTATTCTCTTTGATAATTATCTTAGTACTTTGATTTTTTTAATTATACCTTCAAGCTTTATACCTAAGTTAATAAGCAATGGCGATTTAAGGAACTTACCTGTGACCTGAAACAGATAGGTCAGTCCGTTCTCCTATCGCCTAACCCGCCCCCATAAATTTGAAAACAGCCTCACATCGCAGCTCACACCCAAAAAATGCAAAATGAACATCCATAAGAAACCCCATTACTTATCTACTTGCATACTATTCCTTTCTTTTTTTTTTCTGGCTAAAGTTCAAACTATTACGTATACTTATTTGTTGAAGTTCTATATATGCGAGGAATTGTTTGTACATATTACTAGATATATATTGCTTATTACTTACTTTCGGAGCTCTGTCTTCAAGTTAGTTATTTCTATTGTTCCTTCTGGTCTGCGGTGTATTTTAATGTAGAATAATTAGGTTCCTAATAGTAACTTTAGTATGCGCCAGGCACTTCTCTTCAGTGCGTTGTAGGGCGGTCTGGATAGTTTGTCCAGACAAATTATTCACACCGAATAGTTTGTCCAGACAAACTATTCAAACCGTCTGTTTTTTCATATCCACCTATTTGTAGTTCTAATGTCAGGATCAATTTCTATATGCTGAGTGACGCCACACTGTATATTAGTTCTTGTGGTTGACATTGTTTATAATTCCGTTTATTTAAAACGTTGCGATTAGATATTTATATAGTCATAGTATCGGGGATTTGAGCTTCAAACCAAGGTCATCGCCGTTATTCCAAAATGTAGTCGTTTTTTGTCGTCGTGTTGTTTAAGTTTCAGTTTCAGTTCAGATCGTGTTCTATAGTATCGAATGATATAGTTTCAAAATGGCTTTTTACTGTTTTAGTAATCCTCGTTTGCTTTGTACTAATATAGATATACAGGTGTCCTTAAAATAAAAAAACAACAAAGTTCTCTCTCAGAAGCGAGAAAAATTGACAAAGATATTTTTAAAAAAATTGTTACGCCACTGTGCGATTATAAAATATTACAGAAACGATGTCTTAAAGTTTATCGACAATAACAAAAATAATAGTTTTGTTATTGTTCATCTCAGTCAGCTGTAACGTATGTAAACATACGCTACAGCATATATGTGTGTGAGATATTTATTATTTATACACATTCTGAGTATTTTCAATTCATAGACATTCGCTTTCAGGGTTCGCGTCGTAATTGAGTCACAATATTTTGGGTTTATATTCTACATAATTACATCTTTCCATTTATCATATGTTGTGTCAAGGACAACTGTATATTTCGTTTCTATTTACACACAAGAATAAACCTTATTTATACATATTTTGAATAAAATATTTAATTTATTATTATTGTTATTTATATTATTAAATGCAATGGAAAAGTGAAAATAGTTTAGATTACTTTATTCATAATGTATTCTTAACATAAGAGTGTTCAAATTTGTTGCACTTTTCACGAAGTAATGTAAACGAGAATATTCTTTCTACATATTACGACGCTAATTTATTCAAAGTTTTTATAGACAAGAATTCGCCCTTAAGTAGGATTCGAACCCACGTGCATGGCTTCTGGATGTACGTTGGTTTGAATCCTACTAAAGGGCAATTTTTTTTCTATAAAAAATTCGAATAAATTAGCGTCGTAATAATGCAACAAATTTGCACAACAGCCTACTACGGACAAGATTATCTGTTTCCTTGATGTAACTCAAGGCATCGACACAAAGATTCTAAATTACAGCATTTGACAGCTTAGTAGATAGAGTGATGGTCCGGCAAGCCATGCACGTGGGTTCAAATCTTTCTTAAGGGTGAATTTTTTTTTGTATAAAAAATTCGAATAAATTAGCATTGTAATATGTAGAAAGCATATTTACATAAGAGTGTTCAGTTTGGAAAATTCATTTCAGGTCTCTTTCAACAGCGAAAAGAGATAAAATATCATCCCCTCGGACTTACTAAAAACTTTTTACTTGAATACTTATGAGTAGCCTTCGGATAATTATGCATTTGCATAAGTGCATATACAAATGCATATTTTAGTTGAAATGTATAAGTGCATATTTTGAACCTTTTTTATTATAAATGCATATTTGACTTTTATTTCAGGAAAGTATTATTATAAAACAGTCTATGACTTCACATAAATATTTGATGTTTTCGTTAGTATAATTACAATTTTTTTATTCCTCTTGTTTGTATGTCTACCGGTTAGTATTTCTTAAAACTTTTTAGACATTTCGCATACTTGTAAAACAACAACCATTAACTGAATACCAAATGAAACAAACATGTAAATAATTTACATATCTGTAACTATGCACATGGACAATACACTTCGTATTTTCAGCATTTACTTCTGCTTAATACATATGTTTCTGCCATCTAGGCCTCCTCAGTTAAGCTAGTGAAGCAATGTATACAAATTAATACAAACCTGTTATAAACAACTGGTTTGTATCTGTATTTAAATTTACTGAAATAGCCCGCATAGATCAAGCAAGTTCCGTCCTATAAGAAGACAACTATTTAATAATTGACATCTTCGGGCGAAAGAGACTTTGTCTGGAGGGCTACCTATCGTTCGAACAGCTAAGCTGGTACGGGAAACGATAAAATACGTATGTAGATGTAGTCCATTAACAACCAGCCAGATGGCGGTAAATATACAAAAAGGTTTTGTTTAAGTATGACAATACGTTAAGCACGTATAAAGCGTTTGTACAATATGAAACAAACATGTAAATAATTTACATATCTGTAACTATGCACATGGACAATACACCTCGTATTCTCAGCTTTTACTTCTGCTTAATACATATGTTTCTGCCATCTAGGCGTCCTCAGTTAAGCTAGTGAAGCAATGTATATAAATTAATACAAACCTGTTATAAACAACTGGCTTGTATCTGTATTTAAATTTACTGAAATAGCCCGCATAGATCAAGCAAGTTCCGTCCTATAAGAAGACAACTATTTAATAATTGACATCTTACAGGCGAAAGAGACTTTGTCTGGAGGGCTACCTTGTATTGTCCATGTGCATAGTTACAGATATGTAATTTATTTACATGTTTGTTTCATATTGTACAAACGCTTTATACGTGCTTAACGTATTGTCATACTTAAACAAAAACTTTTTGTATGAATACCAAAGGCAAACAGACACTTTATAACAAGCAATTAAATAATCTTCTAAACCAACTATATAGTGAAGTGATTAGCAAGTCATAGCTGAATTTACTATAAAACAGCCAACATAATAGTTAGTGTTTTGAAACCACAATACTTGGAAATATTAAGAGAATTATCAGGGATTACCCGGTTAATCAAACAACGAGAAATAAATATATCGGGGACTTCCTTAATTTTACCAGGTCCTTTTACATTCCAACAGTCTGCATTTATTGTGTACTCAGCATCTTCAAACCGGAAAACATGCAAACTATAAAAATCGAAAAACGGGAAATATCGAAGGACAAGCATTAATTTCTGATTTACTCCGGCATGGACCTAAACGCCTTCACCTATTCGGTGAAGAACTTTGTACGGCTTTTATTGGTGCTGGCATTCCGTTAGCTAAATTAAAAAACGAAGATTTACGCAACTTTATAGAGAAGTATACAACAGAAAATATTCCCGATGAATCCACGTTAAGAAAAAAATTACGTTTCCGAGTTATATAGAACGACACTGAACAAAAGTAAAGGATTTCTCTATTTGGGTGCCGTTAGATGACACAATCAACCTAGAACAAAGATGCATAGCAAATTTTGGATTGGGTATATTTGGAGTTAATGAAGAAAAAGATAAGTCATCTGCTTACTTTAAAAGTGCTGGACAAAGTCAATCATTCAGCAGTCGTTGCTCGATTCTCTGAGTTTATTGTTGCCATCTGGGATTTTATACGAAAAAGTGCTACTAGTTTGTAGCGATGCTGCATCATGTATGTGCAAAGCAATGCCGACATTACATATTTTGTACCCAAACATGATACTTGTAACCTGTGTAGAGCATGCTTTACGCCGAGCATCTTTATCCAGACGTTAATATGCTGGTATCGTGTTGCGGTCGGCGCGCGTTTTTATATTAGGCGCCTAGTGGTAACGTGATATCAAGAGAAGAGAGGGAGAAAAACAACAACAACAAAAAACACAAGGTTTCTAGCAATCCCAGTCGCCCACCTATCCGCTCCTGTCAACGTCTAGCGGCCCACCCGACTATTATGATAACCTCTGCTCAGGGGTAGGGATACCCAAAAAACCCCGAAAAATGTTGGAAAGGGTGCCACCGATTTTGAAACCGCTAGACGCCGCAAAACCCGAAGCTCAGGATCTTAATAATAAAAAAAAATTACGGCAAGTCTGCACACGCGGCCTTTAGATTGCGCAACCGACTCGTCCGAAACGAAAAGAACAGCTCGGCCACCAAGCTAAGTACAACTGATGTTTATTAATAATATAATAATATAAATGAATATAATAATTACGGGGTAAACCAGGAGGAAGGAACATGAAAAGAAAATAGGCAATAGCACCAGCATAACCCCCCCTCCCCCTACAAAATACGTATTTATCGGGGTTCACACATTAACGAGCGTGAACCTATTTTATAGTTCTCAAGCAAACCCTGTATATGTTTAAGAGGTTTATCGATACTAGTGGCAAAAAAAAACTAAAATTAAATTTTTAATACTCTTCTGGAGTAAATTAATATAATGTATAGAATCCACGGTTGGCCCTTGGTGAAACATAATGAATAATTTACTAAAGAAAACACTCGGTATTTTTGTTTCACAAAATATATTTATTAAATCTCTTACATATGTTTCGACTTTTCAGTCATTATCAAAGAGTTTGTAAACTAAAATAAAAAGTACACTTCAACCACTATTTATGAGTTTTTAAAAGACTTTATTACGGAATCAATAGTAGGGTTGTTGAAAAAATCCAGCTGTGTATTTGTGACATGTCTATTAAGATTTATGGCTTTTTTAATTTCTAATATTTCGAGGAGTGTAAATTAGTAAATTAAAAAAAAAGCGGAGAAAATAAATTTACATTTACATAGGCAAATTCAAATTATTATTAACTGCTATGAAAAAGAAACACGTTTTCGGGTGTCAGGCTAAAAAAGATGGCACAGAGAAAAACTGTAGTCTACAGGAAATGTCGCAATAAAAGTATTTCATGAAAGATTTGTATTTCAAAATAAATTGCAAAAATTAAAACATCAGATACAGCACTAATAATTATGATGATTCAAGTTAATTTAAGCTTACATTACAAAAGAAATGTCGTAGTATTTTAAAAATGGAATTCATTAAACTTTAAGACTAACAATAGTAATTAATAGTTCCAAATTAACTATGAGAAAGAAAATAAACAGTAAGTTCTTAGCTGTGGTCCTGAAAGCCTAGAGTGGTTGTCCGGGTTTCTCGCTCCTAATTAGTGGTGTCGTCGGGGTGAGGATCGTAATTTATCTTCGGCAGGCCGTAAAAGAAAACTGATGGACCTTCAGTCTACCATACAATAAAACCACCAGTATGAAACTTAATGGTTTTATAAGACATATAAACTTAAACTTTGGTAATTTAATGGAAAAAAAACTTTCTCGGACACCTTAAAAAATCCCTTGTAGGAAAAACTGGCAATCAACAAATTCGTGAAACTTTTGAACTAATCCCAAGTACTGGAGGGCATTATAGCGGTATAGACACTTCGTAAGAACGATAATTAAACCCTTATAACTACAAAAGCCACGTAGTGGCAAGAGGTAAGAATCCAATTAACGTGGTAGTGTTTCTATTCTATCTAGTTTCCTACGATCTCATCTCCAGACATCCCTGCTCGACCGAAACCGAGGTAGGGCGTTAAAGGCAGCGCATGTACACAAGGACGTCTACCGGAGTAATCAAAATTAATAAACAAAATTGTAAAGAAAGAACCCTAATTTGCGAAAAATTAATTAAGCCTTCGCAGAGGCGTAACAATCGCCTGTGAAAAAATTTTGTCTTAAAGCGCCAAAACTTTTAGACACGAGGTTTCGGGAAATTGAAGAGGGCACGCCAATCATTACAATATGGGAAACTTGAGATCAACGCTACTATGTATTACGCCGAACATTTTGAAATTCTGAAGAAAATTGTTGATGAGTTCTTCTCTGAAGAAGCGCAGTGCATTGGAGAAGCACAAAGTATTCTGAGAAAAACAAACTTTCGAGAAGATTTCATTTTTAATCGAGCTAATCTGGCGTGCATTTCAACTCAAATCTCTACGCAAGAAACTAAAGGACTATCTTTTCAAGACAGCGTTGAAATAGTAAAATATGTAGTAGTTATACGTTTAGCAAAAAAAATTGCAATGCTGTCAAAAAATACGGATTATCAACAACTGAAGAAAATCAGTGAAGTGTTGCAAACTAAAACAACCATTAATGAAAAAAATGAACATTTATATGTCAGTGACATAGTAAAATATGAATTTGTACCAATATTGTCGTGTAATGTCGACGGAGTTTTTTCACAATACAAAAACATTCTAGCCGACAATAGGCGCAAATTTATTTTTAAAAATTTGTTACACGTTGTAATTAAATATAATAAAATTATAATTTGTTTCTATAAATTCAATATTTTTTTAGCAGAACTTGTTTGTGTATTTTAACGGAAAAATAAAATATGTCCTAATATAAAGAATTAGTATTTATTTTTTTAAAGTTCATTTTTAGTACATATTTAAATGCGGTATTCTAAATGTTTTTAGTGCATATTTCGAAGTTTTTTAGTGCATAATTATCCTAAGCTATAAGCAGACTCACTTGAACTGTATTGATTATTAGAAGTACATTTACAATCATCTTATCTAACAACCGGTCCGAAAATGTACAAATCATCTCTTATCAATATTAAATAACAGATTAAATGTGCCCCATATTATAAAAACATATACATTGTATTACCTATCATTCGTATTACAAGTACGTTGTAAATATAAATAAATTATATGTTTATTAATTATATCTACTTTTATCGCCTACGTTTCGTAATCTCTCTAAATATATGCTAAGATAGAAAGTAAATCAAACGACTATCAATCTAAACAACGCAGGTTATCGTGCAAGTCCTGTATTTAAGAAAATGGTTGAGTTTGCAGGAAACTACCAAGCTTATGAAACTGTTAATCCCGAAGTATTTATAAAAGCAGCCTGTAAGTTTGCATTGCTTAAAATAAATTATTAACATTTTCAGAAATTTAAAGTCAAATTGGCCTTGTTACAGCTAAAGAAGTTACAGAAGAAAAAGTCGCCGCATTGAAGAATATTAGCATGATATTTAAAATTGACAACGATAACTACAGTATTATTTCTAAAATAGAAGATCATGTCTTGCACGAAACAAAATTTACTCTGGGCAAAAGCTTCGAGGAAGATGACGGGAAAGCACTTGTATGTTAGACACAAAACGTAACAAACGTGCTAATTGTTAATTTAGAGAATTGAAATTAGCGAAATTATCAAAATTTTCATCTGAATGTACTTTTTTCAAGTTGAAGTTTGCGATAGCAATCCTTTTCTTAGTATCATTTTAATTATTATACAAAATAAACGCAATGTCTGCAAACTATCACTAGCATCATCCCTTAACGCTATTATTAAAGCGGTAGGTTTCTCGACAGATGACCGTGCGTTTGCATCTGCCGCTGCTTCGAATTCGTCAGGTAAGTCGGCCATGACGTTTTTCTACTAAAGTTTGGATGGTTGATTCTGAGCCTTGAGATAACCACACTTCTTCTTTTATTTTAATAGGCCGCGGCATAGCTTCTTTGTTGACTTGCTTGCAAACAGAGCAAATAGCCTAGAATATTCTTCTAAAAGTTTGGATTTTTTTCGAATTTTCTCCTCCATAGAAATAAAGACTTCCTCTTTCAATGCTTCCGAGTTTTCTACTAGTCACTGTTCTAGAATTTTCTGCAAAGCCCTCGAATTTGTTCTAGAGTCTGCTTCATTTGTTCCAGATTTATTTCGAAAGTTTTAGAATTCTCCAATGGTTGTTTTTCAGAATTTTCTCTAAGAATCCAGAAGTTTCTAGTACTTGTTTTCATAGATTTTTCTCTAAAATTCCAGAAGTTTTCAGTAGTTGTTTTTTCCAGATTTTTCTCTAAGATTCTAGAAGTTTCCAGTAGTTCTTTTTCTATATTTTTTCTCTGAGATTCTAGAAGTTTCCAGGCTTCTGTGTTCCATTTGAGTTTGCGAACCTATTAGTCGTTGTTCCAAAGTTTGCTACGTCTCTATTGGTCGCTGTTATATTTTTATTGACGTAATGTTGCATGATGCACATCACAATATTTATTAGCGAGTTATGTTCAGTAGATATCGTTACAATGGGTTTCGTTTTGTCAGTGAATTCGCAAAAAAGAATGGTGTTTATACAGACGTCCATAAACAATTGCCATTGATGAAACGGTGCTATAAAATGGAACATAATAAAGTTAGTCATGTTGCTGCTAACTTGATTCATGTAGCTCTTTACAGTAGTGTGAAAGTGATCAACATCATTTTACATCATCATTTTGATGTATGAAATCTATGTGCATCTACATCTATTCATATTCACCCGAAAAAGGTAATAGTTAAATCTCTGGATGTTTCAAAGAAAGTCTTTTCCCATAGAGTTACTCGCAAAGGAAACCGTAGCAAGAAGATAATTTCTTGTTATATATGTTAGGCCAGGCTTGCATAATTATAGAATGCTCAATTTTGAATGGTATACTACAGCGTGCTCGTCTAAAGTCCTTCAGAAAATCGTTGATATTCGACCAAAAAGAGCTATCCTGCGTTACAGTAGCTTTCGCCTATATGCAGCCGTTCAAAACTATTTAAACCAACAAAACATTGAATTATTAAATCATCCACCACATACTTTTAACTTAGCATCGACCATTTTCTTTACAATCAATATCAATACTTTCAAGCGATAAATTAGCGACCTCCAGAAGCACGAAAGAATATTATAGAAATTGATATCTTGGTCTCAAGATTACTTGACTGTAATCAGGAATATTTTGAGAGAAAGTAAATAAAATTCATGTCCTAATATATGACTCCATTAGTTTCATATCTAATTGAATGACGAAGGGGATGAAACTCCCTTTAAATGTATGCTAAATAACGAGTTTAAAATTTCAAATAATTTGTTGAAGTTTTATTATATTTATTATACAAATCTGTTTCAGACTAATGGAGTTAAAGATGATGACAAACTCATTTTGACGACTAAGAAAGGTAGTGAAATAATAAAGAGAACGTTTGAATTTTCCGAGTCTGGTGTTGTTTTGGTAAATTACATATTTGTTTGCATTTTTCGCATTGTACTTTTTTTAATTTTTAGATTCACGACTTGGTTGGTGGTACAGGCAAAATATTGTGTAAAAGGATTTGAAATCTCCACTTTCTATACGAGGATATTATTATATATCAGAATGTAATTATTTTTACGAACCTGACAAAAATAAAAGTTAACATATATTAGCTGTATAATTATTGACATTAGTCGGAAATAAAGCATGTGTAAATTGCTTTGAGTTTGATTCCGTAAAATTCAACTGTTGAAATTAATAGCACAGCACTATAAATTTTAAATTTACTGTTTTAACTCTTACTTATAATAGAAATAAAACTAATGGTTACACGTTACAAACTAAATTTAGCTTGTAACGTGCTCTTTAGCTATAAGTACCCGATGAAGTTTAACGTTTTACGATTGCGTATTAAAACAGTGAAGATTTTAACCATAAGTTTTATTTCTATTTTAAATTATGGCTCCTCATCAGGTAAAAGCCGAATCAATTCAATCTTATTTACAATGATATAATTATGTTATTGTATGACTGCTGGTAACGAAGAAGAAACCATTTACTCCATGAAAATTATTCCTAGAGAAAAGTCATCGAAGTGCTCGAAACTATAGGGCTTGCAAAAATACAGAAAACAGAAGTACCACAACGTCCCATAGTGAGTTCAATAGGTTCCTCCATGCAAGAACCTTCAGAATACCGTGGTAGAATGCTACATCCATACACCGAAACAACAGGATTGTATGTAAAAAACTCCAAACAGCTCATACAAATTATCCAAACGAAAACACTACAGCCAGGCGATATGTTGATTAGCTTCGATGACACGAAAATATCTATCGATGAAGCCATAACCACAATTCAACAAAAATACGCACATTGATTCTCATTTGCAATAAGTTCAGAATGTTAACTATATATACACACAAAGAGCGGACTCGAGCGGTTGGTGATTCATAGCCCATAGGCGTCTGCCTTCGCAATAGGTTTGTTTCTGTAGGCGATCCGTGAGTTTCGAACAATTTGATACGTGTGACCACTGCATAAGTAGCACATACCAACATATTGCTATGAATAGTGGTTTTAAAATTTAGCACGCCACCATCCACAACTAGTTTTCCCAACTAGGTTTCTCAGCCGGTGAATTTTCAAATATGAGACTTCTAACTTCTCGGGTTCCACTCAGGAAAGACGTGTAAATACTAAAATGTGAGTTGAGCGCCAGTGAAATGTTCACAAAAATTTATTTACTTATTTATATAAGTTAAGTTAGAACAACAATATAGGTATATATACACACAAAGTATAGAAGTGAAAAGTCATATTTGTCTTCAGGATACCGTACATTGACAAGCCCCAATAAGAGCGAAACTCGTCTGTACGTTCCATTGGTGGACATGGCTTTTTACACATTTTTCATTATTTTATAACAGAGGTATTCAAATACCGCCAAATTATTGAAGAATTGTTATTGAGACTGATAGAAATTATGTAATTAATAATAGTTATTTATGTACGTAAGTTCGTAAGTACAGTTTTATGGTCGAGAATACGATTGCAAACCGAGGCCCATCGAGTCGAGGTTCGCATATATTCGAGACCATAAAGCTATACTGTACGAATAGTGGTGCATCTGAGATTTTTCGTCATACCTACGTTTTTATTTAAATAGACGAATTTTAATGATTTTCTTTTAGTTTTACTGTATGTATACACATTAGTAACATCAAATCTAGAATGTTTGTCGTATCTGTGGTAACCATGTTTGTGTCAATATAAGTTTATATTTTTGATAAATGTCAAAGTACATGCAATATATTCTCAAAAGTTTTTACTTTTCAATAAACTTTATAAATATGGAACAAATAGAGATGGAAGCTATTATAGCTTGTACTGAGATTTTGCCGGAGATATCTAAAAACAGATACAATGAAACCTATAAAATGTTCAAAGATTGGTGTCCCCAGAGTATGTGGAGAGTATTTCAGACAGTGTAATACTGGCATATCTTCTTAATAGATTTATGAATTTCAAATCACCCAACAGTTTATGGTGTGAATACTTCATGTTAAAAACGACCATATTTATTAACGAAAACTAAGATATTTCAAAATATCCTAAATTGAAAGGATTTTTGAAGCGTAAAAATGATGGTTTTAGACCTATAAAGTCTAGTTAGTATCTTTACAAGAGAGGAAATCAATAAATTTCTTATTGAGGCTCCTGATGATACATATTTGATGATGAAGGTAAGTTTACAGAATGATTCTTTTTAATTCGTGTTCACCCTCCACTAAATTTTTGCATGATTATGGGAATCGCTGGGGCTTGTAGGAAAGATGAACTAGTTAAAATGAAAATTTAAAATGTGGAAAGTAATAAAAATGTAATAACTAAAATACCGAATACTAAAAATGGATTAAAATGTTCTTTTACAATTATTGCGAAGGAAGAATATCCAATTAATTTTACGCTAATTATTAAAAAATACATTGGTCTGAGATTAAAAAATATTACCAATGATAGATTTTTATTAAAGTAGAGTTTTGGTAAAATGTCGAAAGCAGCCTGTACGAAAAAACACTGGCAAAAATTCCTGGCCAAATAGCAAAATACTTACGGTTGGAGAACCCCACTACCTACAACGGACATTCTTTTCGAATGACTTCAACAACATTATTAGCAGGTTCAGGAATTGATGTTCTTGGTCTGAAAAGACATGGCGGATGGAAACCTTCCACTGTGGCAGAAAGCTATGTTTCCAATTCAATGATAAAAAATACAGATAGCTGACCGAATTGTAACGAGCCATCGAAAAAAATCACAATTGGAGTAGACTGTGATATTGGGTTGGTACTTTAACCACTTCCAGATAATGACATTTATTATTTGACATTGAAACTATAAGTTTGTGTCAAATTTTTCAAAACTCTTATTAAGAAAATTGTTTGTGTTTAGATGTAAATGGACAATATTTTCAACAACTTCTGTAGCTATATGTAAATTTTGATTATGATTTCGATATTAAATAAATTATTTGTTTTCTTTTTTGTTGTAGTATCATTTCAATGCCATAACCTTTTTTTACAATGAAACCAAATGAAACTGTCAAGCATCAAGTAATGTGTCATTATGTGGAAGTGGTTAAAGTACCAACCCAATTTCACAGTCTACTTCAATTATGAATTTTTTCGATGGCTCGTTATATAAACAAAATATTACAGAGGCTGTTTGCTCAACTGTAATACAGAAAAAACTTGAAGAAAATTGATAATTCCATCAGGAACCCAACCATTAATAATGTTGACATTATTGAAAATATAAACTTACCTAATAAGAAAGAAGACTCTATTGTTCAGATAGCTAATTGTTCTAATTGTTCGTTTACATTTAATATTACAAAGTGATAAGTTTTTGTACAAGGTTCTACTTTTACTAGTTATGTCTTTTTGTTAATTAAAATTATGTTTCAAATAAACTTGTCATAAATGTTCTAATATTGCTATTATTTACCTAGGGTCGTAATGAAATATTACACCCCGCTACCATAGCAACTGTCAATATTGTATGTAAAGTGTCACTTACGTTTTAAGAAAAGGTGTCATAACAGTTTACTTACGTGGTAGGTATGACGAAAAATAAATTGTTTTAGTTATTAATTAGTTCATATTTACTTAAATTATTTCAAGAGCTTTACAATGGCCTACTCCAATTTCCGGAAAGTGCATCAGTTATATAATAAATTCTGTCAGAGCAAGTTAATAAGTGTTAATGACAGTACATTACACTTAAATGAATTAGAAATTCCTGATTCGTATGTGCTTTGGTAATATTCATTTTCATGGAAGCTCCATGTCGAATACATTTTTTTACACCGTAACCAATAGTTAACCTTCTACCAGTCGCAAAAAAAGCATGTGTATTAAAGTTAATTATTATCGAAAAATAATTCTAAATATTTTCCGATTTATTAATGAATTTACATTACGCAATTCCCTTGGTATTAGAGGCGCAAAACAGCTTTCATATTATAATATGATTACATCAATTTATCTTTACATTAGACGCGTAGTTCAAGTAGACATAAAGTTATTTCTAATTAGCAATGTAATATACCACACCTATACCTGAAACGATAGCAGCTCCATTTTCGCGGAAAAGAAAGTTTAAAATCTAATGTAAAGCCAAAAGATTTATCTTTTATCCACTATGACACATTGTAAATACGGAAGGTTACTGAATTACCTGTCAGTATATAGATGTATATTTATTTACATTCTTTTCACATAAGGAGGCGTGGTTCTCAATTTCACGGACAATAATTTAAATACAATCTATATTAATATATCAGTGAAATCTACTACTGCTCCCGACTATTGTTTAATGAATATCTAAGAATTAATCTAGGCTATTCGAGATCTTCTTATCTTAACATTGCACTAATAAATAAGTCATGAAATAAATATGTCGAAATTTTGAGACAATAGAACTATTTGTACAGGTGTATGAAGTTATCCAGAAGAAAGTTTGATTTTGAAACCGAAATAGAAAACCAATTTGGTATTCTTTTCACAAAGAGTATGCACGTTCACAAATGATTTTTTAAGTAACTGCAAAAGTTTAAATTTATTGAAATTTTGGTCTTACACAGACCAATTATTTTATGACAATGATGCGTACACATATTATGCGCCCGTTTATGTAATTAGTTCACGATAATTCTTAGAAACACTATATCTTAAAAGAGACGCAAACGTCTGAAATCTTAACTAATTTTTAATTTTTTAATTATTGTACATCACATAACTATTGTTTTACCAAACAGTGGTTACTTTAGATATTTGAACTAAACTAAAACTCACTTACACATCAAAACTTTAAGAGGTCGTATTTCTACAATAGGTAATAAACATTTGATCTTTTTTATATTTATATTACACAAACATATTTAATCTATTGCAAAATTCGTGAAAAATCACATCTATCCCGGAATGTGTGTATGTATTTCGCTCTTATTGAAGCTCGTCAACACACAGTATTCTGGAGACAGACATGACTTCCACTTCTATACTTATAAATATTTCCATACTTTGTATGGAAATATTTATCATCGTAAACAACGTTGTTGCAATATTTAACAGACAAGGCCTATATTCTGCCAACTCGACGCTTTATTTGACAAATCTGCCTGTATCCTCTTGGACGTATACACGGAACATACTGCAGTGAATTGTGATGTTGATTGCTTATTTAACTTAGATTCACAATACACAGTAGCTTGCCCTGCTATACTCTAGTCGGATACGCCTTCCTGGAGCTCTTCAATCTTCAGAGTTTACCCTCATACGGTATGTGGCATAAGAAATAAAACGAAAGGTATTAGGAAAACAAACAAAGATTCACCCTCAATATCTTTATCCCAAAAAAAATAAAAGAAAAAAAAATAGACTTTATAAAGTATAAAGTCGAACTGAAACATCTATAATGAGTCAGGTGGTGAGGAAAACTTTGATACCAAATGAAAGTAAAAGATAAAAAACCTCATCAAAATGACCGCGAGCAAAATTACAACTTAAATATTTAGAAAAAAACTATCGGATATAAACAATTACGTTATCCCAATATCAAACGTCAAATAGAAAACTATCTATATTCACACGCAATCTAAATTTTAAATCATGCACGCATCAACATGATACAAATCAATTTCCCACCTTCTAACATTCTAGAACATTTTATTTGAAAAAAATACACTTCCAAAAGAAATCTGATAACTTTTCTTAATATTTCTCTGATTACAAAATATATTTCATAAACTAAAATTAATGATTTTACTGAGCTCAACAATGTTATAGAATTATATCTAATTACATAAATATATTAACAGAAATATACATACATTAATTAATGTATACGTCACTTCACAAAAAAATGAGAGACTACAGATAGGTCATTTGAATCAAAATTACAAGTATAAAAGACTCGTAATAAAATCGAGAATTACTTTTAAACACATCAATATCACCACACTAACAATAAACCGAATTTTATTTCAAAACATCTGAATAAAAAAGAAGTTCTATTCAGCGATAAAAACTTCGACCTATCTGTACAATGACAAGTTAATCTCTAACTCTTCTTCCCTCCGGACATGAAAAATATCAGCATATCTAACATAAAATCAAAAGAGCAACTACCACTATAACTTCCAAAGTGGCGGGAACTGCAAACATCACTGACTCGAATGTTCTACAGTCGCGGATAAAAATACACATTATAATAAATTTTTACATAAAATATCAAATCTTTATAATTATCTTTCTGGAATAAAATGTACATAAATATAGTCTTTTATAGTTTCTTTCAATTTCTTTCTGCGGAGAATAATCCATAGCAATACGTATAAATCCTTAAGCTTCTGAATTATAATAGAAGTTCGCATCACTCTATTTAATGATATCGTCACAATATAGTGTAATCTAAATTCTTCAAGTTTCCCTTTGGGAATAAGTAGACGATAGAAATTCTACAAATATTCCATCAATTTAATAAAAGATTCAACCTCATTGAGGACAATAACACTAGTTACAAAATATAAAAAAATTACATTCGGTGCCACTTTATTTTTCTTATGCACTTTGGGTCGCTAAACTCGAAAATTGCATTAACATTTTTTAATGGATAGATTTTCGAGATATAAATTTTTGAATTTTTTTGGTTTTATTTTGTAGGTAATTTGACTTTGAAGACTATCTCGAGATAGTGATGACCAGAGAGTACTCGAGCGGTTGGTGATTCATAGCCCATAGGCGTCTGCCTTCGCAATAGGTTTGTTTCTGTAGGCGATCCGTGAGTTTCGAACAATTTGATACGTGTGACCACTGCATAAGTAACACATACCAACATATTGCTATGAATAGTGGTTTGAAAATTTAGCAAGCCACCATCCACAGCTAGTTTTCCCAACTAGGTTTCTCAGCCGGTGAATTTTCAAATATGAGACTTCTAACTTCTCGGGTTCCACTCAGGAAAGACGTGTAAATATTAAAATGTGAGTTGAGCGCCAGTGAAATGTACACAAAAATTTATTTACTTATTTTATATAAGTTAAGTTAGAACAACAATATAGGTATGATTAAATGAAACAAACGCAGGATAAAAATTAAAATAAATATTTAATACAAAATAAAAAAAATAAAAAATATATCTTTACAAAATATAAAGATGCTGTATTATACAAAATACTTGAGGTAAAAACATTCATTGAAAATTGACAGCTAAATGAATGGAAAACATCCTCTAAATGACACCGATCAAAACTTATCTAAAAATAATCAAGTTTAATATTAATTTCTTCCCAAAGAACCACACTGTATTCTCAGATACTGATACGCGAACAAAAAACTTACACGTGTGCTATCGACACGCACAAATACCCTTGAATCCAAACGGACAAACTTTTCAATTATAATATTAACATAGAATTTTAATATTTAACTGTATTATCTATATTCTTAAATTAAATCTCTTAATTACTTGTTTTAATATAATAGAAATATACTTATAATAATTTTATATACTATGACGACGTGATATAATTTTAATTCTACTTACAAGAAAAAATATGTGGAGACTCTTACGAACAAAGAAGGTGCATAATCAATTTAAACATCAATAATACAACGAGAAATTTTATCTCTATAAATATCGGGACTTTAATAACAATATAACAAAATCACTTTCAATCAATCAACCTGAATTAATTAAAATATATTTAAATATATTTCACAAAGCAACCTTCTAGTTCAAACTATAAATTTCATCTCCTGGTCTCTACAATTTTCACATCCAATGCACGCCGGGAAAAATCAGTTTTTCCCTCGCAAAATTAATAATGTACAGTCCCGTTCATTTTCATTTTAAATATTTAAATATTAAAAAAAAAATCAATAGCAATATGCAGATAACATGTATCTGTCAATGCACAACAGAGCGAATGTAATAAACGGTTTGGTAACCGGCAGCAACTACTGCTGAAATAAACGGAATTCTGACAAGCGAATTGCCTATCGAATTTTGAATAAAAATAATTTACAAAGAACAAAATTCAAAACTATGTATTTTCTACTATGAACAACTAAAATTTTTCTGTGTTAAATTAGTTCTTTTACATGTTAAAACGTCTTTAAAAGTATAAAATGTCCACCAGCTGGTGATGGGTGCGTCATTAAAATGTTAGAAAAGAGCATCATACTTCGAATGTGTAGATTTTACAATCGGCTCTGTGCAGAATTGATATAATATGTATATTCAAATCTGTATTTCTGCTAAATATGGCATCAATTTTTTGTCTCAGCTTTGAGAAATATCTTTTTAAATGATGAAACTAACTTGTCAACATTTGGAAAACGAAACCTGATGTATTCCACACTCTCTGTGTAGTGCATGTGCTGCACAGGTAACGTGTAGCATATTGTGATATAATTGCTTTAATAACTTCCCTGTGTTTAACATATTAACTGCCGCATCAGTCAAAAATAATAGGATCTTGTATTTATAGTTGTTATCCGATGACAGAATATTACGAATACATTGATCAATTACTTCTGTAACTGTTTCACCATTTACGACTGACAATATTTTAGTTGCAAATAAGTATGGTTGGTATGAAGTTGTCGGATGAAGAATACCAACAACTACATTTGACACATATCTTCCCATTACATCTGTTGCTTCATCTGCACACATCTGCACCCAAAAATAATGACCAGATAGGTAGGTTCGTATTTTTTCAATGGTTCTCAAATAACATTTTAGTAGGTGGTATTTACGTAAAATAGATTCATCTGGTATATGACGATCAGTATAATTTGTAAGAAACCTCTTGAGGACTGGATTGTTAAGATTTTTGAATGGGATATTGGCCGCCATGAAAGCTTCACAAAGTTCTTCGTTAAAAGTGTCAGGTGCAGATGGACATAAATTATCTAGATGTGTTTTCGAAGAAACATATCTCTGCACATTACACTTTTGTGGACGCCTTAAATTTAATGAACAGGGGCTGCAATATATCTCGGTATCATTACGAATATGCAACCAATCTATATGGCCTCTAATCCATCCTCCCATGGTTGCCCTACGAGAATTCTTCATAGTTAATGAAAATAAAGGGAAATACTACGAACAGAATGAAATGGACTAAAAAGAAGAAACGAAAACTACTAAATAAGGTAGTAAATTAAAGATAATATTTATAAAAAAATTATTGGAGAAATATACAATGTTACAATATAAAACGGATTTTTTAAAATACTAAAAATTGTAACCAAATAACACTGAAAGAAACGAAACCAGAATCACGCCACTATAAAATAGAATTTTATGGATGAAGACACAATAACAACGGAAATAACAACATCTATTCGTCAAATGCAATCGAGCAAGCAAATAGTGGGGCTGTTGTAACTTGCATGCTATACATGTTTTATCGGACCAATTGGCCATTCAATCGCTTCAGTCCGCTCTCTGGTAATGACCAACCTGGTCGTAATCGATATTGAATTAAAGATAATCGAATTGCCATAAAATATTGTTAACATTATTTTCCAATCGCTTTAATAGTTGTTGTTAAGTGTAATGTGCCAAAATATGGGAAAAAATGACCAAAATCAGAACAAAATCAAAATAAAAAAATTACTCTATCAGCTGGTAATATCAAAATCGTGGAAATATGCCCAGTTTCTTATTTCATATGTGGAATTTATATCTTTACGAAGATGCTTACAGGCTATCTATGAAGAAAATCTATGGATAAATACCGAAATTACGAACAATTACGAGAAAGTACGAAAATTCAAATTTTTCTCTATTTGTATATTTACATTTATTTATAGGGTATATTATTCCTTAGTTAATTACATTTATCTTAATTTTAGTATTTCGATATAACATGAATATATTGGAAATAATTTTGCATCTTCGATTGTCGTTTGTTCGTTTTGGGATCCCATTCTCTTACGAAGAACCAAATATAAGCTCGTCATATAATCTCATCATTCTCTCGTCCCTGGTAGCGCCGCTCAATGAACTTAATTTCTTAATGGAACCTCTCACCATGCTTACGTCACCGAGATTCTTCGGACAAAAAAAGCCAATGCAAGAAATTAATCTTCAAAGACATATTTACGTTTTTTTGAAAATAAAAAAAGCGTAAACAGAAAATGAATGTTGAATATCAATATTTCATATCTATCTTCGCAAAATTTTTAAGTAAATCAACAATTATCTTATTGTTTCCGAGAAAATCAGAAACAGCCAAAGGAACCGATTTCCATGCTGCAGCTTCATCCGATGATATATGTTTGGAATTTTTGGTCTTTGAGCAATATCTTTATTTATGAACCATCGAAAATTTCTTCCTTCATTTTCGCAATAGAAAGATGTTTAAAAATAGTTTTCAAATACCTATGCGAGCGCTTCACTCTCTTTGTTTAATGCTTTGATGAAGTTTTTGAAGAGTCCAAGTTTAATGTGTAGTGGCGAAAGAATGTCGTTTTTCTTTCTTGACGAGAGGCACATATTTAATGTTGACCTCACCCACTGTAGCGTTTGTTCTTTCCAGCCATTGCTTTCTCTAATAATGATGTTTGCGAGCGCGGCTATGCCAAAGACATAGAAAACATGAGAATTTTGTGTATCCACCTTACATTCCACATAGCATACCCACCACTTTCAAATCGGAACAAACTTCTCTTCATATTTCACGCATTTCAACAATTTAGCCATTGTCTCGTAAGATTCTTTAGTGTTGACGTCATGTGCGTTCTCATTATTCAAAAGAACTGCTTTCAAACTCTCTTTTACTGCTGTCAACAAATAACCTTCATTCTTTTGCATTATAAGATTGTCCAAGCTCCGCGTACAAACAAGGAATGTCCTTGAAGAAGCATATTTCATCTCTCGTCGTACAATACTTTGCGTAGGCGTTGTCAAGGTCTTTAATACGTTGGTTTAAGACTCGCGACCAAAAAATTTTATTGATTCATTGGAGATTAAAAGAACGTACAGATACTGATACTCTATAATCAATTATGAAGTATCTAAGACAAATATATACAGAACTCTTCCCTCGAATTAAATTTTATTTTCCTTGAATTAAACAACCGACGCTGTAAATAAGGAAAAAAATTCAAAAAATTAGAAAAAGGAAACGACTATAGGTTCCCAAAGAAACAAGTGTGTCAACTTGATCTCGACAATGAACGAAGACTCTGCCATAAGTCCAGATACCAATAAACCCGAAATTATAATAGACTATAATGCTACAAGTGAGGGAGTAGATTCAGTAGAGAAAATGCGTAATACATACTCTGTAAACAGAAGAACTAGCATGTAGAACTAGAATACAGCAGGAATCATTGGCCAAATTTTGTGTATCGCAACAAATATTACATATTCACAAAAACACTGAAAAACCTAGTTATGTCTTTGATAAAACCACATCTCACTGAACACGGTGCAATATAATCTTTGCCCACTGGCATAAATCTAGATATAAAAAAAATCAAGAAGGTACAGACGGCACTTCGAGATAGGTGTTTCCTATGCGGAAAAGGATATGATTACTACTATAATGTGTGACAACTGCCAAAAATCTATTTGTAAGGAACATATGGAAAGTGCTGACGTTCAACGAATGCGAAACCAATAATATAGTGATGTTAGTGAATAAATACAGAGATATCAAAAATTAACTTGGTCAACAGAGCCATGGAGTTAAAAAGTTTGTCTTAATTTATATCATCCTTTTGAGTAAATTCGTAAAAATTTTCAGGTTAAGCGCCATACTGACATTAAGATTAATATATTGAGAAAATTTAGCGGCAGCATGGCACTTAACCTCAAAATTTTATCAGAATTTTCTCAAAAGGTAATTTTATACAGACTTTTTCACTCCATGGCCAACGTTGACCTAGATAATTTTTGATATATGTATATCAAGCGAGCCATAAAATGTGTATCCTAGATACGCCTTGAACGACTGAGATAGACATATAAGTCATGTCTGAGTTTAGAGAATTTACGAAGTGTCATTTGTAAATAATCATAAGTCAAATTGACAAGTTACGATTAACCAATAACCTATTACTAATAATAACGAGCGATCATTAAAATTTTCACTCGTAGCTGGCCGTGTATATAAAAATTATGTCGTAGCTTTAGTCATTAAGATGTTATTTCAAACATCTGTCAGTGTCAAATATATATTTTAAAGTTTCATCAAAAGAAAAAGTAATGGCCTTTAATGATATGCATAAAGCGTTTATGGTAGAATGTTACTCCCTGACATCTCAAAAAATTGATGGTATTTGGCAGCATTCAATAGAAAATTGCCTTGCGGAGTTTGAAGAGAGATATCCAAATACTGTTCCTAGCTATAAAAGTTTCCGTGATACGCTAATGCATTGTGTAAATCTTTTTCTTGATTTCGAAAATGAACGAAGACTCTGCCATAAGTCCAGATACAAATAAACCCGAAATTATAATAGACCATAATGCTACAAGTGGGGGAGTAGATTCTGTAGAAAGAATGCGTAATACATACTCTGTAAACAGAAGAACTAGCATGTAGAACTAGAATACAGCAGGAATCAATAGCCAAATTTTGTATATCGCAACAAATATTACATATTCACAAAAACACTGAAAAACCTAGTTATGTCTTTGATAAAACCACATCTCACTGAACACGGTGCAATATAATCTTTGCCCACTGGCATAAATCTAGATATACAAAAAAATCAAGAAGGTACAGACGTCACTTCGAGATAGGAGTTTCCTATGCGGAAAAGGATATGGTTACTACTATAATGTGTGACAACTGCCAAAAATCTATATGTAAGGAACATATGGAAAGTGCTGACGTTCAACGAATGCGAAAACAATAATATAGTGATATTAGTGAATAAATACAGAGATATCAAAAATTATCTTGGTCAACAGAGCCATGGAGTTAAAAAGTTTGTCTTAATTTATATCATCATTTTGAGTAAATTCGTAAAAATTTTCAGGTTAAGCGCCATACTGACATTAAGATTAATATATTGAGAAATTTTAGCGGCAGCATGGCACTTAACCTCAAAATTTTATCAGAATTTTCTCAAAAGGTAATTTTATACAGACTTTTTCACTCCATGGCCAACGTTGACCTAGATAATTTTTGATATATGTATATCAAGCGAGCCATAAAATGTGTATCCTTGATACGCCTTGAACGACTGAGATAGACATATAAGTCATGTCTGAGTTTAGAGAATTTACGAAGTGTCATTTGTAAATAATCATAAATCAAATTGACAAGTTACGATTAACCATTAACCTATTACTAATAATAACGAGCGATCATTAAAATTTTCACTCGTAGCTGGCCGTGTATATAAAAATTATGTCGTAGTTTTAGTCATTAAGATGTTATTTCAAACATCTGACAGTGTCAAATATATATTTTAAAGTTTCATCAAAAGAAAAAGTAATGGCCTTTAATGATATGCATAAAGCGTTTATGGTAGAATGTTACTTCCTGACATCTCAAAAAATTGATGGTATTTGGCAGCATTCAATAGAAAATTGCCTTGCGGAGTTTGAAGAGAGATATCCAAATACTGTTCCTAGCTATAAAACTTTCCGTGATACGCTAATGCATTGTGTAAATCTTTTTCGTCAGGCAGTATTTTAAGGAAAAAAGGAAGCGGTCCTCCTCTCAAGAGAAGTCGCGGCGTAATTGAAAATGTCAGACAAATTATTAACGAATCTCCTCAAACATCTATTCGCAGAGTTTCGCAACAAGTAGGGCTTTCGTATGGAACATGTCCAAAAATTTTAAAAAAGGACTTGCACATGTATCCATATAAATTAACTTCTGTACAAAATTTATTACCTACGGATTATGAAAAAAGAACACAATTTTGCCAATGGTTTATTCAAACAATGACACACAATATTTTAAATCATACTTTTTTCACCGATGAAGCTTGGTTTTATTTGAAAGGTTATGTTAATTCGCAAAATATGCGTATGTGGTCCAGTGAAAATCCTCATTTCTACAGAGAAGTTCCTCTACATCCAGAAAAAATAGGCGTATGGGTAGGTATGAGTCGTCACCGATTAATACCGTACTTGAGCTTTTCTGTGCAATGAAGTTTCGGTCACATTAATACTCATAACTTCAGTATTTATCCATTGATTTTGTTCATAAATACCTTATTCTCTGCATAAAAGTGCAAGTTCCTCATACAAAGTTCGAAATTGTGTATATTTTCGGAATTTTTGTTTTCCCCGGTGACAGATAATCTTAAAAAAAACGACTTTTTTCCCATTTTGGCCCATTGCACTTAAACTACTGACCTAATTATAAAACAATGTTAACAATATTTGTAGACAATTCGATTCTCTTTAATTCGACATAAATTACGACCAGATTGGTAATTCCTAACTCCAGATCTAATCCGAGCAGTCAAATTACCCCCGAAAAACAAACAAAAATTCATATCTCGAAAACGTATCCATGAAAAAAAATTAATATGATTTTCGAGTTTAGCGGGCCGAAGTACATAAGAAAAATATAATGACGCCAAATGTACATTTTAGCTGTAAACTAGTGTAATTAAATCCGGGTTTAGATTCTAGCTTAGACGTCTCAAATAAGCAACAGACAACGACCGTGAACATTTACAAACAAGTTTTAATAGATGGAATTATGTCTTGCAAACATTGTTATTCAAACAACTCAGATTGCAATGAAGAAAAGAATATCTAATGAGCAATTACCTGACTTGTATCAATAAATAAATAGTAAAAGTTTAAAAAGAAAAATGGTTCGTTTTTGTGAATTTATTGCTTCTGATACTTTTAAATAAACTATAATCGCCTTTCCATACATTAATTATTGTGTGTTTCTAAAGTAGTCACATTATTTTATAATTACTGCGGCACCTTACACTTTCTTTTTTATTGGATTATTAAATAAAAAAATTATTTTACTAACAATGTCAATATTGAGTGCACTGCACGTATAAACTTTTCTAAATAATTAACAGTTATTAATATAGTCACTTCGGTAAAAAGCGAATAAAGGCCGATGACAAAATATTTTTAAAATATTATGCCAAACAATATCGAAATAATCCTTTTAAATTACACTACTTGACATGAAACGCAGTATTTATTCCAAATTAGGCAACTTTTTCTACACACACGATATATTCACTACATTAATTTCTTAATAATATACAAAGGTATTGTGTTATTTGGTTTTAGTAAAATTCTTAATGGATTTACTGGGACAGTATAAAATTTTTCAAAGTATAAATAGAAAGTACCAGGGAATGAACTTTAAATGTATTCATACAACTAATTAATTCAAAAATTGAGTAAATTTACAATTCAGTAATAATTTCATAGAATATAAAAATAACACATTATACCTAGACAAATTGCTGTAAATCATATATCATATAAAACGTTTCGTACAAGTTTTGCAAACATTCAACATAATATTCTGCAATAAATTTAAGTAAAACATGTTTAATTATTTATTGTTTTTATAAAATATAAGAGATTGTCATGGCCGTTCTTTTGTTTTAAAGAAAGCCCATTTATTTTATAGTATTACATTGTAACTCGTATTACATTTAATAACGCCGTTTCATCTAACATAACAATTTAAAATTATTTTAATTAAGTTTTTATTTTTATTTTTATTTTATTTTCCCAACAGACCCATCCCAACGGAGGTCCAATTACAGGTCAAATTAAAATAAAATAGTTTTGCATCTTGTAATTATAGAATATGTTACATATGCATATAACTATAACCAATCGGTAAATAAAGATAATGCGAAATTTGAATAATAACATAATAATAATAATAATAATAATAATAATAATAATAATAATAATAATAATAATAATAATAATAATAATAGTAATAAAGTAAAAAACAAAAGTACAATAGTTATAATCGTGCGTAAACATGTATAAATAATACCATGTGTCCTTGAAATAAGATGATAGCCTATGAAAAATTGAAAGAATAAATTATGTAGATTATATATCCAAAATGTACAAAAATATTTAAAAAAAAGTGTTTTAAGCTACTTACTGAATATTTCATAAATACTATCGGAGACGAAAGAATAAAGGTGACCCACTATAATAAAACGAATAGTTTGGTTACTTTATATATCGCTTTAAGTTTGTTCTGTTGTCGATCTACAATTTTTAGATTAAAGGTAATAGATTGTAGCTTAAATGCATCTAAAACATACAATTGTATAAATGTATATAAATAAACAGCTGACTCAGCTGACAACTGAATCCTTGCCATAAGAAAATTTATCGCTTGTGTTTATAAACATTGCCGCCTTTGAATAAAATGGGATATTCTTATTCCGACATTCGAATTTAAATTTCTCTAACAAAAAAAAATATTCTCGTAATACAGATGAAATTTTAATATGATTTTTGAAATGGGTTTGTAAATAAATCTAACAACCGTCTTAATTTTTAATTATTTACTTGAATGTATAAAAAGCTGATTTTGAGATATTGACCTTAGCATATAGAATGTTATGACTTTTATAACATCGACAGCTGTTACGTATGTAAATATTCGGTGTGTGTAACTTCAATAGAGGTACATATTTATATTCTGAATATTTTAAGTTCATAGGCGGAACATGATACAATTTTCTGGGGGTTTTAAATTTTGGGGTTCGCGTCGTAATTAACTCACAATATTTTGGATTCATATTCTATATAAATATATTATTCCATTTTTCATACGTTGTCTTTTTATTTCAAGGACATCTGGTATGTAGAACTCGAATAATATATACATATATGGGTAATTTTCCCGAAATGCTCATTTTTCCTGTAATGTGGTTTATTTTCAATAATTCCTCTCATTTCTTAGATTGTCTTACCAGAATATATTAGATTGTAATATTTTGAGACAGAGCTCCAGAACAGATTAAAAAAAAATAATTGCAACGTGTTTGACCGCTAAATGTCATTCCTCAAGATCTGAATTTCGAAATATATTCAAAATTTAAACTTATTTTCAACTGTTATTGTAAATTTAATTTGCTAAGTTACCGAACAGAAAACTATCATTGCCAGACGTATCGATTGTGAAGGCTACTATCCAGGTACTATGATTCTACAGTCACCTGAGAAAATCCGGTGAAATGATTTAATGTATTGTTGACTTTTACCACGTCATACGCTGATGAAGGCATTGGAAATTCGAAACACGTGTCCGTTCATCTTAATTGTCGTTAATACAACGTTGGAAGGTATTGTGTGTCTGTTTTTTACAGATACGAGAGCAATTCGTAAAGTAAGTTCCGTTTTCGCCTAGCGAGCAGAGGAGTGGGGATATCGGCGCGATCACAGCGCTGGGGTGTAATCTAATTCATTGTGACCCTGGCAGTGCTAATGACTCATTAGCACTGCCAGGACATCGCTAGGACATTCTTTCGTGCCAGTGGCGGCTCGTGCTAAAAATTTTAAGGTGTTCTGCAAGTTTTACAAAAAAAATTACCTTGCACGGGCAATAAGAGGTTGTCTCCCATCGATCTTATCGTGCTTTCTTCGCCTTCCGCATTGAAGTAATGGATTTCTGGAACGATTATCAATTGTCACACAAAAAAATAAGAGTCACTAAGCACTACTTTACTAACAAATTATTTCTTATAAATTAAATCTATTCTACGTTCTTTTCGATTTGCAAATTTTGTTATCACTTTGTCATTAAAATTGTCTATTTCGGAGATAAACTTTTTTTCGATAGATAGCATGGAAAGAGATGTTAAACGATCTTCGGTCATTGAATTTCTGAGAAACATCTTAATTCGATTTGGTGTTGAAAAGCATCGTTCGGCCTCTGATGTTGTCATGGGAGTTGTTATTACAATTTCTAATAATTTTCTAGTCTCCTTCAACGTATCTCCCAGATTGTTTTTTATTAAAAATTTTAGAAGAGGTAGTGCGCCTTTTAAAGATCTACAATCAGTTCTTGAGTAAATAACAGACAATTCAGTTCGTAATCTTTCTTTATCAAGGGTGGGATAATAGGAGCATGCGGAAGTGAGTTTGTCCTCAGGAAATTTACTGCAATACTCTCCAAAGCATTCCGCAAAAAAAAAAAAGTGATGCCACTACTAGATGCTCTTTAAAATAAAATCGATCTTTTGCACAATTTAGAATAACATCACACACCTCTAAAGCCGAAATTCGATGATTAAATCTGCTGTTATTTGGACGTTTGCGTTTTTCTGGTGGTGGCTCATCGCTTATTAAATCTGTTTGGTCCATTTACTAATTTAACATAACTTATAAACAATATAACCCGCTATTTTAATAATGTTCCTGTCACTTGGCTTTTGACACATTGTCGAAATTACTTCAAAAACGTCATCTTTCAAATATCTCAGTGTTATTTAAATTCTTTTAATAAAATTTCTATCGTATATGTTGTCTTTTCTTCGATCCTACCTTGAATAAATACAATAGTGAGTGTATTCTCTTAAATATTTAATCTTCCTTTCTTGTGATCCTTAATTTTTGGATTTTATATCACTTTATGTTTAACTTCTTTCTATAACAGCTTCTCTGTGCCTGTTTCCTATTACTTTTCATTCTTATTGAACTTGTTATTAAATTCCTTCTGCCAATACTATTCTTATTCCAGTTATAATTTTTCGATTGTCAATTTATTACAAACAAAATGAATATGGCCATCGCTATACTACTACATTATATTATAACATTATTTTCTTTAGATTGACATTTTTAAATTCGTTATATCTTTTGAATGGAATGTCCGATTTTAATAATTTAAAAAGTATTTTACTGGTATTGAAATGGTCTATAATAAAATATCATTTAATAGGATAAGAAATAATACAGAGGTATGGATAATATGCTTTGATTATTGTCGTCACTTTTATTAACTTTTAAAATGTAAAAAAGTAGTTATAGTGGCATAACTACAGTAGTTGGACATATGGTTTCGCGGACTTTTTTGTAGATATTAATACGTTCTATAATACTGTAGAACATTTTTTTGTTCTATCAACAATAGTTTCCGCAGCGTACGCGATGGCAGATTTTTTGTGACTAATTTTTTCACACCTTGGGTTACATTAATGCATTTTTATTGGGGATATCTTTTTTTTTTTGAAAATGTAATATAGCCTATGTCACTCAGTGAAAATGCAGCTTTCTAATGGTGAAAGAATTTTTGAAATCGGTCCAGTAGTTTTTGTGTGAAAGCATTACAAACATACATACAAAAACGCAAATGTTTCCTCTTTATAATATTAGTTTAGATGCCGAATCATATCGCCCGTCGCGCTGGTGTAAATGCAGCGAACATGCCTGGTAAAATCACGCATTGGTTTAAGACAGCCGCGGGTTTAGCGGGGTGCGCGCGGGTGTTTGAAGGAGCTCTGAGCGCACGTACGTGTGGACCAGATAAGGAACAAGTGAGCGATCGCGCGAATTAGGTTGGTTATTCCACTGGTCGCCTATTGTATATTATTTGATAATATACTATATATAACCGGCGTTAGTGTTGGAATTGCGGAAGCGAATATCTCGGCTTCTATTGATCGGCTTTTGATGATTGAGGTGTCAAATTGTAGGGTTTGATGTCTTCTACAGGATGATGTAGAAAAATATGCAAATTTTTTGATATACAGGGGGAGAATTTTCACAACAATATGTCACGCTTTTATAAACATCAGAAATGTCGGAAAAATTATGTAAAAGAAAACTAGTTATAACTAATACAGGTTCGCACGCCCAATTTTTTGGGAGCTCTGCAGCACTGCAGCGCTTATGCGCCAGCCGCCACTATTTCGTGCTATTTTGGTCGTTTAAAATGGCTGCTGCAATTGAAAATCCTGTCGACTGTGAATTGCGTGCTGTTATCCGATTTCTGTGAACAAAGAACATGAAGACTACTCAGATTCATCGTGAACTTTGTTCTGTTTATGGTGAGAATATTATGAGTCACAGTATGATTAGAAGAAGGTGGCGTATCTTTCGAGAAGGATGAACTAATGTCTACGATGAAGAATGGAGTGGAAGACCAACTGTTGTGACGAACGAACTAACGAACTTGTGGGTAATGTCGAAGAAAAAGTTCGTGAAAATTGGTGATTCACATTTACGGAACTAAGTTCATTTTTCCCTCATATTTCATGTGCAGAATGCGCCTACGAGGAAACCTTAAAAGTACCGTCAAACTTTTTCTGTGAGAAAAGTCATGATCACTGTCTTGTCGGGACAAGAAAAGCGTCCTTTTTGTAGACTTTATGAAACGAGGGACCACAATAAACACAGAAGTCTACTGTGAAACTTTTAAGAAAAGCTATTCAGCACAAACGACATGTATTATTAAGATCGGACATGGTTTTTCATGACGACGCCCGCTCACATACCGCATGTCGCGATTGCGATAGTTACTACATAGGCTAAACTAAACAATATTTATACAAAAGAATACAAGCCCACAAATACTCTAAAACAGACAAAACTGCTTTATCTATACACAAACTGCAACGCGATCACCATTTCGATTTTGAAAACACACAGATAATTGATAAATAACAACACAATGAAAAAGGAAATTAAAGAAATGATTAGTATTAAACAGGAAAAAAAGTCAATTAACAGAAGCGATATAAAAAATTTAAGCAGTATATACTATAGCTTAATTATGTAACGATCTGCATTTTACTCTACACACGGTCTAACCACTATGCTATCAAAGGCAGTGATTTCGAATCTTTACGGGGATCCCTTGAGTTACATCAAGGAAACAGATGATATATGTTTTGCCCGTAGTAGGCCGATGTAAAAATTTGTTGTATTTTTCGCGAAGTAATGTAAATGTAAATATGCTTTCTACATATTACAACGTTAATTTTCTATAAAAAGTTTTAATAAATCACTGATATACTATCAATGAGCAGTCATTTTTAATTGCCACCTCTAACTTGAAATGTAATGTGTGTAAACTATTAAGTTAAAAGAATTAACATTTTTTATTAAAGAAAACATTCCACTTTTTTAATTACATATTTTAATAGTGTTTTAAGATGCCTTATTAATTATTAATTATTGAATATATAGCATGTCTTTTATAAAATTTTCTTCTGCTGATATCATTCTAAATTGTTATTTTTAGAACAAAATAGGATATGAGTTCCAAAAAACTATTTTTCAAAACAAAAATTAGTAAATATTTACATAAATTTGTGTTTTAATATAGAATAAAACAAAGCATTAAGTAAATTTCCACAAAATTATATATTCTTCAATGTCAAGTGCAACTACTAAATTGTTCAAATTTTAGATTATATCATTTGACAAATATGTCGAATAAAAAGAACTTAGAGTTTAACCAACTTTGTATTTCGACAAGGTCATAAATAGAAATTTTTTATCAGATATTAATTAAAATTAATTTTGAAATTTTTTTTGTGGATAAAGCAAGAGCGTGTTATTATTTACAAATCTGGTAGAACTAAAATGAAATATTAAATAAATAAAGGTTACACACCCATGTTTTGAGGGGATATTCTTCTAATGTTGAACCTTACACAAGAATCAAAATTCTATTACTTTTCCTCAACATGTAATAACTGTATGTACACTTTTGCATTCCAAAAACATCTTTTCAATATGTTTGGAGGCACGATATTTACCTTTCTTTTGAAAGCATAGGGCCAGCGTTTGTCAAGTCGGCCAGGGATAGGTAGACATTTCATGGGTCAATCTGGCCAAAGTTTTGTGGGCCATACAATTAATGTATTATCCGAAAGAACATTTAAAACAATGGCTTCTCATTACCAAGCAAGCACCAAAGAAGACAAAAGTAGTTCCATTAGCCCAAAGGTTATAGTTATGGTATTTTGGCATTCATACGGCATAGTCTATATCGATTATTTGGAAAATAGAAGAACAGTCAAAAGTATTATTTATTGTATCTTCTTAATACTACGCGTGAATGAATTATTGCTGTATATGAAGAAAATGCACCATACTATTCTCAAGTATCTGTTATTGCAATGCCAATGAAGTTTTGTATGTCCGAAGGGTGTTCTAAAACTTTTGCATTATAATTTTGGTTTAAAGGAGGAGTCTGCACGATGAATTTCCAGATTGTTTGCGCCTGAGCAAAGAATGTTGATAAAAGAAGTTTTTTTTTCGAGTTATCATTAGGAATGAGACTTGATTTTGTCACTGGGACACTTCCACTAAACACAAATTAAAGCTAGCCAACAAAAAAAAAATTCAAAACACAATTCTCTGAAAGAAGAACTAATGGCTTATGGAAACGCAATTTAAAATTATTATTCTAGAGAAAAATGCCCACATTCTCATTCGCAAAAAAACTTGCTACGGGGCAATTATCGGGTTTATAAGGCAAATATTATACAGCATTTAAATTCATCGACTTTACAACCCTGACCTAACTCTGTAAGACTTCTTTTTCATGAAAAACTTTAAAAAACATCTCAGGGAAAATTGTTTTAGATATGACCAAATACTCAAAGAAGCTGTTGAAAGATATTTTGTATTTCCGTGTGATACTTTCTAATTATTGAAAAAGCTTATATAAATGTATATGTACTGACGGTAGTTGGGTAGAAAAATGGGAGGTTATTGATATAATGTGTGACGTTAAAATTAGTGAGATATTGAGAAATGAAGCAATATTAGGGTTCAAAACTTTATTGATGTTCAAAGTATAGCAAGCGCCAATTAAGTTGGCGCGAGGAGAAGGTGCGCAGAAGCCGTTTTTAAAAGCGTTCACCCCCACTACTCAAGTAATTGTCAGAATACATTTGTCATTGACGTTTGACGGAACATAATGTCTTTGCTAGGGGATCATAAGTGATACACACTCAGAGGTTAGAATTATCTGACATTTGATGTAAAACCAAATACAAATCTCCCCACTACTTCTAATCCTGCGCGAACTTACCCCTCCTCGCGCCAACTTAATTGGCGTTTGCTATACTCTCCTTTATTATATATACACTTTTGCAAACGAGTTTTCCAAAGTTTGAAAGCCTCGCACCAAGCGTTTTTTGGAATTTACTGAAAATATTCGTGGATGGCAAAGTCAATCTCGTCTTCTGATAAAAAACGATGACCACGTAAATTCTTCTTAAAATTAAAAAATAGGCGGAAATAGCACATTGCTTGATCCGGCGAATAAAGGAAGTGTTCGATTACTTTCATGTAATTTTATCTCAAAAAAGTTGCTGTAACACAAGCCTTGTGTGCCGAAGCATTGTCATGGTGTAGCACCCATCGTAACACAAGTTTTCTCACATGTAATTCTTCATGTAGGATTTGCCTAATTTCCGCGGATCCAATACCAAGGGCAGTCTCTATCATCACCACCGCGACACATTTTCAGAGGTGCCTGCCGAGCTGGACCCACCTGTATGTTCCTCGTCATGTAAATAACTGCGGCCACGGAGATATTTTGTAAACCAGGGGTGCTCAGACTTTAAGAGGTTGCGATCTACCACAAAACATTCAGGTGACAAGCCATCGATACGTACAACTACCAACTACTAGGACTAGCCTGGTTACAATTTAAAAAAAACGGATTTATAAAAATGATTTATTGCAATTACTTATGATATATAAATACAAAGTATATTATACTTGTATAAGTTAAACATCTAATAAAATTACGTCAGAAATTTTCTTTAGTCACCGCTTTCATTTATAATTTAGATGTTGATGCATGGCACTGCATATCATCCACAAACTTAGCGAAGGACGGTTCATAATTACTAAGGGCTAACCGCAGGCATGCTGAGAGATGTTTGTCAGTTGGCCAAATGGATATTTCATTTTAACAATTTTCATTTCTGAAAATGCAGACTAGCACAATCCGAAGAATCATGTTAACTGAAGAACTATTTGTTTTAAACAAGCATATTTGTTTTCGGATGTGAAAAACCAAAACTTGGCCTCAGTTGCTCTGGCTTTGAGATGTATATCTGAAATTACCTGCAATATCTCATTTTGTACTGAAGAGATCTCCATATTGAAAGTGTTTGATATTTCAGTAGCAATTTTTGCCACGTCTTTAGCAGAAAATGGATAAGCCATGAAAGTTAAAATATCCGTCATTTGCTTAAAATCACAGAAGCATCTTTTAAATTCACTCTGACTGTTTCTTAGTTCTATCTCGCAGTTGTCATTATTTGAGTGAGAACTTGCCCTTCTTTTCAAAACTGGAAAATTTGTATAGTTCTTTTTGTTTAGCTGATTAATCAACAGCTTCAATTTATTTATAAAAGTGTTTGTTGCACTAACCATATCGATAATGGTTTTATGTTTTCCCTGTTGTTCCAAATTAATGATATTCAAATGATTTATCACATCCGAAAGGAAAGCTAAATCACGGAAGCCATTTTTCATTTTTAAGTATCTCAGTGTCGTCACCTCCTTCGTGAAGAAAAGAAATGATTTCAGGTAATAGTTCTTGAAATCTCTCTAAAAACATTCCGCGGCTCAACCATCTTATATCCGCCGAGTCGCTAGCTTCCAATTGCACTTTGAAGAGGCGTCGTTGCAAGCTTCGCGCACGAATTGAATTCACGATCTTTCCAGCAATATCCACGACATCATTTATATTTAGTATTTTTGAACATAGAACCTGCTGATAAATGATACAATGAAATGCGACAAGTGATGGAAAATCTTCGTTAATTCGACACGATGCAACAAACCCTGTCATTGATGGTGCTCCATCAGTTGTAATGAAGACGAGTTTATAAGTCGGTAGCTTATATTGTAATACAAAATTTAGGAAAACTTTGTAAATATCTTCTCCGCGAGTTCTTCCTTTTAGAGGCAGCAACGTTAACAATTCTTCTTTAGCCGACATATCAGAAAATACCATCCGAATGAAAATACATAATTGAGCAGTATCAGTCATATCAGTGGACTCATTAAACTGCAAAGAAAAGTATGTACATTCCATAATACCAGTTTTTTGTTTGGATTCCAAATCTGTGTTCATGATTTCGATACTTCTAGTAAGAGTTTGGCGAGATAATTGAACATCCTTGATAGCAGATATAATCTATGTTTTATTTTTGAAGTCATCAAATAATACATTCACCGCTTCAACAAATGATTCTTTTACTACCGCTTCATATTTGAAAGGTTTCTTATGTTGCACCAGTATGTAGGAAATTTTAAAAGATGCGATTGTTGCAGCTACTGATTTTTTCGCTAGCCTAGTAAACAGGGATTGCTCTCCCTTTAAACTAATTTTCAAATCTTCCATCTTTCGTTTTCCTAACGCTCTTATTTGCGGAAATAATTTTCTTCATAGTTTTTATGCATGGTTTTATAATGCCTTTCTAAGTTCCCGCATTTGTGCACTCATTTTGCCTTTTAAAGATTACGTGTTTTCAGATACTCAGTTATGACTGGCATAGTGTCGCGTCGTCGCGGATTTTGTATATGAATCTGACTATTTCGAGAAGAATCGGGAATGGTCGCCGAACGTTGCGCTGTTGCATTGGCTCGGGAGTCTCGCAAATTCCAATGAGAGACAGAGACGGCGTAGAGTAGAGGTTCGAGAGAACTCGAATTTGTGGAGTGATTATTTTTTCGGGATCGACTCCAAAAGCTCTTGTGATCGACCAGTCGATCGCGATCGAACGTTTGAGCACCCCCATACAAGTATTCATGCTTGAAGTTTAAGGCATGCGCAATAAATGTGTTTCACATCTGAGTGGTGTTTTCACATCTCACTAATTTTGAAAAAAGGAACATGAAATGGAGCAAGAAAAAAGTTTAGTAATAGAACTTAAAATTAAATTAGAGTAAACAAAAAATTTCACTAGCAATAAATTATAAATTTATTATAACAAACGTATATATACAAAAAATAGTTATTTTATTTATTGTCTTGCCACAGTTTGTATGAATTTGTTTTGTGTATATTAAAGAGCATGAAAAATACTGAAAAATGGAAAGCACAAACAATTGAAAAACCTGAAACTCCAAATTTTGAGTTAAAAGTCCTAATCCTAAAACGATGTATCAGGCTTCCTTTGTCTTCAGAATGAATTTCACAGTAGTAATATATTTGACTAGAACAACATTCGGCTGCCTACTTATTGTTTTACAACGTTGTCGGATGTGTTTTTCGTCAAAATAAGTTAATAAACAAATAATAAGTTAATAAACAAATATTAAAAACAAACTTTAAAATCAAAAAGAAAACTTTAACGAAAGGATAATAAAAAAATTCCTCTTTCTTCTAAATTGTAGCTCTTTCTGTCAACAAATATCGAGTAATAATGCTTATTTCAAGACTGAAAGTCCGAACTTTAGGAACCTCGTGCAAAGATATGGAGCATGGTACAACATTTTCGTATTAGGATTTTGGACTCCGAATTTAACGAAGAACATCGCCGCGTGTAGTGGTTCCTCCAATTTATACACACCTTGTATATATATATATATATATATATATATATATATATATATTGTTTTTAATTTTGAAGATAACACTGATAATCTCAAAACTTTTAGTTAACAACAGATAATTAGAGCCAATAAACACAAAGAAAAATAAGGCAGTCAAAATACATTTCACTAGATGTATCTCGCAAAAACTTGCTACAAAAAGATGAAAACAGATTCAAATATATTGAATTTGGCATATATTTTTATATGAAGAAACTGAAAGGAGGGAATGGGCAGAACAAAGGATGGCCCGTATGGAAAAACAATTTAAGGAAGAAATAGAACAAATTAGAAGAGAGTTGGAGGAAAAGATTAAAGTTAATTTGGAAGATGTGCCTGATGAGAAAAGTAAGCTGCAGAAGACAAGAAATTTGTCTGCAGGACGTTGCGATAACCAGGGAGGACATAGTACCAGACGATGTGAACTCCAGAGAGGAATTCGAGGACAGGTCCACTAGTCAACCCTGGGAAAAAAGTAAAAATGGGGTAAGCAAAGAATTTTTAAATAAATTAGATATTTACGATAAGGGAAAAATAGAGTCTTATATAATTACGAGACACTCTAATTTAAAATATTCTATAAGGGGAAATAATGAGGTATACAGGCTGTCTAAATTGAGAAGACATCTTAATTTAAAAATTAGTCAGGCATAAAATCCATAGTTCTTTAGTTGCGTAAACGGGACAAATATATTCATACTGCCACTAATAGACTTCATAGGTTATACATACATTGTTAATACCTATAACTTTAAGTAAAATTTGACAACTCAAATAAAATTTAATAAGCCTGGCTTACATTGATAATATGTTAGTGTACGGGCTTTATATTAGGGTGGGTCAATTTTTTTTTCTCGTATCGACTTCTAATAACGTACAACTGCATTAGACCCCTGTAAAATATTATTAATTTATTTTTAGTGTAAGAGCCCGCGCTTTGATCTTCAATTTTGTTAAATTTTGAATATAACGACCATATCCCTTTTTTACATAACAACATAGCATTGTATTGCAGAAAAGCATATAAAGTTCTCGAGAATTCAGACACACAAGCAATTCATTCATTGAAACGTATATCTTCTTCCAGGAAATATTTTTGATAGAATACATATAAAATAATACATAATAAAAAGATCAGTTTGGTTTTACTACTCGGACAGTGAAGTTGTGTGTTTATTTTTTTATTTGAACTGTTTTATCTTCTAATCGTTATTATGGAAACCAGAAGCCAAGGTTATTTCTGCCCGATATTCGGAAATGTAGAAGATACTAATGATAACGTTTTGCCAACTTACGAAGATGTTATGAAATGCTATGAGTGGAATAGGTTGCAACTAAAAATAACGAGGAATACTACCAAAGAACCATCGTTTTTAGATATTGCAAAACTTGTAGCTCAAAGGGTAGAATGTGTTTGGAGAAAATCGTCTCTTCCTACAGTTTCAAACCCGTCATATCAGCTAAAAGTATTAGCTGAGTATTGTGTAAAAGTTTATGCTCCAGTATGGTTTGAAATAAAAACAAATCCAATATGCAAACATGGGTCTAAAAATTTTTGGAAATTGGTAACAAACTCACGATACCTTCCTGCAGAGTTAAAACTAGTAATAGATCCCGTAATTCAACGTAACGCCTATTTTGCTCTCCCAGAAAACTTGCTTCTATCGATGTTGTTGGATGAAAATAAAACAGTGAGAGAACTGACAGCCACACGAATTCAAGAAGCATGAAGCTCACCTCATACTGGAAAGCAACCTCGCTTGTTTGAGGTCCCGACTATCAATTTTGACGCAAGTAACTACTTTGAAGTTATAAATTGGAATCAAAAGTTTTTCGATCCACCAATTCTTCGAAACATCACTACTGAAGAAATAAATGCGGCAGTTGAGTGTCAAGCAAGTGACAATCTCATTTTTGCCAAGCTGCGCCATGTCATACTCAGGCGGTGGAACGAACTGTGAAAATAGTGTCAGAAGCATCCATGACTCTATGCGATAAAAAATCAAGAGAAGGTTTAATACAGACGAAACTTGAATCAAGACGAGAGATGCCCATATTTGACAGTAAACAAGATTTTGTGACCAAAAAATAATTAATATAATTTCGTGATTTTATTGCTTTATGTTGTATAAGAACCAAAGTTTAATTAAAAATGTTTTCAGTTTTAATTAATAATAATTGATAGTAAATAAAATATTAAAATTTAAAAAATGGCTTTTTTTTCAAAAATACTTAATTCTTAGCAGCTCCGGCGCGGGCTCAAGATGTGACTTTTTTATCTTTTTTTAGCAATTTTTATTTGTTTTAACGTAAGACAAAAAAATATTGTTATTAGAATATGATTCGAGAACTTTTATTTTTTCTCATACATCAGTGACCCACCCTACTTTATATGTCGGGCAGTGTACAATAATCGATTTTAGAATAAATTTGCAAAATGAACATTTATTAATGTAGCTTTGTATCCATCATTTTCATTTTACATATTTGCTTCTGGTTGTTCTACGTGGAGTTCGATGTCCTAATCAATGACCCATTCACAACATTGTGTAATACTGGTACTGCTACCATTATTTCTTTTGAGAGTTCCACATTAACTTTCATATCATATATGTAATAAGATTGGAAATCTTTTTAAAACACCAAAAATCTTTGAATCCAATTTCTGGGGATAATATTGGATTCATCGTACAATTGTACAGCTTGACTATGAAGTTTTGCCAGAGAGGTTAATAAATATCTTTTAATACCGTAACTATTATCACCAAGTATAACTGAGTTATTGAAACGTTCATTTTCTTAGCTTTTTTTAATTGCTGATGCATTCAAAATTGTTTGGTCATGTGTAGATCCTGGCCATCGAGCTATTCTTAATTGAGAATCTCCTATTACCTTAATACTCCATGAAAAATATACTTTTCTGTTTCAGTACAGCTCAGCATTATTGCCACCAGGAGATTGTATTCTTATGTGAGTGCAATCAATTGTACTTAGTACATTAGTAAATCTAGTTTCTTGTAATTCTTCTACATTTCTAGGCATATTTAGGTAAAAATTGTGGTTACTAAACACAAACATGATTTTAAAATATCAGTTTTAATTAAATATCTTTGTCGTTGTTGAACAAAAGGGTGCCAAACCTTGTTATTGCTAAACTCCCAGAGCAGAGCTCTATTGAAATTCGTAAAAATATACGGGTGTTTTATTTAAAATAAAAAAATTAACATCGTTTCCGGCTAAACCGGAAGTCTGATTCGAATATAAATATACTCATCGAATCCCCGAGTTACATTTAATTAATTGTAGAAAGTCTTATTAAAATCTAAGTAGCTATTTCAAAGATATTCGAATGAATCCATGCATTGCATTTGCCTAACACTGTATTTAAAACCGTAATCAAAACAAAATCTATTATTCATTCATCCAACGTAATTTTTTACGTAACATAACATTTTCGGTGAAATACACTTCTTCGAAAACACGAAAAGACGTTGAAACCATCGCACCCATCATTACAATACTTCCGACAGTAATCGGGCAAAGTGAGGACATACACTTTACGTCGAGACCAAAAGAAAAGTCACCGCGTAAACGTAACTCACTTACAGGCGATTTCACTAGCGCATACAGACATACAACGGCAGTAAATAAGAAGGCGGGGTTTTATTTCTGACCTTTCCATAATATTACAGACCAACCGCGAAATTAAAACAAGAGGAATCATAAGAACCAAACTCGATTGAATCTATTACGTGCATATGTAATGGTATAAGTTAAGTTACGCAACTTACCACTGAAAGTGGACCAAATGATGTTGATATGGGGCTGGCGACAACCACATACGTACACACTCCCCTCTTTTAATAATATACGCATTACGTCGTATTTGTAGTTTTAGTATAAAAGCTGATTCAATCTAGAAAATTGTACCAGTCATCTGCAACACATTACCATCATACAACTAAATTAAGATGAAGATAACGGTAAGAGAATTTTTTTTAATCTATTTTGTTACTTCATATTAACAATTTTACACTTAGGCAAACGTCATTTACAGCATAAAATATTATATTATATCTTCTATCTTCAGGTATTCATTTTTCTGTTAGTCCTATCAACTACTTTGAGCAAAAACGCTGAGAAGAAGACCACGAAACGTGGTGTCTTTGGTGAAGGTCTAGCTCTTGGTGGTGGTTTAGGACTGGGCGGTATTGGTCATGGAATAAGCGGCGGCATATCTGGTCTAGATCTTGGACATGGAATTGGAGGAATTGGAATCGGAGGTGGTTCAATTGGTCTTGGAGGTGGCGGAATTGGTCTTGGAGGTGGCGGAATTGGACTTGGTGGAGGTTCATTTGGAATTGGGGGAATTGGTCACGGCCCGATTCAATTAGGTTCTTCAATACACACGCATCACACAATCACCAATAAAGTTGGAATTCCAATCCCTCAACCGTATCCAGTGCCCGTACAGAAGAACATTCCTGTTCCTGTACCACATCCAGTGGCAGTACCTGTAGATCGCCCATATCCAGTTAGTGTGCCTAAGCCATATCCTGTACCTGTAGTAAAACCTGTTCCATATCCTGTTATAAGAAAAGTGCCTTATCCAGTTAGTGTGCCATATAAAGTACCCGTACCACAACCCTATCCTGTACCTGTACCAAAACCGATACCAGTTCCAATTCATAAACCAGTGCCAATTCCAATTCACGAACCTGTCGCAGTAGGTGGTCATATTAGTTCAATAGGTATAGGCGGTGGATCTATTGGAGGAGGAATAATCGACGGTGGCTTCGACGGAATCGGTATAGGAGGTGGTCATGGAGCAATTGGATCAATTGGAGGAATTGGTTTAGGAGGTGGTAATGGAGGAATTGGTTTAGGAGGTGGTCATGGAGGAATTGGTTTAGGAGGTGGTCATGGAGGAATTGGTTTAGGAGGTGGTCATGGAGCAATTGGATCAATTGTAGGAATTGGCTTAGGAGGTGGTGGAGGAATTGGTTTAGGAGGTGGTCATGGAGGAATTGGTTTGGGATCTCTAAGTTCATACGGATACGGAAAATCATGGTAAACTGTGATCAAGAAGCCGCCAAATATCTGTAATTATATGTCAAAGTGATGTTGAAGATGTACTAGTCTATTGAGTGGGTGTTGCCGTTTTTCTGTGTATATTTTATTTTTTAAAATTGATTTGTACATTTTTCTAATTAATAAAGTTATTTTTACTTTACGAATATATTTTTTACTATCCTACGCCTATCAAAAAATTACTTTGAATTTTTAAATTTTAGTAACTGATATACAGGATTGTTCACCAAATTTATGTAGGTATTAAATATTTTTAGTTCTTATACCTAAATTCTATTCAATGAAAATTTTTATATTATTGCTGGATTTTTGCAGAAATAGTCTACTATTGGAATTATTAACAAGATTATCGTTTACACTCAACGTATAAGTTTAGTTAAAGTTTTTATTTGCATTAGTGTAGGGTACAAAACCATTACCTAATTTTCTTTACTTATAATAGAAATTATAGTAGAATGTGCAGGCTGTCCTTGAAATAAGGAGACAACGTATGATAAATGGAAAGATGTAATTATATATAATAAATATAAAATGTTGTTAGTCAATTATGACGCAAACCCCCAAATTTGAACGAACCCTAAACATTGTATTGTGTGACGCTTATGAATTCAAAATATTCAAAATGTGTATAAATAATAAATACCTCACACACACATACCCTACAGCGTATGTTTACATACGTAACAGTTGAATGAGATGGACAATAACAAAACTATTCTTTTTGTTATTGTCTGTCAACTTTAAGATATCGTCTTTTATAGTATAGTCGATCACACAGTGGCGTAATATCTTTTTTAATATCTTTATCATTTCTTTTTCTCACTTATGAGAAGGAAGTTTTTGGAAAATATATCGGTTTCATATTCTATATAATTACATCTTTCCATTTTTCATACGTTGTCTTTTTATTTCAAGGACGCCTGGTATATAGTGCTCAAATTATAAAAAATGTGGATGTTCATTATGCATCTCTAAGGTGAACTGTAAATTTTCTATTTTCTCTTCTCAACAAATTTTATTCCACCTACGCATATTAAAATTTAGTCCATACCTTAGTCATTATTTTCCTTTGTCATAATAAATATTTTAATGTTCCAAATATTTTAAATTGTTAAAATATGTTTTCAATTCTTAACTTATCGAAATTGTAGATTTCGAATTCAATTTGCTAAAAATCTTTCATTCTTAATTTATTAATTATTTACTAAAATTTCTTTCTGGCCCATTATTATTTGAAATGCATTCGATCTAGAGTTGCCATAATATATTGATTTTATATGAAAGACATTTATTTATTTGGTGCTCAATTTGAACATGAGAGATAGGCATAGAGAAACCTATACCTGTACGATGCAAAATGTTTATCTACTTACTATGAAGTGCTCTAGACTTCAAAATAACACAACTGCCATAAGTGAACGTGACAGCCGACCTATCTTGCGACCAACCAAATTACATCCCCACTCTAATTCCCCAATTGCTATATATTCGCAGTAAGCGCGTTTTTACTGTAAATATATATATAGGTAAAATTTCTTATATATATATATATATATATATATATATATATATATATATACTGCGCTTACTGCGAATATATAGCAGGGTATAGCAAGGTACTGTTACGCTCGAGATTATTCATAAATAAATGAAATTTAAAAATATTAAAACAAATTTGTTAAACAATAGATATTCATATTTTCAAGAAAAAACTTTCTTTTGTGTCGGACTTGTCATAAACAATACTCTTTGGAGAAGCTCTCTACATACCAGACGGTTATGCATATCCTTTAGAATTTTTTATTTGCATTTAAATTTAATCATTAACTACGTAGGTTATTAAGTGTGCGCGAGGAGGGGTAAGTTCGCGCAGGATTAGAAGTAGTGGGGAGATTTGTATTTGGTTTTACATCGAATGTCAGATAATTCTAACCTCTGAGCATGTATCACTTTATGATCCCCTAGCAAAGACATTATGTTCCGTCAAACGTCAATGACAAATGTATTCTGACAATTACTTGAGTAGTGGGGGTGGACCTTTTTAAAAACGGCTTCTGCGCACCCCCTCCTCGCGCCAACTTAATTGGCGCTTGCTATACAAGTCTTATTATATCTTATTTATTATATTATATTGATTATATCTAAATTATTAATTTTATTTAATATTAAGTTAGATTTTCTACATTTAACAATTATACCGGCCGCGTATCAATTACGGAACAATTTTTTAGCTCCGTTTTAATTTTATATCGTAAAAGCTACCTAAATCATATCGTGAGACGTATCATTTTGAAGTATTTATTGGAAGGAATCCTTTAATGATATTAATTTTGTTTCTGTCACAACTCTTTACCTCGCACTATTAATTAAATCTTAATTACTAGTAGTCACTTGTTTGTATTGTGATTGGTCAAACCCTAACTAGATCAAAACAACTACACCACACTGCCTTCTTTAGAACAACCTTTCTTACTCTTCAACTTTCGTAAAGACAACTGCCTGGCCGATCGACATCAGCAGTTTCACCTAGACCTAAATACATACAAGTAATTAAGTGTACCGCTTCATAATAAAATCTAATTAATAGAATTTTCAAATCCCTAATTTATTTCAGCCTGTAGATAATTATTCGTCCATTACCTATGCACATTCCTTTCATTTATTAATTTATCAATCTCAAAGTTTTATTTAATAAATAAATGTAAGAACTAAATTTCATTTATTTATTAAATAAAACTCTAAGTCCATCGTTGGGTTTCTTTTATTTAATACATATTATTTTAAACCATTTTAATTATAGTGAGAATGCTACTGCTAAACCGGAACACAATCTACTAGCGTCCAAGTGATAACAAATTGGCGCTCCCACGTTGCTAAAATAAAGCCAGTTATCGTGTAGTTAACAGTACATAGACTTTGATCCCGTTGAATTCCTCACAATATAAGACCATTTAAAAAAGAATACCGTGTGAAGTGGTGCAATCTACATTAAATTGATATGTGAATGAATCATCTCATCTACTGTACGACATTATTACAGATGATGGGGTATACTGCTTTGCTGACGAAAAAACAACAATTTTCAGTTCGCGTTCGATTTCATCACAAGTTGTTAATGAAAGAAGGCGAATCAAGAAGGCGATGGCCACGTGTTTTTTTAATTAATAGCCATATTTATACTGTAGCGCAGGAGGGCCAACGTGCTGTTAATGCAGAATGTTATACTACAGTTTATTTGCCTCAATTTCTGCAAAACATCGTCGAAAATCGTCCAAGAGGATCGTCTTGCATCACGATGGCGCTTGGATTCATACTGCTACTTGAACGATCGAGTATCTGATTGCCCATAGCATTCAAATAATGAATCACTTGCCATATAATTCAGATCTGGCACCGAATAATTTCTTTTTGTTTCCACGTGGAAAGAATAAGTTACAGGATTTATGTTTTATAGCGATCGAAGAAGAGGTTAATGCATTTAAAAATTAACACTTCAGCAGGCAACACTTTATGTTGCATAAAGTGCGCCATTTTTACAAAATTTACGTTAACACAATTATTAGGCAGCCATATTATAAGCGACTATACCTATGCTTCGGCTAAACTGCCTGGCGTATGTAGCGGCGAACTGCACAGTTTAGCAACCGCTATTGTACAAATTAGAAGCGAAAGTGTGCGACATTATTACTTTTGGTGTATTTTGTGCGCCGCGCGTTTGGTCATGTAAGTACTGTTTCCATCTCTTTTTTTTATTTTACACTTTATTTTTTGCTTGTTTTAGGGCAAAAAAGTATTTTTCAGACGACGAACTTCATAAGATTTTGAATGAAGGACCTGATTTTAGGATATAATGAACTTAATAATCCTGACGATGATGAATCTATCGAACAGGCAGAAATCACAGAATGAAACAATAATGAGACTTAATCCGAATGATAATACAAGAGAAATGAATATTTCACAGTAAAAATAAGCGAACATTATGGAGAAGATCGTTATATTAATCTAGGAAAACCAAAAGCAAAAATGTCGTGAAACTATAATAGAATAATAAAAATAATAAATTAGAAATATTGTTTATAAAGTTATTGATTTCCATAAGATCTTTGAGACAAATATGATAGATGAAATTGTAAGAGGTGGAATATTGAAGAAGTAGAGATGCAAAAGATACTTCTAGGGAGGAAATAATGAATGTATTGGGATTATTGTACCTTTTAGGTTTAAAAAAGTTAAACGGTACAAATATTTTGAAAATGTAGAAGACCTCCTCCTGATGAGAAGTCCTGATGGCACAGGATTGGAAATTGCGATAGCTGTAATGAGCTATAAGCGCTTCCTATTTTTTCTTCGATATCTGCGCTTCGATGAACGAAAAAGAAAATCTGATAACCTTGCAGCTATAAGATTTATTTCTGAATCCTTCGTCGCTAACATCAAAATAAACTGGGAACATTATTTTAACAGGATTGGAAATTGCGATAGCTGTAATGAGCTATAAGCGCTTCCTATTTTTTCTTCGATATCTGCGCTTCGATGAACGAAAAAGAAAATCTGATAACCTTGCAGCTATAAGATTTATTTCTGAATCCTTCGTCGCTAACATCAAAATAAACTGGGAACATTTATCACCATTGATGAGAAACTGCAGTCAGTCATTTGGATGTCGTTACAGTTTCGTAATAATATATTCCCAATAAGAATACCAAATGTGGCATAAAGATGTTTGCACTTTGCGATGCTAGAACATTCTATGCTGGAAATTTAGAGATCTATTGTGGGAAACAGTTTGAAAGATTTTATATTCAATGGTAGTGCGAGAAACTTAACGACGAATAACTGGTATACGAGTTATCCCTTGGCTATGTCACTGCTTCAAATAAAATAACGGAAAATATAAGGACGAAATACCTGCAGAATTTTTACCTCAAAAAATGAAAACCGTTGGATCCGTTCTATTTGGATATAAAAAAAGTGTACCCTAGTCTAAAGCTGTACTTATATGTAGAGCTGAGGATGTTTGCGGTACGGCAGGACCGTATGTAGTGCATCCCCACATTTAACTATTTATCTAAATATTCTCTGAAATGATTTGCCGCATCTCATAAATTAATAGAGTGATATTTTAGTATGCACTGGATATTGTTATTATACAAAATCATAATAGCCATTTGTATTTATGGATCATAAGTAATAATACGCATGTATTTGTATTTGGTTGTGAATTCAATTTAAACTTAAAACGAATCGTAATATTTTAACGACAAGCCGTCCTTACAATACATGCATTCGAGACAAAGTGTGCAACTCTACGAATAACTTCCATAATTGATCGAAAATGGACATTTTGGAGCTGAAGTAAAGCCCCTATTCTTAGAAAATTTTATTACTGTCGTTAAGAACTATTATTATAAACAACAAAGGCCTTTTATTAGTGTTGAAGTTTTAGTTTCATTGAATTTCCATGTTGTAAGTAGTCAATTGTAAAGTGTTCATTCACAATATTCTAAAACAAGGTGTAAATTTAACTAAAATCCAGAAAAACACATTCTGATAATATATTACTAGATTAGAAGCTGTGTTTATTACTATTTATTATATTATTTTTATAACCAAATGCAATAAAAGCTACGAAAACAAAAGAAACCTCGATTTATTAAAATCTTGTCACACAGCCTTTCAAAGCCTGGCAGCACATATTTTGCATATATTTTATATATACTACCTACTTGAACTAGGTGAATGAAGTTAGAAGTTATAAGTTTCTTTTGTTTTCGTAGCTTTTATTGCATTTGGTTATAAAAATAATATAATAAATAGTAATAAACACAGCTTCTAATCTAGTAATATATTATCAGAATGTGTTTTTCTGGATTTTAGTTAAATTTACACCTTGTTTTAGAATATTGTGAATGAACACTTTACAATTGACTACTTACAACATGGAAATTCAATGAAACTAAAACTTCAACACTAATAAAAGGCCTTTGTTGTTTATAATAATAGTTATTAACGACAGTAATAAAATTTTCTAAGAATAGGGGCTTTACTTCAGCTCCAAAATGCCCATTTTCGATCAATTATGGAAGTTATTCGTAGAGTTGTACACTTTGTCTCGAATGCATGTATTGTAAGGACTGCTTGTCGTTAAAATATTACGATTCGTTTTAAGTTTAAATTGAATTCACAACCAAATAAAAATACATGCGTATTATTATTTATGATCCATAAATACAAATGGCTATTATGATTTTGTATAATAACAATATCCAGTGCATACTAAAATATCACTCTATTAATTTATGAGATCCGGCAAATCATTTCAGAGAATATTTAGATAAATAGTTAAATGTGGGGATGCACTACATACGGTCCTGCCGTACCGCAAACATCCTCAGCTCTACTTATATGTATATGTATTATCGACAATGCATAATTCTTCCCACATTGATGAAGATACAGGTAAACTAGATATTATTTTAGATTATAATGCAAGCAAAGGTGGAGTTGACATGCCTAGCAGACCATCCAGTGACTACACGGTAGTCAGAAATTCACGCAAATGGCCATTAGTGATATTCTTTTCAATAATGAATATAGCATGAATAAATACCTTTGTATTGTATTATTCAAATCAAAACAATCCTAAACCTAAAAGTCTCTTTTTTTAATTTAGCACAAGCGCTTATGCAACCTCACTTGCTACGTACTACCTAGTTAACTTACTAACTTACCCAACAACACGACTGCCCCGGAGATCTTCGGTTGAGATACTAATTCAGTTAAGAGGGAGAAGTTCTTTTTAAATATAGGCGCCACCATGTTTATAATCTCAAACCGGTACAGCGAACACAGACACTGCCGAAAGTAGGGTAAATAAATCGCAGGTAATACGTGGACAATTTCTAACAACAATAAAACGCCAAATAAGATAATAATAACAAGATGTAATTTATTATAACGACAGACAATATATATCAAAAATCCTCTATGTTGAACGTAGCAGCAATAAACATAAGAAATTAAGATTGAGAAATAACAACAAAAATAATTCGCGCTCTGAGTAAGGCCTACAAGTCACAATTAATAATGAATTAACAACAAGAATTATAATTACCAGTGACCAATCTGCTTAATGAATACAAAAGTTATATAAATAAAGTTGAAATACAGGTAATAAATTGATACTGAGTTAATGACTCAACGAGTATAGTAATTGTTAACTTATAGAATAATAATGCACATTTAATCTGCATAAGGCAAGCAAAAAAATACTGAAGTAAAATTCAAGTAAAATTATACTAATGGATTTAGAAAAATAAAATAAAAGTTATACGACAGACGTAATAAGAACTCAGTATTTAAGTCATTAATAAGTAAGTTGTATGCTTAATTTAGATAATAAATCAGTTGGTAATTTACTTAGAGATCTTTCAATAAATCTCATATCGAGATTCTATATATTCAGTTCAATAGTTAGATTATTAAATATTCAAAAAAAATCAGTTTACAATTTAAAATCGTAATAAGGAAAATTAAATAGTGAATATACAATATAAATTTTAGCAATACGTTGGTCTATACCATTCTACAAAGTTATAATTAATATTTAAAATTTAGAAATATTTCTTACGTTACCAACAATAATTCAAAGCAAAATTTAATATGACCCTAGTACAGTAATGAAAATTCGACTACCCTATGAAACCAAAATTAGGGTTATCGATGGCAGTCAACTACACTAGAAATTCTGACTCTAATTAATTAAAAGTTAATTACATACAGAACACTAACGAATTCCAGACGAATGGAAAACCCATTATGCCTTGTCTATTACATACGATTCCTGACTAGTTAAGTTCTTTTGTTGGAAGCGGCCTACAACTCTTCTTCGACAATGGCATTCAATCAGCTCAGCTTCTACCAAGGATTTATCCAGCAACACCACAGTTTGAGTGGGACTCACCCCATGAAGTTTTATGCCTACAGGCGCAAATTTAAGCTCCATACGAGAAATTATATGGCTCGTGCGTGGACCCTACGAGAGGGTAATGGTGTTGCTTCAAAAAGAAATTGGAAAGCCTACGAAAACGTGCTCCAGTGGAAATTCTAAAAGCGCTAACACAGCGAAAAGCGACACTTTCTATATCTCAATATACTCTTTCTGTCGCCTATCTTAATTATAATGACTGGAAAAAGCATAAGCAAAGTAACTATATATTTTTAATAAATCGTTTTAATTTTATTCCTAAATGAATTACGTCCTCAGATGTTCTCCGAGTTCCCAATTAACGACTAAATTGCAAGAGAGTGAGATTTCGCGAACTCGATGCTTTTATACGATAAGATACGTAGTTCGTAAAACAAACGATAGAGAAAAACTTAAATAAGAATTACGTACATAGAAAAATATATTGCTACATCAAAATTAATTTTTAATAAAAGACCATTGTCCCGAAAATAGACATAAGATGTCTATGACACTTTAATACAACAAGGAGGTATTAAAATAGAATACCATATAACAATTCTAAATAGCCTAAAAACCACAAGATTCAACTAAGAAACTGTTTCAATACATTTTATTTATAATTATCTACAATATTCTAGTACACCATTTTATAAAACATACTTCATACGAGCATACACACACGCGTCAAAGCGAAGTAAGCAAAATAATGATAAACTGACAATACTGAACAGATATTTTTGTAAATGAACTGAAAGCCAGTACGATGTCAAACAGGAGATTGAAGTATTTAAAATACCCTCTTAAATTGTCCTCTAATTAAGGTAAAATTTCAGACAATCCATAGCAAGGTAAATAACTAGAAAAAAAAACATGGCTTAAGCTGGCGAAAATACGTAATTTAAAGCTAGCCAAAGGAACAATATAATAAACAAAGTTCTTTGTGTGGCATGTAAATAACATCTAGGTTTAGTACGTATTGAAATAACTAAATGTAGAAAACAATAGGTCTAGTTGATAACATTTCAAATATTACAGATAGCAGAATCTAAATACTGTTACGCTTAGCATATAAAATATTTTTATCTATTTTTTAAATATATTTCTTCTTTGAATATCTCGTTTTAAAATATATTTAACGTAAGACATTTTTACATTTGTACAACTGTACATATTCGTACAAAGAGAAAGCATTTCTTTTGTTATATTCCTGACCGACGAGACCCTTAGTTTCTACCTGATCTACCGTCACTGTGGAAGGTATATCTTCGAAGGCCACGTCCATCATCGCCACTCACCATCATCGCCACTCACAGGTAACTCTGTATTATCCGATACTGAGATTAATCCTAATTAATTAACATTTAATTTACTACGCAATTTAACGTTCGTTTTCAGAGTATTTTGTGTTAATTTTCAGTTACTTAATTACCGCTCCTTGTGTATATATTACTTTGATTAATTACTTTTAAATATATCAATTTCAATTTCTTCTTATGTAAATATAAATACAAACTTTAAGGACATGTGTTTTATTTAGTAACTAAGTTGTTGTATATTTATTTTAATTAACCATCATCACGCACGTCCTGGACCTTTGAAGGAACTTCTCCATCACCAAGTAATTGTTTTATTATAAAATAATTTTATTATTATTAGCACAACCAAAAATCCACCGTTTGTAATAAGTGTCGCCCCCCCCCACTAATTTGTAATAATACTTATACAAATACAATTCAAATAGATGTTCAAGAGACTAAATTAAAGCATTAGACAAATCTCTGATGCAGAGAAAACATTTATCATATGTAAATTCCCACGATATACATCCAGAAATTCAAAAGTAAACGACAAGGAAACAATATAACATGAGAGCAAAATGAATTGAGGTAGTAGGAGGCTGCGGTTCGCTGATCGTATTTCGTGAACTATAAAGTAAATAAATCTTACTGACAGCAATTAAATGTCTCCTTGATACAAATTTAATTTCCAACTTCAAATATTTATAAAATGTCATACAAATGTCATGTTTTATATTTTATTGAAAAGTTTACAATAATTGTTGAAACTGTTGTCCCTCGGCATTCAAACATAAATTTACGCGCCGCTTCATGTTTTCGAAAACCTTTTGTAAAATAAATCCGTCTACTAACTCGCACTGTCGCACGATATTGTTCCGTAAATCGTCTATTGTATGCACTGGATTTTTTAAAATAGAGTTTTTTAAGTATGGAAATAAAAAGTAATCCAGAGGAGTTAAGTCACACGATCTTGGCGGGAAACGATCAACACTAATAATTCTATCATCAAAAAATTCACGTAAATAATTTATTGTTTCACGGGCAGTGTGTGGTCGTGCGGAATCTTGCTGAAAGAAACCTAACTGTAACTCGTCATCATGCAGTTGATTTATGAATGTTTCCAGTATATTATTGCGATATCTTTCACCATTTATAGTTCCTTCGAAAAAGATCGGACCAATAAGCCTTCTACGTGACATGGCACACCAAACCCCTATTTTTACAGGATGCAACGTTGTTTCCCTATAATAATGCGGATTGTCTGTTGCCCACATACGCATATTCTGAGCGTTTATGTAGCCGTTCACGTGAAACCACGCTTCGTCGGTGAAAAACGTTTTATCCAAAATATAGTCGTCGTTAAGATTTGCCAAGAAACGACAATAGGCAACTCTTCGAACGTAATCTGGCGGCAATAGTTCTTGATACAATTGAACCTTGTAACGATGCATACCAATATCGCGTTTAAGAATACTGCGGCAGGTTCTATAACTTATATCCAACTGTTGTGCCAGTCTTCTGACAGATGTTGTAGGTTGTTCTCTAATTACGTTTCTTGCATTATTAACAACATTTTGGGTCCTAACTCGAGAAGATCTTCCCCCTTTCCATTGTCTTTTTACAGACCCAGTTGTTCGAAAGTTATTTATAATTCTCAATAGGTCACGAGAAAAGTTCTTATTTACTAAAACAACTTCAGGAAAACGTTGTTGGAATTCTTCCTTGCACATTTCTATTGAATAATACCATTCGCCGTTTGGCAAACGTCGACCGTTACGAAAGTAACATTCTAAAATGAACACCATTTGTTCTTGAGTAAACATTCTGAATGTGATTATACTGTTTTTAAAAAAAAATGTATTGAAAGAATTAATAATTCACACTGACAGTCTGTCATTAAATGTTTGACAGAAAAATATTGTGAATATAATTCACGAAATACGATCTACGAACCGCAGCCTCCTACTACCTCAATTCATTTTCCTCTCATGTTATAATAATACAGGTAGGCTTAATCAAACGGTATACATATACCAGATATTTCAAATATATAAACGCTGACCTAACAATGATAGACGAACTAAATCAACCTTGCCGGCTGATATCCAAGTATTTTTATCTAAGTACCGTCCAGACCTTCCAGCATTAGAAGAACCTCAATCGGAAAGGCGTGGTCGATGTGTTATATGTTGGTCGAGCAAATAATGTGAATATGACGATTAAATACTACCAGTGTCATGATTTTGTATGCAAAAAACATGTGAAAATTACTCATTGCAATAAATGCACACAGCAAAGTCTAGAAAATTTTTAATATATCAATGTTAATAAGTACGAAGCTTTTTTTAGTTTTTAAATAATTATTTTGTTACTTTTTTTAAGCTATAATTACTAATAGACATATGGAACTATTTGTTGTTTAAATACTAATCAAAAAATGTTGGTAGAAAGCTTAAAGTGTATTGCAAAATGACTTAGTAAAGATTAGCGCACAATATGTTTCACGTTTAGAAAGTTAGAGCGCCTGCTTAAGGGTTAAACAAATAGCCTAACATGGAATGATTGAAGAAAATGTTTTGGGGATTCAGTTTCACGGATGAAAAAGTACATTGACTATAGAGAGAAATACTTTGAAAAATTGGAACTAAATGTGTTTTGTCAAAGAATTCAATATTACTTTACTAGGCGCAAGAGAAAGAGAACATCCTTCGTGTTATAAACTATTGTAGAAACGGCATAATAAACATAGGAATTAATAAAAAGAGTGAATATGTGTTTGCTGATGACATGAAAATAGCGACAAACTCTGAGAAAAACAATATATGAATTAAAGAATTCAAACCAAAGTCAATGAGATTTAACATGTTTAATCAACGTTATAATGGGAAATATTCGTAAAATTAATAGTAAAACTGTGGAACAAGTAGATAATTTTAAATGTTTGTGTTGCCATACATAAAACTCAAAGGTATATCCAAGAAACTAATAATACAACGTCTTGAACAAAATATTTATAATACGAGGAAAAATTTATTAACAAAAAAAAATGACACTATAAGAAGCTAACGTAACGAAGAAACGCAAACACCGTGGTAGGAACATTAAAAAAAGAGGAGCGTAGACAAGTTAGAAATTTATACAGAGAGATTTAAAAGTCGTTCACATCAAAATATAAATGTTTCTGTAAATAGTAGTTTCGTTGAATTATTTTTGGTATTACCAAGAAGAAACCTAGACGCCATTGTAATGGAAATTTGACACATAACGTCTAGTTCATTGCTTCGTAAACATGCTGTTTTCCCAAGAGCAACCAGTTTTCATTGTTGAACAATATCTTTCCAATTGTTCGTATGCCTGTGCTACAGATGAATTTTTGAGAAATATTCAGATGCCGCAGTGCCTAACAATTCAACAATAACGAGACTAATCGCCCGCTTCTGTGAATGCGGATCAGTTGCAGACAAGGTAAAAGCCGGGAAACCAGCCATTTTGCTTGACGCTAAACTGGTTGAGATTAGAAATGTGATTTCTTTTTGTTTTCAAAAATTAAAGATAAAATAAAAATAAATCGCAAGGTGCTGGGTCAAGGCTGTATGGTGGAAGGAATTTTTCCAGAGTTTTTCTGCACCATTCAATGCGTTGTTCTTTTCGATTGGGAGTCAGTTGCGTTTCCAAAATTAACATTGATGGAAGAGTCTTTTTCTTTAATGCATTTGAAGTATTCTATAGTCTGTTTTTTATTTCCGCGGACCACCAAGCAAAGCCATACGTAAGCTAGACAATAGGATATTTATTTTTGGCAAATTTATGTCATAGGTTATGTTATGTGTATACGCACTGATATGCATACACTGTTAGGTATAATGACGAACAACTCATTTTAGATATGTTGGAATAGTTTTGAATTTCGTTAAAAATTGTATTAAGTGTAGGAGCTTCGTTGTTATAAAAAAGCTGTGTATTACTTGTCTTGCAGCATTTTTGATTTTTTCACCAAATTTGGAGAAGAGCGTCTGCCAGAGCTTTGCTTGGTGTGAGTAAGCGCTCTCTTGGATTTATATTCCTTTAAAAACTGTGCAAGAGACAAGTAAACAAAACGTCCACGTTTTCTCGGTGGAGAAATAGTTAGATTTCTACTTGTACTCGGCATCGGTTCCATGATATATTATGGTAGACACTAAATAAACGGTCTAAGGGTTCTTATAATAACTATTTTTGATGTATAAATATAAGAACAGAGAAAAGGAAGTAAAATAGTGGGAAGAAAAATATACAAAATGCAACTGTAGAATGTCTAGAAATTACTGTCAATTAAATTACGTGTGCTTAATTTGGACACGAAAAGAACCAATAGAATTACCGATTTTTAGCTTAAAATTTTAAAGTTGGAATTCAAAAATAGACTATAGTATCCCGGTCACGTAATATATAATATATTAGGACAACAAAATAATTTTATTCTTTTCGCTAATATTACCAAAGCTATAACAACATATATTAATGATTTTTAAAAATTTCTCTTTGCAGAGAAATCATTAGAACTTTATTAAAATTGTTGCAATCTTTATTTAGCAATCCAGCTCTGTATTTGGATTCACTGAACTAACCTAACGACTATGAAATATAATTAATTGGTGACATTGGTACATAATATGTTATTTAAAAAATCCAATACTGTAATAAGTTATGTAATAATTGTTTGACCCAAGCGTTTTAGTTTTGTCGTAAATATCAAATATTTATTAGCATTTATGCAAATTGAAGCGGTATATTTACATATCCTGAAAGGTTAAGTTAAAAAAAAACGTCAATTTTCTCTGTTGATTCCAATATAAGTAATGGTTTTATATCAGTGCTATTTTGGATAGTTTTTATGGTTATTACATATGCGATGTATTATCAAATTCAACGTAAAATTTTGAACGATTCTGATTTCAAGGTCACTACTATCATTTTGTATACCATGCTTATTTGTATATTATAAATTTCTGGTACTCTAGAATAATTCTAATCTTCAATTTATAGTTTTTTTGAAACCTGTAATGACAAATAGATGCTTATGTTCGGATGACAGAAGAAAAAAACATGTTTATTGATCCAGCAAAATTAAGAAAATCTAAACTGCATGAAACATGAACACATGAAAACATCAACTCCTACAGAAATCGAATATCGAGTATATACTTCTTTTGGGCTTTTAACCAAACCATTTTGATAAGCCCTAAATGAGTCATAAACTGATAAACTTATCCCAACCTACACTTGCAATATGATCGTCACTTTCACCGTTTACACAATTGTCGCCTAATTTCATGGGAGTAAAAGGATGCCATCTAATATCTGCTTATTTGTGTGCCAATTTATTTTGCGTTTGCTTTTTTCGTCCATAAAAATAGCTGATGTTATGCAGAAAAGATTTTACGATTCTTTGAACCAAGCCGTGAATAATAAAAGATCTGAGTTAGGAAACTTTTATTTAACAAACGAAAGAAACAATTATCTGTTAAATTAATTAAAAAATCTTAAACGCGATAAAGAAAAATAAATAGATCACTAGAGGCAGTTGAAACAGTATGATATTTTTTATAAAAACCAGGAAGGCCATTATTTGTAGAAAGTAATTAAAATCCTGAACTAAGTTATATTTTACTAATTACACTGGTCAACAAATTTTCATTTTTTAGTATAAAATAATATCCGTTTCTTAATATTACATCACTCCACATTTGCACATAAAACATTTTACCACATAGGCGTTAGTTAGATATACATATTGCTAAAACATTGTTGCGATCTTTTCTTCATAGAATATGGATGTATTGTGATGGTATCTCCGATAACACTGGTCAACAAATTTTAATTTTTTTTAAATTTCTTTAGAGACTATGTACAATTTTCGTTCCTTTTATAGTTCTAACAATAATAATAACAAATTTATTACTTCAGATTTTTTAAGAAAATATATAGAAAAGTAGGTAAATGAAATAATATTAATTAGGTATGTACAGTTGAGGCCCGTATAAACTCAGACACCGACTTTAGATACATTTTACAAAATTTAAAAAATTTGTAATTTGTAAATTTGACTTATCCAGTATGGTTATGTCATTGTCAGTTTATTGTAAGTCAGAAGCGTATACAATTTGCGTTTCACCATTCAACATATAAACAACAATGTCAACTTTTGGGAAAACGTAGTCTTTTCAGATGAAAAAAACTTTTCAATCACGCAGTAATGGGCTTGTTCATGTTTATAGACCAGTTGGTTAACGATTTTCTGAACAATATGTTCAGAAAATAATGCTCAGTGAACGTTTTTCTGTGAATGTTTGGAGGTGGGTGAGTTTCCGTGGAACGGGCATATGTGTTATAGTTGAAGAACGATTGACAGCTTTAGTTTATAGAGATATTCTCGAGCAAGCACTGTTATCTTCAGTTCTACACGTTTTTGGAAATAATTTTGTATTTCAACAGGATAATTGCTCAATTCATACAGCGCATCTAATAAGAGATTTTTTTGTAAACTAATGAAGTAGGGGAGACCGGGGCTCCTTGAAACACTTTTTTTCTCTCTTATATAACTTGTTCTATTATGTGAGTATGTACAAATTTTCTAGACCTTACTGTCAATGAAGTCCTACACAACTAAAGATAATATAGTTTTTAAAATAAACAATAAATTTTAAACAAAAAAAAATTAAAATCACAAACTTCAATGTTTCAATGTGCCCCATTGTAAGGGGCATGTTGAAACATAGCACATAGAACATTAAAACAAGTGATACCTAAGACAGAGAACCCTTATAAATTCAAGATTAAGTCGAAGCAAACCTTTATTTATGAAAACAACAAAATAAGACATAAACGTAGCGAACAGAACTTATATAATATAGCTGGGGTTACAAAGGAATAATGAAATTATCTTATATCTAAATTATCAAATCGAAGTTCAAAATGCAAATATGACTGCTGCCTTTTTGTTTGGCCTAAAAACGTAGGCTTTGGTAAAGTCATTATGACACTTTCATTCTCAATAAATGAAGTGTCTGGTATATTGGGATAGACAAAAGCACCATTAACTTTTACACTTTTTCTTAGAAAGGAAACTTCAGCTCCGCTTTCTTCTTTATGCAAAACCTTAGTTTCCTAATATATAAATTTATCACTCCCTTCTACCTCTAACTTAATAAGTATAAAATCGCCCACCTCACAATAATACTTAAATTTTCAAGTTGACTCTTTTTCTGCTTGGTTCCAATTTGCTTCTTTTTCACTTTCCAAAACCATATCCACACTGGAATCGCTATCATCTGTTTCTTCGATTAGCTTCTTGTTGGTTTTTATCTTTACTGACTGTGGCTTCTGTTTTTTCAGTTTCTTTTCAGCTTTCCTTTTATCATTTTCAAAAACGTTTCTCTTCACAACTTTTATTAATTTCAATTGTGACTTCATTTTTCTATTCTCAATTTCCAGTTTTTCCGGCGTATCGATTGCTATAATACTTTACGGGGACCAGCTTTCGGAAACCCTTGAATATATTCTGGTAATACAAACTTTGTAATATCATTTCCTTCGTTGCTGGTCCTTTCGTCTTTTTCATTACTTGTCGTTGCTACTCTTTCATCACTAGTTGCTGTGCTACTGTCATTTTCTTTAGTTGAGTCTGGCCTGTTTGTTACCTCACTCACTTTATAGTCATCATCGATAAAAATATGTCTATCAAAAGGATAGGTCCCAGTTTTCTTAAATCCAGTTATGATATTGAATGGAGACATGCACGTTGATGAGCTATGTGCACGCACCCAGAAATGTAATATATTGTTATTGGCACTCCGGATCTTTCTAACATGAGAGAATTTATTGCTGAATTATAATAAGCTTTAAAAGGAAAAAACACAGCGACGTCTAAAGGCTGCAATTTGTTAGACGTATGTGGCGGCAAAGTGGTAATTGTTACACCGTTTTGTTTTGCAATATCTAAAACATCAATCGAAAGATTACTTTCATGGCTATCATATATTAAAATAGCAGGATTTTCTTTGGAAGTACCGCTAAATTTCACAAAATGTTGCATAACTTTTGGAAACAGCTCCGAGGTCATCCAACCTGACTTTGATGCAAGTCCTAAGGTTCCAGATGGCCCATCTTTCAACATATGGTTCTAGAAATATACCCTTGGAAAAACCATCACCGGCAGAAGGCTATTCCAGAAGCACTTATTATGCAACATGTAGTAACGAGAGTTCCGCGTTCACCGTTTGTTACTTGTGCAACTTGCTTCATACCTGATTTTGAAATAATTTTTCTGTGATTATCAGGAACAGTGCTAGTTGCTGTCTCGTCCAAATTAAACAGCCGAGTTCCGTCTACTTTTATTCGTCTGAAATCCATCTCAACATTGTCGTAAAATCTGGCAACGTTGCTTTTGTTGATGTGTAGCTCGCAAAAGACTGCACCCTTCCGGTTTTCTTAAACTTATTGTGACGTTTCGCTTCATGAAACCTGACAACCAGTCTTCACCAGCCATTTTATTCTTCAGCCAAGTTTCAGGGACAGTCAAATTATTTCTCCTTGCCAACTGATATAAAAGTTTTCTGAATGTTTAGAGCACTCGATTAAATATTCTACTAATATTTTTTTCTTATTTGGAGAGAAAATGCTTCTAGTGTTGTACTTTGGTTTGAATTTTACGTTTGGGTTGGAATCAAACTTTTTTATGTATCGAAATAAGGTCACATAATGCACTTTTTAAGTCTTATAGTATAATTACTTTGTTTTAGAAGAAGTACGCTTCCCTCATATCCTCTTCATTAAAGATGCCGCGTTCAGTTTTTCGTTTCCTATTACGCACCATTTTTGTTTGTTCTGCAATTCAAACAATAGGCATAAATAATCCATAATTATTCTTTTGGGGCACCCTGAAACACTGTATCAAGGTGCCCCATGAGCTAAAATTATGAAAAAATTAATTATCGGTTGTCTGATTTCTAACCTTGCAAAATCTATCGCTACAAATAGTCAACAAAACATGCTTTTATTGGAGCAAAACATCTGAATCGTGAATCGTGCGTTCTACCCTAACAAAGCAATATAACAAGTTTAAGGGCATAGAAATTTTAAAAAACTTACCGATTTTCAAAGAAGTGCGAGGTGTTTCAATGAGCCCCGGTCTCCCCTAACCACATTAGACTGACCAGTGAGAAGCTCAGATCTCAACCTCATGCAAAATATTTGGGATATCATGGCCAAAGAAATTAATAATAAGGTCTTACCTCAAAACTATCAAGAATTGATTCAAAGTATCTCGGATAAATAGGGGCAATTATCTGTGAAATGTGTACAACGCAGTTCTGCCAATGTCGAGGAGACTCCAGGAGAATGGTCATAGATGCTAATGGTGCTACAATCACTTATTAACTTTATTGTATTTGAATTTTTCTATTTTTCAATTTTTTTATTTTCAGACTTTCTTTCAGTTGGGTGATATTTTATAAACTTCAATTTTAAGACTATATTGTAAAGCCAAGATTTATTATTTGTCACACTGTCTGAATTTGTAGGGGCGCAACTGCACATTATATAGAGCTGTATGGTATCGTCCCGTTTAAAATATTTTTCTTTTATACTGTTCTTCTGCGCTTTCTGATACCAATATCCAACAATAATGAGCAAACATTTCATTATTCCACAACATCATATTCTTCTTATGTGTCTTATGTGTCGGTAAGGCTTTCGAATAAGGTACTAGACGAGTAACAGAGGGCAGACTAGTATAACTAATATTTTTCTTATTTTTGTTGGAAAACCCGAAAGTTTTCCTGCAGGAAAAGTAGCAATCAGTCGAATGGTTCGTTTGGTTACGCTAAGTCATAGGTCTTGCAAATGGCATAGCGCTTTTCTTACCGTTTGACCAACCTCTCAGAGAAACAGCGCAGCCTGCGCAGCAAATGCTGGGAGCTCATGGCTTGTCTTGATGTTCAATGGTTAAGCCAAAATAGGTAAAATATAGCTTTTCTATTAAATGTGTAATATACCGCTTATGCTGGTGAGTAGTGAATTCTCTACATACATAACAAAAACTGTTTGGATTATTTACACACGAACACGACATAATGAAATAAGAAGACGTTCAGCTATCATAAACCTATTTACATTGAATCGTAAAGCCGTGTGTGTATATAACCACATAGCCAGATATCTACCAATTCTTAATTTGATTGGTTCCAGAGAAAAATTGGCGTAGTTTAAGTGCTCTGACGTAAGAAAGAAGCAAAGACATATTCAGAAATGTCCACTCAATATTCGACAGAACAATATTTTTAGTAGTATCTTTCTTATATAAAAGCAACTTAGAAAATTTGTAAAATTTAATGCATTTTTTTAACTATTTAAGAAAATATTTCAAAATCCTAACGTAATGAAGCGAAAGATTCAGAATCAGCATGACAAAAGACACAAATTACACGTATTGGTGTATAAGGCAACAAAACTGTATTGACCGGTGTTATTTAATGTAATACCAGAAGCTCGTCTCTATCCATAGTAATAGAAAAACTCTTCATAATCAAGGGTCTAAATCGTACAAGAACCTATTGTTACATATCTGAGTCTATGTGAATAACTTTAAAATCGATTCTGTACAATGAACGCCAATTCTACTAGATCGACATGCTATATAATCATGATCGTAGCATGAAAATTATATTAATGTATAAAAAGTTCCTCCTTCTCTAATCTCTGCATAGTAAAAGAACTGGCGAAGTGGTATATCATTTTCTAGATATTTTTGCAGCTTTTAATGCTTTTGACATCCTCCACTTCGACAACGAGAGACAATTTTTCATCCAAATCACACAGAGTTTATACAAAATATGGAACAATGTAAGAATAGTTCACAGTAAACTGAGACATAGTGAACTGCAAAGATCAGTCGTGTAGATTACGACATTGAGAACATATCGGCAATAATACAAAGGTATTTTTAATAATATAAAATATTATTAAAAATCTGGTGTGAAGAACACAAATGCAGGTTCACTTTTAATATTTTTGTGAACGTGTCCGAACATATCCCTCCCCAGAGACGTAGATACGTATTTCGCCTTTCTACAGACTCATCGGTACGCCCCTGCTGGAGAAAGGATATTCTCAGACACATTCACAAAAAGGAACCACATCACCGAAATTATCCAGACCGGGCGTAGAAGTAAATTCAGCGCTGCTTGTTGTTAGACCGCCGAAATACCTCGCCCCGTCCGCATAACCAATGTGAAGTAACGACGCCCTCCCAAAGGTGTGGACGGGGCGAGGTATTTCGGCTGTCTGACAACAGGCAGCGCTGAATTTACTTCTACGACCGGTCTGGATAATTTCGGTGATGTGGTGATGTGGTTCTTTTTTGTGAATGTGTCTGAGAATATCCTTTCTCCAGCAGGGGCGTACCGACGAACCTGTAGAAAGGCGAAATACGTATCTACGTCTCTGAGGAGGGATATGTTCGGTCACGTTCACAAAAAATATTAATAGTGAACCTGTATTTGTGTTCTTCACACCAGATTTTTAATAATATTTTATATTATTAAAAATACCTTTGTATTATACAAAACTGGTAGGGTTTACCTACTCATGTATGTTTCACTTATTCTGATATATTGGTAATAAACAACAAATAATCAACACAATAAAATGGTCGCAGAAATTACTATTTGAGCAAAGATTAGAACGTATGAGGAAATCAAAGATTTACCTTGCGAAGTTATGTTCGGTATCCTATGAAGCTGTAAACTTCTAAATGTTTTTTGCTCCCCAAACTTAAGTATTAAAATGCCCACTGAACAGAATCGACCACAAGCCAACTCTTTGTTTTAAATTGAAATGTATTGACAATACAAGTGAAATAACAATGGAAGACGGAAGCTTGAAATAAAAAAAATAAAACGTATTGCCTAGAAGTATTGATAGCACAATTACAATTATTAAGAAAGAGCATGGAGAGCACTTGCCTAGTAGAAGAAGGCTTTTAAAAATTAACAAATTTTATGGTTGACAAGTAGAATCTATATGACAGTTTGCTATTGTGCGTGTTTACTCTTAGTATTGTTATTAGTTTTCTAAATTTTTTCGTTGTTCAGTATTGTATTTGGACTGCGTTCGATTTGGTTAATACTGAATATGCCTATTACATATACCTCCAATGAATATTTAGACATGTTAATTTATGGATAATGTAATATGAATTCCAGAGAAAAAGAACGATTTCCAGAACGTACGCATCCATCGCATATGACTTTCAGTAAAGTGGAGTCAAAGATGAGAACTGGATCCTTTCTTAATAATGTAAAACATAGGAATCTTCGAGCAATTGTTAGAAATGAAAAAAAAATTATCAACGTTTTAGCCTACCTAACGATGAACCCTCACATTTCTATTCATACTCTGGCAGTTGAAATTGGGATTAGTAGAACCATCGTACACAGAATTTTAAAAACACACAGGTACCATCCATTTAAAATTCATTTAGTTTAAGGATTGACGCCGAATGCTTTCCAAAGAAGGCTTGACCTCATTGCACGTTTACATGTTTTAGTAGCATAAAATCTAAATATCTTGAACTACATATTCTTGAGCGATGAATGTCGTTTCCACAATAATGGCATTGCTAACAAGCACAATACTCATTACTAGTCAAACCAAAATCCACATTGGATGCAAGAAGCGCGCTTACAGACAGTGTGGGGAACCAACGTTTGGTGTGGCCTTTTCAATGGTTATTTAATTGGTTCTTCTTTTTATAAGGAAACCCTAACCTGACAGCGTTATTTAAATTTTCTACAAAATTTGTTGCAAGATTTAATGGAAAATATTCCTCTCGAAGAAAGAACAGTGCTTTAGCAACAAGATGGAACTCCATCTCACAATGCACGTATTGTCAACGATTAATTAAATATGATTTACCCTAATGGTTGGATTGGCAACAGAGGTCCTATTTCTTGGACTACGCGTTCTCCGGACTTGTCGCCTCTTGATTTCTTGCTTTGGGGCTATTTAAAGGAAATTGTATATTTTGGGCGTTCTGTCAACTTGGATAATTTGAAGAATCAAATTCGTCAAGGTTGCGAGAAATGATAACTTCTGCATGTGGCAAAGCGTTAATGTGCCGAGAGGCTTGTGTGCAGACATGTGGCACACAATTCGAGCATCTGTTATATTTTTTTTTCTTCTTTAGAACAAATATTGTTAGTATTCTATCATTTGTATCATTTATTATCAAATAATTATTAAAACACCTTCCATTCAGATAACGTTTCTCTATAGTTTTTATAGAAGTTTCTCAATAATTATTTCAAGAACTGCAAAAGTAGTGTAAAAATATTTAGGCGAAGTTATTTACGCCTTCTTGATTAATATTATGCTGCATTAAAAAATATAGGATTCTATTAAAAAAAAAATTGACGTTCAAATGATCTACAAGGCGATAACTAAATGCAAAACTAACTACATCATTCCATAGACTAGCAACTTGCATTTCAAACATTTATTTGTAAATATATCCGTACCAGTTAAATAAACGGGCAGGAATACGTACTTCCACATTTAATTCATCAGTAATTTTCTTTACCGACAAATTATATTGTTCTGTCAGTATTTGTTAGTACCACCACAAATTAAAAGAAAAAAATTATACGTAAATAATTCCATACAAATACAGTAATACACACCCGTATTAACGGCGTCCTGTCTAAAGCTGACCCCTGATGTAACGGACAGTTTCAAAGTTTCCCGGACCGAATATAAGGAAATTCCCATACACAAAAACCCGTTATTTATGGTTACTCTTATAAAATGACCTCGGCCAAATAAACCCAAATTTTTACGGCCGAACTATTTATGATGTATCTTTATTGATAGAAACATCCAATATTATTTCGTATTTATGTGAAATTGACCATTATTATGTATTCCTAGTATGTATATATAATTAATAGAGAACGGATACTCTTACCACATGACGCAAAGCCCAGTGCAGTACTGGCGAAAGGCTGTATTTCTAAAATATTTAATTTTATTTATATAATTGGAAAACGAACGGGTGGTGATCTATAAAATTACGAAATACATATGTATTTGTTGAAAAGTTGTATTTTTAAAGATTTTAATTTTATTTATGTAATTGGAAAACATACGGGTGGTGATCTATCTATCTAAAATTACGAAATACATATTTATTAATTAATTTTATTTATATAATCGGAAAACAAACGGGTGGTGATCTATAAAATTACGAAATACATATTGCAGTGGATTTTTCCCTGCAGAAGAAACTTTAGAAGATATGAAAATTATTGTATTTATGTATATTCTTATTTCAGAGAAATAACTATAAAAATTTAAAATTTTATATAACAATTTATTATAAGATGTATTTTGGTCCATGACTGTAGGTGTAGGGGCCAGTGAGATGTTCGGAGTTCGCGCCAAGCTGGAAGTTGTAATAATATATAGATATATATATCTTGTCGCTATTTTGATTTATATTTTTGTGTTAGGTAGGGATGTCTTGCTGTTTCCTGTTGCTTCATCATGCCTTGGAGACTGAGTAGTTTTTATGCAGATAGGTTGTGTTTTTTGAATTTTGGATAAAACTTAATTTTATTCAAGATTAAAATTTTGAATAATTACGGTGTGTGTTTTTGATAGTGTTGATGTTATTAAAATTCATTACGTATTATTATTATGAGTATTTAAAACTAGTAATTTGAATTAAATGACCTATCTGGAGTCTCTCTTATAATAGTTTTTGTGACGTGACGTATACAAAAATGAATGTATGTATAAAATAATATTATATTTATATTTGTAGCGATAATTCTTTTGAAATCAGAAGCTTCTTAAATTTATATTTTTAGTTTGTAATATTTTGTAATCATTGAAAATATTAACAAAACTTATTAGACTGTTTTTTTTTAATATAGTTTTTGTTCATATAAGTTATCGTAGTATGATAGAAGGCGGGGTTAGTTTTTTGTTTCATATTATTCGTAGGCATGAATTTAAATTTTAGAAGCGTGCGAAAATAGATAGTTTTCTATTTTGACGTTTGATTTTGTGAGGGTAACGTAGTTGCTGACATCTGATAAATTTTGTGTATATTTTAATTTTAAATATTTGCTCGCGGAAATTCAATTCGAGGTTTTTTTAAAACTTTTATCTTCATATGGTATCAAAGTTTTTTTTATCCTCTTTGCTGAAAATTGTGTCAGTTCAATTTTACACTTTGTAAAATTGAGTTTTTTTAAATTTTTTTTTATTAAATATGTAAATTGGGAAATGTTTGTTTAAATTACTTATACCTATTATTCTCTTCTATACCACGATATTCGTAAGAATAAACCCTGAAGATTAAGAAGCTCTAGGAAGGTGACCCAACTGAGATAGTCCGGCAAAACTACTGTTGATTGTGAACAGAAGTCAATAAGCAATTAAAATCACAATTCATAGCAATATGTATTTGTTGAAAAGTTGTATTTTTAAAGTTTTTAATTTTATTTCTATAATTGGAACATTTTTATTTGTTCATTTTGTCGTTCAAGTTGAGTAAAGGACTATTAATATTGACTAGCAATAGTTTCTCAAGGTTTTCTTCTGTCAATTTTGTTCTCTTTGAATTAAGTACATCCTTATAAATAGAAAACGTCCTTTCTGCATCGCAACTGGTTATAGGTGCATACTGGAAATATTCTTTTATTTCTTCATATTTAGCCGTTAGATTTGGTGGAATTGTCTCCATACATAATTGCTGCAATGTAATTAAATCTGGATTTCTATTAAGAATTGCTTCAAACTTTCGCCGAAGGCCACATCCGAAGTCACTTGGAATACTTTTCAAATTATTAACAGCCACATCTAATGTGGTTAATCCGTCATTTAATTTGAAATTTCGATTTTCAAAATAAGTGATTAGTTTTGGCAAATTTCCAAAGTGTTCGTGAAGAAAGTACAACTGATTTTTTAAATTTGGGATTTGTGTGAACTCCTTGCACTCACCAATACTTCTAGCATCCTCCTTTAGCAGTGTTACGAAATGTTTTAGACTATCGAAATACTCAGCATAATAACTAGTAGCTTCCAGACATGTTCCCTATCTAGTTATTACTGGAGTGGGAGGCAGTGACAGAGATGGAAATTTTGCCCTGAAAAGAGCTACTCTCAATGGTGCTTTTCTGAAAACTTTTTTAAAAGCTGATACAAGTCTATCAACTTCCGGAAAAGTGTCTCTGATATATTCACAGATTCTGTGGAGAGCATGTGCTACACAAGTAATATGCAGCATATTAGGATATGTTTTCTTCAATAGTCTGCCTGTTTTTAACATATACGCAGCACTATCACTGACAAATAAAATTATTTTTTCTTAGTACGTGGCGTCCGAATGAAGCATTTTTTGCATATTCTCCTTAATGGTTTCACCTACTGTTTCCGCACCAACTCTATTTATAACACTTGTTGCTATTACATATGAGTTATAGGGAATAGTTAGATGTAGTACACCAGCTACAACATTTACCACACAGCGTCCTAACATATCCACCGTTTCGTCGGCGCTTATCCATGTGTATTGATTTAAAAGATGGCTTCTAATGCGTTCTACTGTTCTCGTATTGTTACGCTTAGCGTATAGAAGTTTTAATTCATTTATTTAAATACACATATTCTTTCGTCTTTAAATATCTCATTTTAATTATATTTAACTTAGACATTTTTCTTGTATATTTTCGTTACAAAGAGAAAGTTTTTCTTTTGTCATATTATTGACCGCGGACGGCCCTTATTAGCTGATCGTCAGCAACCCTAACCGTTACTATCGAATTTCTTTCTAGTACATTTCAATTTTTAAATTCTTAATTAATATTATTTACATCTTCTTTTATATGTCTTGTTTGATATCGTTAGAAAGCTTATGTCACAAGGGTTACTCTAATAATATGTATGACATCGATAGAAGTCATCTTCAGGTCGCGGTTCTAATTAATATTATTCAAGATATCGATCCCCCTCTTCGATAGATCATAAACCGACCGTTCTAGACTTTTCTATCGACACCAACTATAGTCCTTCTTCTCGTTCGAACGTTCGAAAGTGCAACACCACGCGCCGTACTGGTCAAGTACCGGTGGCATGGCAACGTGCCCCCTGCATCTCTTCCGCTTCTAAGGTAATTCTGTATTGTTCTATATATATTATTCTTTTAAGCGAATTCATATTAATTTAAACTAATTAATTTCTTATCCCACCGGCCAACACCGCTCTACATATACTTGTCCGAGTATATCTTCAGACCACGTGGCCGCCAACTCAAGGTAACTGTATTGTTCTATACAGAGATTATTTTATATTCATCGTAATTAATTAACCCTTAATTTACTACTCCATTTAACGTTCGTTTCAGAGTATTTTTATGTGTTAATTTTAGTTACTTAATTGTCGCTCCTCGTGTACATATTACTTTGTTTTAATTGCTTTTAAATATACGAGTTTCAATTTCTTATTATGTAAATATAAATATAAACTTTAAGGACACCGCTGTGTTTTATTTTATTTATTAGTTTTTGTGTATTTATTTTAATTAACCAATACCACGCACGTCCTGGACCTTTGAAGGAACTTCACCAACACCACAAATTATTTATCTTAGAATAATTTAATTATTATTACCCCTAGCCAACCCCTATTTTGTAATAGTATAGCACCTAGAAACATAATATTTGCGTAAAGTTGATTCATCAGGAACATTTCGACCAGTATATTTTTGAAGAAATATTTTTAAAGTGGGATTGCTAAGTTTATTTAATGGAATATTAGCCGTCATAAAAGTTTTACAGAGTTCAGATGTGTTTGCGATCCTAAGTGACGAATTTTTGACGATATTTTACGGATTTTGTAATAAATTTCGGAATCACTGACAATGGACATACAATCAATATGACCGTCAATCCAACTCGCCATTGTTTTACAATGCCGTTCTCGACATTCTTCTTGTCTGAAAAAGTAACTTAAGCAATGCTCTAGATCTAAATAAATGAAAACTAAAAATGTGTGCGTAAGTTATTGAAACTGAACGAAATTCAATGCACACTTACGTCGAAATAATTGGTAGAAATAGATTCAATCAAACGATATTAAATAGGATCTATCACAAAAATTACGATGTAATTAACAGTTAAAACTATGAAAACAAGAAACTTACTCACAGCACTTTATTTATCTTACGAAATATAAACTAATAAATAAAATACATTATAAAAACCCCGCTTCTATCTACGTTCATGAAAACACTTTAAAAAACACTATATTCTCCGAATACAATAGCTGAGTTGTCCATTGTTATCGTGCGAGACCAGGTGACCGAGTAAGTCAAACAAATACTTCATTGAATTACGCCGGGATGTACTGTGCGACGTTATACACAATTCCAATTACCGATTGCGTTTTATGGAAATTGCATCCGTTCTCTAATAATTAAACTAAACTTGCAGAAATGAATACGATTTCAGTCTCGAACACGCCCCGAAAGCAAATTGCCGGCGCAATACGTGTATGTTTATGTTCGATCAAACAGAGATCGCCTTCATTTCTACAAGTTTACACCTTCAGTTACTTTGTCAGTTTAAAATTTTCTCCGTATGCGATAGGTTCTTTCGGTTACTTGATTAGGTTAAAGTTGTCTCCGTATTTTAAAGGTTGTTAATTAAGTATGTCGCTAAAAGACAAAATAAATATAATCGCGGAAAGTGAAAAATATGCGTTAAGTTCGCGAAAGTTGGCCGAAAAAATAGGGTTGGAAAAACACAAATTAACGATATTATGAAAAATAAAAGTGAATTAAAACAATTGTTGAGGAAGATGTTAACTTAGAGCAAAAATGAAAATTTCTGGAAGTCGGAAGGATTGGCAGTTGATCAAGTCATCTACAATTGGTTTTGCAAATCCAGAAATAAAGCGATTCCAATATTTGGGCCGCTATTTAAACAAAAAGCACTAGAGGCAGCAAGCAGTGTGAAGATGGAAGTTTCACAACAGCAAATGGATGGTTGGAAAGTTTCCGCCGACGACACAGTATAAATTTTAATTCGATTTGTAGTGAGTCCGCAGAGGTTAATTTGAACGATGTAGAGGACAGCAAAACCAAGCTACCGACGATTTTAGGGAATTATTCCCTTCGAGATGTCTATAATGCTGACGAAACAGGTCTTTATTACCGCGCCATGCCAAATAAGACACTTGCATTAAAAAATTAGAATTGTGCAGGGAAGAAGTGAGCAAAACAACGTTTGACTATTTTACTGTGTGCAAATATGAAAGGTGAGAAAAAAGATCCATTTAATAATTGGAAAAAGTAAAAAAACCTCGCTGTTTTAAAGGTTATCATGTTGTCAATTTGCCCTTACAATGGTACATAAAGCTCATTGTCTTATGGCGATTTTTATTTTATTATAAACATAATAATTGTATTTTAAAAGAAGTTTAACGTTCAAACTAGTTAACTTTAATTTCTTTAATTAAATGCGTCAAAGGCTTGTTGACATATTCAACGTAAAGGTTATTATTGATATCCACAACAAAAAATCGCAATAAAAACATCATATGTGCGGGCATAAATGTTTTGCAACATTTACTATTCTATTATCAATATACGAACTTCTGTTATATGTATCGTTTAACCAATGTCTAGGAATTTGCCTGATTTTTTTTTGTAGGTCAATGAGGTTGAATTACAACTGTGTTTTGGTAAACATAGAATAAACAAATATATGGACCAATTTTAACTACATTTTGGCCCTAAAAATTTGTAAATTTTGTATGAATTACAAATAAATTTCTTTTTTGATTTCCTGTTATGTGTTTCTCAGATTCACATAGCTTTGTCACTATACAGCAGTAACTCTGTATATATATGTATATACAGGGTGGCCCATTATTGCGAGGAAGTCCAATATTTCGTTTATTACAACACATATCAAAAAATGTTTCAAATAGAAGTTGTAGCAAATGCAACACTTCATATTTGTAAAATAATTGGAACTATAAAGGGTGCTCAGATTAGTCGAGGCATTTAACCGAAATATTTTTTTAAATGGCATGGTAGCTATATTTTTACATTATTGCAATCAGTATAACGGTGTACATAAGTTACTAGATTTTTTCGACAAAACTTAACCGCGTTGCCAAATTATTGCGAAAAGTATGAAATTTTAGAGAAAATTGCATGATCATAAATGTATCTCATAAAAGTTTACTAATAACATGTAAAGCGAAATTCTTCTTCATTACAAAGAGAAAGAGTTTATTAAACATATGGCACAAGAGTTTTTTTTTTTTTCATACACAGGGTGTTTAATATGAAAGCACAAAATCATCACATTTTAATAGGTCAAAACTTTTTTTTTTCAAATGAAACACCCTGTATATTATTGCACAATTTTGTAAAGCTACTAAATCCCTTCAATTTATGTGTATACCATATAGCCTCTAAAACCAATAGTTTCAGAGAAATTACCGTTTTATGAAATTCTTATTCTACATAAATTAATTTCGAAATGCAACATAATTTATAAAATTTATTAACCCTAAGTAAAATATAAAAACATAAATTTCTTTTCTTCTAGATATCTAGAAAACAGTTGCTTTATTAAATGCTCAAAATGGCCACCATTTACTTCTAAACAATAATACATGCGGTCATTGAAAGCTCTGCGAACATTTCTTAGCATAGTCTCATCAATAGTTCGGAAAGTGTCTCTTATTCTTTGTTTCATATCTTCCTTTGTTGTTGCGAATGTTTTGTAAACTTGACTTTTAACATAACCCCACATGAAAAAATCTACTTTGTTTAATTCCGGGGAACGGGGTGGCCATTTAACTGGCCCTCCTCTGCCTATCCATCTTTCAGGTAGCCAGTTATATAAAAACGTATTGACTACACCGGCATGATGAACTGGCGCTCCGTCATGTAAATACCACATCCTTTGCTTGACTTGATTGGGCAAATGTCGTATTAAATGGGGTAAATGGATCTGTAAAAAATTCAAATAAATTTGAGCAGTTACCTTCCCATCAAAAAGATGCGGCCCAATCACATAATTTCCAATTATTCCACCCCAAACATTCAAGGACCATCTTGTCTGACTAGTAGTCTTTACATAATGTGGTTGTTTGGTGGAATAATAGTGAAAGTTATGTCTATTGACAAATCCATTTTTGTGAAATGTCGCTTCGTCAGAAAATAAAACATGATGGAAAAATTGTCTGTCTTGTTCAATTCTTCCTGAAGCCCATTCACAAAACGCTATTCTTTTTTCAAAATAATCGGGTAATAGCTCTTGCATCATTTGTATGTGGTATGGATGCATCTTGTTTTTGCTCAGAATTCGTTGGACAACAGTGCGACTTATGTTAGTCTGATGCGAAATTTCTCTACTAGATGTGTGAGAATTTTCTATAACCTTTAACATAACTGTCATCTCATCATCTGCTGTTATTGCAGTCTTTGTTCTTTCACCTTTTGGATATGCAACATTTCCAGTTTGTGTAAATCTCAACAATAAGCTTTCAAATGCTTCTTTTCTAGGCTGCCTTCTAAGTGGATATTTTTCATGATATAATCTTGAGGCAAATAAGCAATTTTTTAAACTTTCACCCAAAACAAAAATCATCTATCAGTTCTTGATTGTCGAAGTTCATTTTTGCAACCTAATTTACACGAAATGTAGAGTAGGTATACTAAACTACTTATTCTTGACAGTAGTATAATAATAAATTAGAAAATGTCACCCTCACCCCTACTTCTGCCATTGGCCAGTCCGAAATCACCCAGATCCCTACTTCTACTATTAATACCGTCGATCTCCAAGTCCCGATATCATTCGACGACGAGAAACCAAGGAGAATACTTCGACCTCGCCGCTGAAGATGTTGTTGTGGACCGCATGTATTATTGTTTAGAAGTAAATGGTGGCCATTTTGAGCACTTAATAAAGTAACTGTTTTTTAGATATCTAGAAGAAAAGAAATTTATGTTTTTATATTTTACTTAGGGTTAATAAATTTTATAAATTATGTCGCATTTCTAAATTAATTTATGTAGAATAAGAATTTCATAAAACGGTAATTTCTCTGAAACTATTGGTTTTAGAGGCTATATGGTATATACATAAATTGAAGGGATTTAGTAGCTTTACAAAATTGTGCAATAATATACAGGGTGTTTCATTTGAAAAAAAAAGTTTTGACATATTAAAATGTGATGATTTTGTGCCTTCATATTAAACACGCTGTGTATGAAAAAAAAAATACTCTTGTGCCATATGTTTAATAAACTCTTTCTCTTTGTAATTAAGAAGAATTTCGCTTTACATGTTATTAGTAAACTTTTATGAGATACATTTATGATCATGAAATTTTTTCTAAAATTTCATACTTTTCGCAATAATTTAGCAACGCGGTTAAATTTTGTCGAAAAAATCTAGTGACTTATGTACACCGTTATACTGATTGCGATAATGTAAAAATATAGCTACCATGCCATTTAAAAAAATATTTCGGTTAAATGCCTCGACTAATCTGAGCACCCTGTATAGTTCCAATTATTTTGCAAATATGCAGTGTTGCATTTGCTACAACTTCTATTTGAAACATTTTTTGATATGTGTTGTAATAAACGAAATATTGGACTTCCTCGCACTAATGGTCCACCTGTATATAATTTTTGGCTTTCTTCGGCTTCTCCATTTTCGAGTAGCATAAACATTGCCAATATCTAAAATTATTATTTATTCGTGATATACATATTTTTAGCATATTTTTACTTTCTTCCAGTAATCTTTTAATATTTCGAACCTTTAATGGTGGACACACGACTCAATTCAAAAGTATAGTAGTGTGTAGAGAAAATGGTACAGAACGCTAAATAAATATCTATACATATTTTCACATATCTATATTCCTAGGATAACTATATATTTTTTGTACATATAGGAGTATATAATAGTAAATATCTTTTATTCGATAAACGAATTTATATATCTTTCGATGTGCTTCAGGTTGCATAAGAAGTTGCAGTTAATTAAATGTTTTTCATTTTAATTCATTAAATTTAAACATCCCAACTTGTTAAAATAATTTTTAAATTTCACATTTAATATCATGTAAAATTTATTTTGTTAATTTTAGAAATAAATTTCTAAAGTATATTTTCATTTAAAGACTCTCTTACATATTATTTTGCCTAAAATATAGCTAATTAATAAAACAAGAAATAATAAAAAGATATAGAAGACTTTTGGGAAAAGGAGATTAATATTAAAAAATATTTATTTTAGAAAGCAATATGGGGTAAAATATATTTACTACTAATACTTATTAACTACTATATATGTTAAATTTACTATCATAACATGCTAAACATGTCCCATTTGAAGATATAGTGGTGGTACCTTTATAAGTACCGGTAATTACAGTTGAATCGTCAAATATTTTACTAATTCTGGGAGGAATTACGTAAGTGCCCTGAAATTAAATCATTTATACAAAACAAAGTAAAAATATTTATCTGGATTACCTTTTTTATAGGGCAACGGCATGGAAAATTCTTGAATTCAGCCGGACATTCTTCATTTTCGGGTTTACCATACTCGCATACATCGTCATATGTACACGATCCTAAATTATCCAAGCACGGTACTATAAACCACCAAATAACTTTCTTCTTCATAATTGTTGATATCTAAAAAATCATTAAAGGTACAAGTAAACCTTTGTATTTTAATAGAAAGACGTTAAAATAAAATTAAATGCTTAGTACATCTGATGATTAGCATCACTTTATTCAATGTTATATATTACACAGCCTGACAATCAGGCAAACGACTTAGTTATAACTTATAACCTGTATTTTATTCATCATCAAAGGCACGGCATGTCCTTTAAGCGATAACTTAAATTTAGAATACAGAAAATAATTTCCTTGGTACAATTCTGGTAAGTACGAGGGCGATTCGAAAAGTAAGTTCCGTTTTCGCCTAGTGAACAGAGGAGTGGGGATGTCGACGCGATTTCAGCGCTACGGATTAGTTTGATTCAGTGTGAGTCTGGCGGTGCGAGCGAGACAATCGTTGAGACATTCTTTCGTGCTATTTTGATCGTTTAAAATGACCACTGCAGTCGTCTACAGTAAAACTTTGAAGAAGCTCAGAAGAGCTATTCAGAACAAACGACGTGGATTATTCGGGCATCGTTTTTCTCCATAACAATGCCCACTCATATATCGCCGCTATCATGGTAGTTCTACTGGACAGTTATAAGTGGAAAATGTTTGAGGTCTTAGTAACTACTATCTCTTCCCTATCATGGAAATGGCTTGAGAGCCAACCGTTTGATAGTGATGAAGATCTACAGGACATTACAGCATGGCTTAATTTACAGGCGGCAGATTTCTATGAAGAGGCTATTAAAAAGTTGGTTCATCGCTTTTCAAAAGTCTCAGTCTTAATGGCAACTATGTATAGAAATAGCTGAAAGTAGTAGCTTTAAGTGGTATATAATAAAAACCTCTTGATGTATAGGTGTGTTTTTTTAATAACCAACTAGAGCTTACTTTACGAATCGCCTTCGTATACTGAATTATTACACACGACATTTGTTTGAGGCCAAAAACTTCTCAACTCATTTTCGTAACGAAAAAGCTGATGTTGAGTATTTAGATCAGACAGAAAGAATAAAACGATGCTAAATAGCTTTACACAAATTTTGATTTTATATTTATATTTTTTGGCTATAGTTTTAATGTTAACTCTGTTTGAAATCTTCTGTGAAAGGATGCTGTTTTAATGCACCACTACTATTTAGAGTTATCAGTAGAGCAGACCAATTTCCGTGCGCGCTATGAGCGCCGGTATGGGAGTGTAATTCGTAATATATTAGAATAAGCGATAGAATAGGGACGCATCATGAGCTTGTTACCGATATAAGTATAGAAGTAGAGCTATACTTATATCGGTAACAAGCTCATGATGCGTCCCTATTCTACCGCATATTCTAATTTATTACGAATTACACTCCCATACCGGCGCTCATGGCGCGCACGGAAATTGGTCTGCTCTAGTTATCAGGTATCGATAGTCTTGTGTGTTTAGTAAATTTTAAATTAGTATTATATTTTGTAGTTGTTAAATCTAGAATAGTATATGAAATAAAACACAAGTTTCATAAGGTACCATTTTGTCACACAAGTTTTCTAAAGAACAAGTGCGGCAAAAGGCCTTATGAAACGAGTTTTTTATACTATTTTTTTATTTTGCATTTTTTATATTAATAAATTGAAATGATTTAATTTGAAAGTTCAAACTTTTATTTTTATGTAAAGTGTGTGCAGTCGGTCACATTGATATTTGACATTTACAAATTTAAATGTTGCAATCGGCCAAATATTATTTATTAATTTTCGTTGACATTACTTGATATTTTATTTAAAAATATAAACATGAGTGACATAGAAACTAATATATCTTGTTGTCAATTGGATACAATATACTTTGTTTATGTAGCATTTTTCTTTTCTACGCATGTCATTTCTGTCAAATGTAAGTTTAAATTCCTAAAATAAAATGACGGCAGCGATATTTATTTCTGTGTTCATTGAAAAATGTAAAAGTACCGAAATGAAGCTCATTTCGACACTGTTTTTGGTTTCATAATGTGTTCATTACGAACGCAAAATAGAAAAAATTTAATTTCGCCTTTTTTTCTATTTCTATCTAAATTAAATTTTATCATTAGGGGAGAGTGTTCCACAGTGAAACACTTTTTAAAGTTTTGTTTGCAGAAAGTACGAGTTGCCTTAAAAACTCAGTTTGGCGCAAAAAATTTAATTAGCGTACATCAATCTTTATTAAAGTGTACTAGAAAGAAGAATAAATATAAAAAACCTTTACCAGAAAAAAAAAATTTAATCACTAGTTTTTGTTTCACTCTGGAACACTAGTGGGGTACTTTGAAACACTATTGAAAATTTCAAAGTTTTATTTTTTTAATAAGTTCCAATGAACATAACAAATATTAACTAATATTATAAAATAAAGTAAAATACCAGAAAAAAAATCTACACTTTTTTTATCGTATTTCGATATTTCTGAAGCTTACTTCAAAGGAAAGTAAGGCAACTTGCCGTTTTGTTCTGCCATGTTCATTTGGTTTCGGCAATATCATTTTAATGGCACTTTCGGATACTATAGATATGTCAAGTACTATTGGTAAAACAAATTCGCCAGATATTTTTGTATGCTTTCTATAGAAGTTAATTTCCATATCACCATTTTTATCTCTACCTCCTGTGACTTGTTCTATGTAATAATTTTTTTTATCATTTTTCTCTTTTACTTTAAATTCCACTAATACAAAGTTTCCAATCATCGGAGATAGTAGAAGATCTTCAAAGGCATTTGGATCGACTTCGGAAATCCATTCCTCGCTTTCTGAATAGATAGACATTTGATCATCTTCATCAGAGGATTCTACAACTTTTCTGTTACAATTCTCTGCAGCTTTATTTTTTGTTCCACAATTTTTCTTTTACATTTCTCTGCAGCTTTATTTGGCTTTTTATTTTGTTCTCTTTCCTCTATAATAAGTTTTTCAGGAGTATCAGTTGCGATCATGGTTCTACCTTTTCTTCTATTAATTTTACTCTTCCATTTTAATGCCTTGGGAAACCCTTTAAATTGTTCAGGCGAAATAAATTTGTGTGACCGCGATTCGGTTCCTGATTCTTTTGACCCTCATCGCCTTGGTCTTCATTGCGTGTCGAATCATTGGCGCTAGATGTTTCTTGCTCATCCAAAGTAGGTCTATCAGTAACAGTAGAGCACATAAAATCACTTTCATGAAACACATTTCTATCAAATGGGAAAATTCCACTTCGTTTAAACCCTGATTTAATGTTACTTGGCGTCATCGAGCGATCATAAGCGATTCCAACGTATTCTGCTACTTGATATATAGTTATTGGCATTCCTGGATGATGAAGCAGCCTGCTGTCTACTGTTGAATTGTAATAACCCTTAAATGATAAAACACTGACATCCAGTGGTTGTAGCCTGTGACTACAATGAGGAGGTAGAGTCAATATAGTAACACCATTCTCTCAAGCTTCTATGGTTGCAAACGAAATATGACTCTCATGGTTGTCCATTATCAGGAGGGTCGGATTTTCCTTAGTTGATAAAGTATACATCATGAAATGATCCATCACTTGCGGAAAAATTTCCGATGTACATCCATCCAGATGTGGTTGCTAGGCCTATCGTGCCACCAGGAGCACCACTAAACATATGAATTTTAAAATTCTTCCGAGGAAACGCCATTACTGGTGGTAGTGCTGCTCGTAGTGCATTAATTATGCAACATGTATAACATTTTGCCCCCTCTCACCGCTTGTACATCTATTAATTAACCTATTTAACTCCCTTTCCTGCTATATTTTTTTCGGATTTTGAACAGTTGTGGTTGATGTCTCATCTAAATTGTAGACCCTTGAACCATCTGCAAATTTTTCACACCGTGTATAAACAGTCTCCAATTTATCGAAAAATGTTGACATATTATGTTTATTAAATGACGTCATTCTTGACAGACTGCATCCCTCAGGTAAACGAATACTTATATTAGGATGTCGTTTTTAAATCCTCAAAACCATTCCAAGCCCGCCTCTTTGTTTTTTGTCCAGTTTTCGGGAATTTCTATATAATTACGTAAAGCCATCTCATAGGCTAATTTCCTGCATTCCTGCACTGTCAAGCCGTAACCCATTTTTGATAGAGTGAGCACATATTGTACTAAGTCTTTTTCTTGGTCCTCATGAAGAATTTCTCTAGAATTATATTTAGGTGTATATTTGTTCAAGTGGATTTGTTTCTGCTTCTTTGCGTAACGAAAAAGAGTAACATATGGAACACCTGTTCTTTCGGATACGTTTCTTAAGCTTAAGCCACTATTATATAGCTTTATTGCATTTTTCATAGCATCGGATGATGTTAAACCTATTGCCGTTTTTCGTGTACAATTTCTTGCCATCTGCAAAAAAATAATTCTTAATTGCTGCGTTACATTCAATGCATTTAGTGTATGAAAAACGCATATGAGGCACCCAAAATATAGATGGTCCTCAATGAAACAAGTATGGTCCTCAATGAAACAGACATGTTTCACTGTGTCCCATTTGTAACCTCTAATTGAAGCAAATATTGTGACTAGAAACGAGCAATAAATATAGATTTCACATGTTACCTTCCTTGTACACTACCGGACTTTCTGAATGTAGCTTATATAACTTTATAATCAATGAAATTTCCACATACAATTTTACACTAAACTACACGTAAAACTTACGACCGCACCTTTTTTCCAAGTAATTTTGTATGCTAACGAAACTAACGCCTATAGAATTCTGCATTGCTTTTTTAATTCAACAAAACTAGTTAAAGCTTTAGCTAGTAGATGACGAAAAGCGTACATTTAACAACTTAAGTTTTTAACAACGTAATTTTAAACATACTTGAGTAGGTAAAACCTACTCAAATACTTTTGTATTAACTTAAGTTTTATTAATAATGTTTTATTGTGGAACATGTTTCACTGTGGAACACTCTCCCGTGATCGTGATCAAAACTTCCTATTCCTGTCTTTAGGTACCTGACCATATATAGAGAATATAATCTGCGTATCTAGCTCTATGCTGTATTTGGTTACTGCATTTAATATTTTATTATTGCTTTTAAATAGCTTTTCTTCATAATTGGCCCTAAAGATTTCAGCAAAAAAGGGTGCCCAACGGACTTTATTTATGTATAGGCATTATTATTGAATTTAAAGTAATTTCGTTAATAAATTTAGAATGTTCAGAATATAAGTTTTCCTTTTTCTCTAATTTGCTGTTATTGATAAGTGTTCTTAGAATTTCTTTTGTTTCATTTACCGTATTAAAGTGAATAGGCTTTTTACATTCCAGGAAATTAACTTTGTATTGCCGCTGATTTTAATATTTTCTAATTGTTTAACTAAATCTATACTATTTTTGGTTAATTTCTCCGACATTAAATTAATTAACTGCTGTAATTCGTTACTGAGATGTTTACAAAGTTTTAAATAGGATTATCAGAAGTTGCTGTAGCATATCAATTAGAGATGGCAAAGGAATCGGTAAATTTAATTGTAAGGCGTTGGAGAGAGACAGGATTTCTGGAGAGACAAGTGGGTTCTGGACGACCTCAAGCATCAACTACGGTGGACGATCTTATATTGGTCCAAAATATTGAAGATAACCCTTTTCTAAAAGCAACAGAGACAATCATTTCTCGTAACTTTCCCGCATCCGTTTTCACCTCACGACGTCGAATTCGGGAAGCGAATCAAAAAAATTACTCTACTGCTAAAATTATCCAACTCACAGCTAAACACAAAAAATCCAGGTTGGGTGTTGCATTACAGTACCTTGCGAATGAAAATAATTTCTGGGAGCACGTACTTTTTAGTGATAAAAAGACCTTCCAATCATCCCCTCTGGCTAAGTTAGAATGTATAGACTAATTAGTTGGCGGTATTATGCAGAATATATGCAAAAGGTTGAAACCAGCCGCCGATTTTCAGTGAATATGTGGGTATGGATTTCTGCGAATAGCCTTGGGGTATTATTGCATCTAGAAGAACGTTTCACAAGTGACTTTTATATTAGGGTTTTGGAAAATGCAACGTTGCCCTCAGTAATGCAAGTATTTCCAAAAGGCGACTTTATATTTCAACAGGACATTTGTCTAGTCCATACTCCTCATAGGGTAGCAGAATGGTTTCAAAAACACAATATAAATGTGCTCGAGTGGCCGAGTTTGAGTCCGGATTTGAACTCTATAAAAAACATGTGGGGAATGTTGGTCAAAATTATACAAAACAAAAATTTTCAAAAGAGGGAGGAACTTTTGGCCGCTATACGTACAGCTTGGAAGGATCTTCCATAAGGCTATTTCATTTTTCACCATGTTTGTCAATGCCTAACCGCTTAAATAAAGTTATTCAAGTGAACGGCCAAACGATCAAGTTCTAGGATCAAAACCAAACATACACTAGAGCTTTATCAACTGCATTAAGAATGACAATGACAACCAGAATTTGTTGCTCGGCAGTGTATATGACTATTATATAAACAAAACGTCAAAACGTAAAATTCAAATGTGAAGCATATTTCGCATTAGACTAATCAATACGAAGATTTAACAATAAAAATATCATAGTTTAAATCCTTGTTTAGACAAAAAAAAAATTTGTGGGGCTTTAATAAATATCTCAGGATGACCGGTTTTTTTGCAGTCAGTGTACATAAGATACAGACTTTTGGGATATATTAAGTGCTATTGAAACAGATGAATAGGGTTTCGTTTATATATTTTATTTCAGAATCTAGAAGATAGAAGATAGAAGGAAATTTTGTTCTGTCAGATGGCACCAGATAAACTCGTGACATCTAACGGACAAAGGAGACTATGCCGATAATAATGATTTCCCTTCGACAGGCTAAGCCAATAACAGTCAATCTAGTAGCATGTGATTTACTGAGAACATTTTGAAATATGTCGTAAATTAAAATTTACTACTTAACCTACGAAGTCGTATATTTTGACAGTTTCATACATACAAATAAATAACAAATGTGATTGACATTATCAAATGTCATTTGGATTTACGTTCACGGCACAACAAACACATATTAACATGTATGTGTCTTATTCTATCAAAATTTCAAAGTAACCTAGTTTGACTTTTCAAATGAACACACGTTACATAAAGAAGAAAAATACGTATATTGGTGCAGTCCATTAACACGTAGCCAGATGGCAGCAATATACCAAAGAAATTTAGTATACCAATACATAAGCCGCATTAAGCAAGCCATCTGACAAAATTTACTTTTTGTTCCGGAGGGCTAGCCGTTAAATTTTACTTCATTAGCCAGACTGATGACGCCGTACGACAGAAACACTGCGTCTTTGGCTGAAGTGAACGTTGATAAAATACGAGGTGTATGTCCATGTATACAGATATAGATGTGTGTATGAATATTTGTATCATTTGTAACAAGTGCTTAACGCATTAAGCACTTGTTACAAATGATACAAATATTCAGAAATTTAGATATTAAATTTAGTATCTTTGAATCAGTCCATAAAACAGACAAAAAAGTAATTTTAACTTTAAAGGATTCAACTTAACACAACAATTAACAAAATTTCTTCCGCTTTAAGTTCCGATATGCCTGTAATAAACAATATTGATTAAAGCTATGTCTAAATTGAAAAAAATACAATTCTGAAGAGACCGTACTGTTATCGTATTTTAATTTCAAATTAATAAAGCAAGCGAATAGATTTACACCATCAATTTATATCGCTTCGAAAAAGATAAAAGCGCTTGTGTAATCAGAATATTGACTAACTTCCGGTAATACCCACTATAAACTTTGTATAAAGACAACAAACACTTAATGTATCTTATCAAATTTAGAAACGAATTATTGTATGAAATTACTGGCACATGTAGTAGATACCGCGTCCATACGCAAGCAATTTTCTTAACATAAAGAAATAGTAACCGAAATGTCAACCTTTGGTAGGAAGAAATATTGACCTTATATAGATAACATATGCTGTTGTAATGTATTGGCCTAAAAACATCATAATATTTATTTGGCTGTAAATGAAAAACGTGTAAACTTGAATTCCGAAGAAACGATCTGAAAATACAAAACTATTGTTCTATCGAATTTCGGGGAATATATTTTGCAATAAAATATTTATTTTAATATGTAACTACTAAAGTTCTAAAGTTTCTAGTTACAAAAAAAATAACTTAAATGAGAAGAACTACGATTGGACTAGGCTCAAGTATATATAATAGATTCAGAATGATAAGTAACTAACTTTTAATGTGTTTAATGTGTTTACTTTGTTGTCGTGAATGATATGGAGAGTTGTCTATCACTATCACACTACCTTTTGGTAAACTTGGTAACATAGATTGACAAAACCCATTCTTCGAATAAAGATGAGGTCATATCTTCATGGTTATCTAAACTTGATGATTTTACACTTTTTTGTAGATAATAGACACTGTTCAGTCCATCCTTTCTCTGACCCAGCATAACAAATAATAATTCTCTTCCACTCGAAACAGACACGTCCACCTGACACATACTTGAACTGTCAACAAAACCTTTGGTAACAGTATTATGAGTAGCATACCACGTTTCGTCAAGTAGCATCTTAATCGCCCTGCCTCTCTATATTTTTTCAACTGTCATTAAGTAGTCACCGAAGTTTTTGCAACCTCGGGTTTTCCATAATTGTACGACGTTGGTCTATAGTGCTAAACTTAAATCCAGCTTCCTTTAATGACAGTGAATATTGATAAGATGATCATTAATTCCTTTATGCAAGCACTCAGGAGTAGGTAGAACATCTTGTCTGTACATAGAGTATATTTGTGTCCTAATAGCATCGATGTCATAATCATTAAATTTTCTCGAAGTTCCATTGTTTGCAATGGCCTCTGTCATCTTTAATTACCTTATTCGTTCAATATTTTTGGTATGTACATGGTTACTTTCTTCCATCAGGGTATGATAAATATTGAAAATGATCTATTTTACGTCTTGTGATAAATGCTTTGTCTGTTCTCTTCCAATATCACCATTATTATGCACATCGCTCTCACTATCACTATCACTAAAAGGTCACCACATGGTAATGAAAGCATAAGAGAAATGGTAAACTGTAACCTTCAAATATGTATGCAGCAATAAATACTAACAATAAATGATTAATATACTAAATATTATATGTATTGCATCCATGCCCCAGTAGTTACTTGAATTATATTAATTGTTACAGTTAGGGACCTAATAGGTCCCTAACAATATTTCAAATATTTAAAATGTTCAAATTATAAGTCAGTGTAACCAACGTCAAAAAAAATAATATATCTAAAATATTCATATTGAACATGACTATTATTTTAAACATTTTTTAATATTTAAAAGGCGGAATAGAAAAAATAGTATAAAATACACGTTTTATAAGACATTTTTGCGCACTCGTTCATTAGAAAACTCGCCTACGGCTCGTTTTCTAAACCTTAAACTCGTGCGCAAAAATCATGTCTTCTGAAACTTGTATCTTAACGAGTTCTAATTGTTAATGCATTTACTGACTCTATTAGGATAATAGAGTAAATTCCGATTCAGAATTTGTTAAGAAATTCTGCGAACTTGGTTCCCCAAGAAAAGGTTTTGCTACCTCCTTTATACATTAAACTGGATATGGTAAAACATTTTGTGAAGGCTTTAAATAAAGAAGGAGGTTTCAAGTATCTGCATGCAATTTTTCCATCATTGTCAGACGCTAAACTGAAAGCAGGAATTTTTGTTAGCCCTGATCTAAGAAAATTCATGAAGGATGAAATATTAAATGAAAAACTCCAAGCTAAATTGAGTTAGAAGCATTAAAATCTCTTAAGGAGGTGGTGAAAAATTTCTTATGGAACGATAGATAAAAACCCTGATTATAAAGAAATAGTGGCAATATGATTGCAAATTTTGGCTTAACAGGCTATGAGCATTAAACTTTATTTTCAGAATTCGCACATTAACCATTTTCCGGAAAATTTAGGAGCCGTTAGCGAAGAGCAAGGTGAAAGATTTCACAAAGATTTGAAAGATATGAAAAAGAGATATCAGAGAGGCTGGGACACAAACATGTTGGCGGATTACTGTTGGCTACTAAGGCGAGATGAACCAAACTGAAAATTTAAGAGAAAATCTCAAAATAGAAGCTTCAGAGAAAAAAGAACAAAGTTTCACAAAGATAAGTGACATGTTTACAACATAAATAAGTAATCGTTTATCAAATTTCAATAGTTTTTAGGTACTAGGATGAAATACTTTTTTAATATTTTTTTCTTTAAATAAAGGTGTCTTTTTTGTCTATTCTAAAAGAACTGGACGTGATGGAGAAAACTGAATACATATTCGTAATCAGCGCATCAAAATACTTCAGAATCAATCATCGAATTCAAAAGGGACGTCATGACTCCAAATTTGCAGGCCTGTTATCTTAAAATTGGTAACATATCTCGTACATTATAAAAACAACTCAATGGGTTTTTTGTTTAAGAAAAATGTATTTGAAAAATAAATATAGAATAATTTGCACGTAAAACTTCTTCACCATTCTTCGAAAAAATTCTGACATCTATTTTAAAATAGAAATAAAACTACTATTAACTATTTTAAGGTGAGAGATGAAATTTGGTTAATTTTTGACATTGGATTTGAAAATTATATCAGTGCGAACAAGAATGTCGGCCCAAACGCGGCAAGTATATTTGCGGCGCATGTAATTAAGAATACCGTTTGAGGTAAGTCTCTTTATGGTTACTGTTTATACCTTGAACATAATGCCCACTTACGGCGGGGTTTATACAGTCTGCTTGATAAATTGTATCATGGCAAATATCTCAATCATTGTAATATTTTCCAAAAAATATTTTATTAAATGTTGCTGCACACTTTATTTTAATATTAGGAGATTTAAATATATATAGACATCATAATATATCCATCTTACTTTATGTGTAGATATAAGGTGACAAGGTAAAATCTGTTAATGAAAGGAAGCACCATTAAAGCACAACATGCAATTTCTGCATATTTTGCATTATTAACAACTTAAAATAAGGATTTTTATACTGTTTCTTATAGATTTTTACTCACTAAAACTGGGAAAAATATTCGAAAAATTCCATGTCGTCAGGTTTTCTTGTAGAACTCGTCTTTGTAGTTTCATTTTTGAAGAATAATACTGACTTGGGCATGTTTATACATATTTCTCAGGGTATTAGGAATAAGTATGAACAAGTGTATTGTCAGATTTGGTCATGTTTCAACGTGATGAAGTTCAAGATCTTGTTTACTGTATAAGCCGCACTCCGTTTAAATGCATTTAAATGTACCTGTACTCGTGTTTTTAGTTATATATTATGACTAGATACAAGAGATGTTATATCTCCTGACAACTTTTGTTTTATTTGTGGCGAATACACTATTAAAAGTTAGCAAGGAAATACAAGTTATTTCGTGAAGAAAGTGTGTTTTGCTTACGCCAAATTGAGATTTTGGGATCAAGAAAAAGCCTGGGCTCATCATAAGGTGTAACGAGAATCTTCGTTTGTGGTTTAAGGATTGAAAACACTCATTTCGTTTTGGCGTTCCTATGATGTGGCGTGAACAGCAAAACCACACTACCGACTGCTATTTCTGTTCGGTAGATCTAAAAGGTTTCAATACAAAATATATAATATAATCCAAACCTTAATTCAGCTATTCGTCCAGTACCTCATAGCTCTGAAATACCAGTACCCCATCCACCTTCCGGTTTGCATGATATGTCGAGTGATTCTGAGGATGGAAACACATTATTTGCCCAGGACGTTCAGGAGTTCAGTTTTTTTGTTGATGAAGGATCCCAATTTCCTTAGAATGAACTCAATGGCCTGATTAGAGATTTAGGCCTTCCAAAAGATTCTGCCGAATTACTGGGTTCAAGACTAATCAAATAAAACCTGTTATCGCCTTTGCACCATCACTACATACTGCAATACGTTTTGTCCAATCTATGTTTGTATAGTTTCCAGTAGCTTCATAAAAAACATCAAAAAGACATTGTTCGTTGCATGACCCAAGACTGCTTTACAAAACAACATATTTTATTTGATTGATGTACCACTATCACATTCATACCTCACAAAACATAAGAACTGAGACATGTTTGCTACATCTGTTGATTCATAAAATTGAATAGTATGCCATCGATTTGCCTTGATATTGTGTCGTTAGAAAGCGGACTTTTTTATTTTTTTTTTGTTTTTTCCGCTCTTATGAAAATACTAACTATATCAATTGCAGCAGATAATATCAGCTTTTCGGCGATTGTATGGGATTTAGACATCTTAACTACTCTTAATGCTACGAGATAGGATTCTTCAAGCACTCCTTTAACAATATGGCTTAACTTACAAATAGAAGTTTGTTGATTTCTCAAGGTATGTAATTTTCTTTCGAAAAATTCCAAGCGTTTGTTTTTATGAGCCGGATGTTTAGTTACCAAGTGTCGAACAAAATTTGATGGCTTCATACCTTCATCGAAGAGAACTCAAAAGAAAACAAGGCACTGTGGCTTTCCGTCCAATGTCGTAAAACTATAATTTAAATAACTGTAATTTTGGTAATTTAAAACTAATCCTAAATTGTTATATTTATTGATTGAAAACTTAGAAATCAATAGATTTAACAAGTTAGGATTAATTTGAAATGACCAGTTAGATTTAAACAACTCTCCTCTACTTAATTTAAGATTGTAAAATTCTTCCACCACCTCATTTCTCAGTAATGTGTACATAGATATTCAAATTTGTATTTTAAAGATTCAGTTTTCATCCACCTGATGAAGCCATTGTATGGCGAAACAATATTGTAGTTGGTTTACAATAAGAAATTTTGTAACTAGAAGTTATTACTTATTTCTTGTCGTTACAGTATATATGCTGGGATAAGCTACATTATTGCCTAGATTTAAACGAATATTCCAGCCTTCAACGGAGTTGTTAGTTCGGTCACGTTTTCCATGATAATTCCAACCGGAACGTTAATATTATCCAGCCAATCTTGCACAAAATAATTGGAAAATTTTGTTAATTCAACATTGCTTGGTGTTGTTTATTGTATTAACAACCACCCATCTTCCACAGTACCAATCGGTAAATGTGCTAGTGCAGCACACTTTCTTATATGAAGTTTCACACTTTCGTCGTCCATGCGTGCACAAACTGGATATGGATTGAAATGATAATTTTTGCCCCAGGAGAAAATAGATGAAGATGTGTCCATTTCGGCTGCTTCAAAATCCATGGATACCTCCCACAACGCAACCTTAGTTTGCTATATTTAAATAATCTTTCGTAATTATGTCTACTCTTATTCGGCAATAAATCAAACATAACCAGTACCACACACGTTTCACTATTACTACTGCCTATGTCCGCATGAATGCTATATAGTTGCGTAAATTTCCGACAGTTTTTAATTGAGCCATCCATACAAAAATGTTCGGCACATTTATAGACCCCTTTTTCCTTTCAAACTTGCGAAAATGAAAACTTTGTCCTCTAACTCATCATTAGCCAATAAAATCGTTTGCCGCGATATGTGCCGCCAAGTAATAGAATTATCTAATTTTTTGCCGCAAATGTCTCTGCTAAGATCCTAGTACTACTTTTTGAACCTGTCACAAGTGACCCCCCCTCCGTAAATGCCTCCGTTGGAGACCGCATTTGTTGAACGTAGAACAGAAGACAGCTAGGATGAATTGGTGTCAAAAAGCTCTATACCGCTTCAATGTAGAAAACTGTAAAAACGTGTACAACACCGTGAGTGGTGATGATTCTTGGATTTACTCGTACGAGCCAGAAAATAAACGCCAGTCGTCTGCTTGGGTGTTCCAAGGTGAAGAAAAACCGACAAAAGTCATCCGTTCTCAAAGTGTTTCCAAAAAGATGGTCTCGACATTTGTCTCGAAAGCAGGTCATGTAACAACAATTTCTTTACAAGATCAAAGAACTGTTAGTGCCGATTGGTATACAACCGATATTCGTTTACTGCATGTCATTGCTGAGCTCCGAGAAACCAACGTTCAATGACGAACCCACCTAGTTTGAAAGACAATTGAATTTATAACGCAACAAAACATCGAATTGTTAGATCATCGTCCATACAGTTCTGACCTAAGTCCCAATGATTTCTGTATTTTTCCGAAAAACAAGGACGTCCAATCGTCAGAAGGAGCAGTCAATGACTTCAGAATGCAATTTTGACTGTACCAACAAACGAATGTAATAACTGCAAAAGTACATTAATCACTGGAGAGTACTTCGAAAAAAAATAACATTTTTAAAAGCTATCTACTGTTTTATTCCAGCTCTATATGCAAAATATAAAAGACTACCCTCGTACAAACCAGTTAATATTTTTTATTTAAAATTTTTACTGATATGCAACAAACTTTGACTGACAATTCTCTTTCAAAATTCATAATTTGCGCGCAATTTAAATATGATTATATCAGCATCGAAGATAATACGCGACCAGGGCAGAAACTGCAACAATTTTATCTATCAATAAAATGATTGATATTGATTTGAGGATCGTAAGCATATAGATTGAACGCATACATTACTTTTTCTATTTTGCGTTCGTAATGAACTCATTATGAAACCCAAAACAGTATCGAAATGAGCTTTATTCCGATACGCTTTTTTTCATTTTTCAATATTGTTCGAACACAGAAATAAATATCTTATTGCTATAATTTGATTTTAAGAATTTAAGTACATTTGATAGAAATGATATTACGTAAAAGAAGAAAAATTCTACGCAAACAACGTATATTGTATGCAATTGACAACATGTTTCTATGTCACTCATGTTTATATTTTTAAATAAAATATCAAGTATTTTTAACAAAAATTAATAAATGAGATTTGGCGGATAACAGGATTTAAATTTGAAAATGTCAAGTATCAATGTGACCAACTGCATACTTTATATAAAATTAAAACTCTGAACTTTCAAATTAAATAATTTCAATTTATTAATGTAAAAAATGCAAAATAGAAGAAATTGTATAAAAAATTCGTTTCATAAAGCTTTTTTTCATAAGGCGCACTCCTTCTTTAGAAAAATCGTTTTCTAACACGGCACACGCGACAAAATGGTGCCTCATAAAACTTGTGTTTTAACCCTTAAAGGCCTAGTGTTACCATTTGGTAACAGTGGCCTGATGGTATTCTGCCGTGGTAATAAGTTGTAACTGAGTTATTAACAAACAGATGGCGCATGAATTGTACTTTGAAAACATTCTACTAAAGGTTAATGTACTTGCTGAAAGCTTAGTTACCCGGTTCTTTTTGCCATTTTGTTTCAAATTCTAGTGTTATTTTTCGAAGCCAAGACATGGATATCCGCTTTACGTAAGTAGCTCTTTTTTCTTTCTACAACTGATTACATAAGTTTTTTTTTAATTGTGAGATTATTGATAGTGTACATTATTGAGTGTAGCTATATATTTTAAATTTATGGTTATGACCGGTGTTTGTATCAGGCTAAAAGTTGACCGTTACTGTATGGTAACACTAGGACTTCCTCGTGAGATCAGTGTTATAAATTGCAAGAAGCTCTTGAATGGCATATGCAGATAATGAAGATCCAATAACAGACATTTTTATAACACCGCCCGATTCTAATGAACTAACTGACGAGGATTCAGGCGATGAAAATGAGGTAGTGCCAAATCATTTCACAGGAAGGCAGTTACGTACAGAAGCTGGGGTTAGACGAGTTACCGACCAAAACAATGATTGTGGGTCCACGAGTGAGGATCACAATATTCAAGATGCAGATCAAAGAGACACCTGTACTGACAAAGACCTTACTGAAAAGAATAATATTCAGTGGCTAAACGGTGATATAGTCGAATCACAAAAAATATTTCCTGTTGAAGATTACAATGCTTATAAAGATAAATCTGCTTCAAAACTGTTGGAATTATTCTTTAGTGAATCCGTGTTTTTATTATTAGAAGATGAAACAAGAAGATATGCATAGGCTCAAAATCTTCCTAACCCTAACATCACCAAGGGAGAATTGAAATGCTTTCTGGCAATACTAATGATAAGTGGGTACAATGAGTGTCCAGGTAAAAGGTATTATTGGGACTCGGAAGGCGATATGCGAAATAATGCTATTTGTAATGCTATGCGACGGGATCGATTCTTTGAAATAATGTGATTTTTGCATTTCCACAACAATAATAAAATCAACCCTGCTGATAAATTTTGGAAATTACAACCACTAATCAATAAAATTCAATCTGCTTTTTCCAGTCCTTTCGTGCCAGAGGAGCATATCGATTATAATGAGTCGATGATCAAATATTACGGGCATCACGGATGCAAACAGTTTATTAGGGGAAAACCAATTCGTCTTGGAGTATGAATACAAAAGAAGGATATCTTGTGTCTTTTGAAATTTACCAAGGAAAACCTGTTGCTGGCAACCCTGAAAAAGAGTGACACTTTGGAAAAGCATCTGCCCGTTTTGTTACAATGATTGAAGGCTTACCGCAACGGCAGCTTCCATATCAATTTTACAATGATAATTTGTTTTTCAGCATTCCTCTCTATGACTTTCTCCAGCAAAATGGCTACGGTGTCACAGACACATTTCGGGACAATACGATCCCCAAGAATTGTTCTCTAAATTCTAAAGGACAAATGAAAAAGTTGCTAAGAGGAACCTACGATACTTGTATTGCAAAAGACGTGGGCCTCTTGTTTGTCCGGTGGATAGACAATAACGGAGTCGCTGTTGGTTCTACTAACTTTGGTATTCAGCCTTTATCAAACGTAAAATGCTATTCCCGGCAAAATAAGAAAACGATACAAGTTCCTAGACCACATCTTCTAGGACAATACAATAACTTCATGGGTGGGACAGACCAAATGGACCAGAATATTGGCAGATATCGAATTTCTGTCAGGGGCAAGAAGTGGTATTGGTTTATTTTCACATGGCTTGTAGATGCTGCAATCAACAACGCTTGGACTTTGAGAAGAAAATCTATTGGAGTATATTCTGATCAATTGTCTTTCCTCAGAGAAGTGGCCAATTTTTAGCTGCATAAATATGGCATGGAACCCAAGTCAGCTGGCAGACCTTCAATTTCCAAAGACAGTGCTTCTTGTAACCGAGTAGATGATCTTGTTCGATCTGATGGACAGAATCATCTGCTCACAAGTATTTCTGGGAAGAAGAGACGCCGCTGTGCAGGAGAAGGTTGTACCTCTATAGTACGTATAATGTGTAATAAATGTGAAGTCGGTATGTGCATAGACTGTAATGTTATATTTCTTACTAAAACATACTAAATATTTTATAATAATTCAATAAATTGATATTATTTTATGTCAGAAGAGGAAGTCCTAGCGTTATCATATGGTAACAGCAGTTTTTTTTTGTTTTCAGTAAAAATATGAATAAACTTTCATTTTTCATACCGATTATATAATTTTCTTATCATAATTATTCAATTACACATGGATTTTCAACCAAAAAACATTCCGGTTTTCAAGGATTAATAAACTATTTTACGTGTATTAGGGTGTGTCCAGCTGTCACCAAGGTGAGTGCCGGGAATCTTTAATTGTAATCAAAAACGTAAAATAATGTGAACGTCTAGCGGTAATTCGAAACCGTTTAACAAGAACATAGCTGATTGTTCACGAAAATTTAGTACGGTTGATGAAACGTGGCTTCATTATCATGTTATTTAATTCAAACAGTAATCTCGACAGTGGACACATCATACTTGCCCTCTCCCTATGATATTTCCATGAAAACATGAAGAAAGTGTTTCCAATTTTAAGGAATTGATATTATTGAGACATATGACTAGAATGAGTGAAGAATAATAAGAATGACTTAGCAAGTAGAAACAGGCAGCAAAAGAAAACTTTCAAGACCCCTAAAGGCAAAAGCAGAAAGTGAAGAAAGATCTCCTTTACATCTGCGATAAATAAGATTGGGGGATAAGTAGATATTTTCACGAAGTCTCAATTTACCATTGATGAACAAGCCAATATTCCTAACACATTTTTTCTTCATTAAAATTCAATTGTTTGGGTATAAAACTTCCCTTATTTATAGCCAGAACTGTATAATCTTAAATAAAAACATTTACACTTACTTTTATTGGAGGGTCTAAGTCAATACTTGTCGAGAATACACCGCTAACTACAGGCGTCTCGTCATTCTCGATATAAAGAGTAACATTATTGAAACTTATGACGTCGCTTTCTGTGGATGCACATCTAGTTAGCTCGAAATTCTTAATTTGATACCTGACCTGAAATTCTTTTAAATCACAAAGCCATCTTGGTTAAGTATTGACACGTACAATGAAATTTGATTGAAATGTTCCTACTTTAATGAACAAAACCAGTATAAAACTTTGTAACAACATTTCAATGATATTTAAACCACACAGTCGGTGGATAGACTAACTACTGTTAAAATATTTCACAATTAATAAATACGAATGTCTTGATATCGATAAAAAAACAAATCATAGTAAATGATAAGGAATAAATTCTAAATTCGCATGCGCGATATAAAAGCCGCGTATGTATTATTTCAATGTAATTTTCGTAGACAGGATGATTCTAAATATATGCAACAAACTTTATGGGCTGATTCCTAGGGTTATTATGATCATAAAAGTTCATATTAAAGTATGTTTTCAACGGCTTAGTTTCAAAGTTGTGGAATGTTTAATCATAAATTAAAAGTTTATTCAATAAAACGTACTAATACAACAAAACTAACTTATGAAAATTGTTAGAAATGACCGCCTTCAACTGTAATGCAAGCTTTTATCGAATTTATGTTTTGAATTGTCTGAAATACTGCAAGAATGCAATTTTTTTGTTATATATTTAATATCACTACTGTTTCTGAAGGGAAAATATTTATTTGTTATCTCAATATTATTGTGTTAATATTGTCAAATTATTGGCAGTTTTCGAGATGAATTACACAAATGCTGAGTTGTGCGATATGCATTTTGTTTACGGTCTTACCAATGGTAACTTACATGCAGCTAAACGTCTTTATGAAGAAATCCATATTTTTTGCCGATGAAGTTAAGTGGAGAAGTATACTGCCGCTTTCTTGAAGAGGAGCTAGCAATAGTCCTGTTGCAATTGAGATTACAAATGTTTTTAGGCACGATGATGCTCCAGCACATTTTAGTTTAGTTGTTCGTGAGTTTTTAGACGGTGCGTATCCAAATCGATGGATAGGGCGAAGAGGTCGACAACCGTGGAGTCTGCGCTCTCATCAATTAAATTCTTTAACTTTTTTTCTCTGGGGTCACCTTAAATCACTAGTTTATAACAAATGTTCATTTGAAAAGTCAATCTAGGTCACATTGAAATTTTGATAGAACAAGACGCAAATATATTAGTCTGTGTTTGTTCTTCCGTAAACGTAAACCCAAATCACATTTGATAATGTCAATCACAAATATCAGTTAGTGCATAAAATAATCGTGCGTCGATTCTGGTTTAAATTAATTGCTTCTCAATTTTAAAATGCCTTTCACTTTAGAACATAATTTTTTTTTAGTCCAGGCGTCTTTCTGCCGATGGTCGAAGTGGTTTCGAAGTGGTAATAAAATTGATGGTTTATGGGTTTATTCAGTTCAAGATTGCATGGTAGAATTTCAAGTTGTTTCCACATTTTGTAATAGATTATATACAATTTAAGAATACTTTGGATAGAACCTTAAAACTTTTTTCTGAAACTGGTAGTCTCTTAAGAAAATCAGGCAGCGGAGCGGTTAAGAAACGTACACCTCAAGTTATCAATCGTGTTGAATAAATAATGAAAAATGAACCACAAACATCTGTTCGACATTTGAGTCAACAAATAAACCTTTCTGTTGATACAACTCACAAGTTATTAAAAAAAGATATGCAACTTTATCCATACCGTGTCACAGCAGTCCAAGAATTGTTAGAAATTGATTACCCACGTAGACTACAGTTTTGTAATTGGTTTGTAAATATGAACAATAATGGAGAACTTTCGCAAAGAGTCGTCTTTACTGATGAAGCATGGTTTTATAAAACGGGATACCTAAATTCACAAAATATAAGAATTTGGAGTAGTCGAAATCCACATGTAATTAATGAAGAATCGCTACATCCAGAGAAAATTGGTGTTTGGGCAGCGATAAGCCAAAGGCGAATCATTGGACCAATATTTACTAGTAAATTTTAATTTACGACATACTTCAAAATGTTCTCAGTTAATCACATGCTACTAGATTGACTTTTCAAATGAACATTTGTTACGACTCCCATTGAAAATGTTGATAAACTGAGAAATCGTATTGTTGCGGCATTTGAGACAATTTGAAACACCGCCGGTATTCTTGAACGCACTCACCAATCAATGCAATGGAGGATAGAAGCTTGCATTGTAGTTGAAGTGGTCATTTCCAACAATTTGTATAAGGTAATTTTGATGTATTAGTACGTTTTAGTGTACGAACATTTAATTTACTATTAAACATACCGTAACTTTAAAACTAAGCCGTTTAGGACATACATTCACATGAACATTTATGATCATAACAACCTAGAAATCAGCCCATAAAATTTGTCGCATATATTTAGAATCAGCCTGTATATGCTATTCCACTTAAACTCGCTTAATTTAAGAAAATTTAATACTATTATAGCACTATAAAGTAGTTGCGCCTATTTCTTGGAATTATGGTATTCGATAATATTTCAAGATACTGCCCGATTTAAATATTGAGTTGGATTTACGTTAATTATAAAATAATAGTCTATAAATAGTAGTAACTACCTGCTTCAGAAAATTTCAACCAATTATATTAATGCGAATTACAGAAACAACTAGTAACGGAAGAATACCACCGAGTATTTGATGCACCATGAAAATATCTGGGTGCATAAAGTGAATATTTTTTAAACACATTCGGGTTTTGAATTATCAAAATGCATTTTTTTTATTTATATTACAACCAGTATTTGAACAATAACAGTTATAGTTATTGTCGAAAGTACAATTGCTATATGAATTATTCGCTGCACTAGAACCAGTGTTTGTTAAAATATTGTTAGCATTTTCTTTTTTGGATTCTTCTCGTAGCTTTGCCATTATATTTGCGTGGTGACTTCCTTCGACTTTCAAATATGAATTTATGGAAGAGATATTTGAATTATCTGTTATTTTAATAATTTCATTTTATCCTACACCACGTTTTGCAAGATTAGTTACAGCTGTTAATCGATTAGAATGGTTTGTTATTTTATTACGTTTTACATTCATTCCAATTTTTCAGCGACAGTTGAAGTCCACTTGGAAATTATATTTCTTCCGATGAGCGAATGAGCGAATTCTTAAAAAAACCAACAGAGCTCTTTTGTTTCCACATTGTATTCGATGTTAAGAAAAACTGATTTGTAGTAATGTGGGTGCCTCTCTTTTCGATAAGTTTATGGAACAATCTGAAAAGTTATTTTCTGTCTCAAGTATTAGATAATTTTAAATAAAAATTAACTAACTGGACATCGATCCGGGTTGATTGGATTTTCAACGAACCATTTCTTTTCTGTTACCGGCTTTCCTCCTCCTTGACAGGTTTTTCTAAATACTGGGTTATAACAATTCGTTCTATATGTGCGCCAAAACGACCTTTTTCTATTTCAAAAAAAGTTCACCACCACGCCAAGCTAGTTCCAATGCCACTATGTTAGAAAACTTTGTTTGCAACCCTTGGGGAGTATCTTCGTCTCATAAAGCTATGATTTGGTTCTGCTCGTCTTCGCTTAACATTGAAGCACTACTTTTTTGTTTCTCGCCAAAGGCTTGCAGTTTTCTTCGTTTTGCGTCTCGTGTATTTCCTGCGTCTTTAAATACTACATCTTTAAATGGATCGAAAGTTGTTCCGAATTCCTTGTAAAATTTTTGCTGTAGCAGTTTGGCGATTCTATTCCACTGAGTCTTTACTACATCGTCTTTGTATTCGGGCCCGTCTTGCTTTTTCATATTAAAGGCCAAATCTCTAAGGATTTCTGCTACCTGGTGTATAGAAATATCTCCATTAAGTAAGTAAGCCCTTTGCTTGCAGAATACTGCAAACTTCTTCCACACACAAGTATTCGTTGTTATTATATTTATAGACGTTAATGTACGAATTTCTTCATCTATATGACTCGAGTTTGATTGAACAAAACGAATAGAACACATTTTTAAAATTAAAATGTTTCCACAATTTACATTAGCGCATCTTGTCAATTTATTTATTTTTTACATTTAAAATGTTATATTTACTTTTACAATCTCTACTTTTTGATCATAATTCACCCGAAAGTAATTTTGTTTTGTTTTTTCATTATTTCTATTGTTAAATTCCTATTATCGAAATTTTCTTCGAGAAATGGTCCTCGATATATCCCTCTTGTATGCCATCCTTGAAAATTTTTAACTCGTGTACTTCGTGCATTCGTAAAAATATTCGCCTGTTTGGCATGCACTCGAGATATTACTACTGAATATTTATATACTTAGAAAAATCTTAAAATGACACTATATAAAGAAATTAAGAACTAATAAATAATACCGGATTGTTTTACAAGTGGAAAAGTGGGATTTTTTCCAGCGAACTTAAATTTTTAATTCTCAAGCAAGCCAAGCGAGCAAGCGAGAGGATTTATTTTGCATGAGACTCCAAAAAACACTTTTGTAACGGAGAAATATGCTATCTTTGCGTGTACTTAACGCTAAAAATATTTTAACATCATATTTTGGTAAATTTGGATCTGGACCCACCGCTCACGGGGCGTAACTTCCGTATAAGCTTTCTTTATTTTGTTTGGTGGCGGTTATATTGAAACTTAGGTGTTTTCTCAGTATTCTATTAACAAAAATCACTTAAACACTGACACAGCTAGGGGGGGGGGCGTCAGGAGCGGGCCACAGCGGCTGCCACCTGTTTGAGGGGGGACTCCCGACCGTGGAAAAAAACAAAAACTTACGCAAACCATCACAATGTTTTTCAAAGATAAATCACTTAGGTCTGAAGCCATTTTAACCAAATTATCCATACTGGATCAATTAATTTATCAATTGAGATCATTTGTAATGCACGTAAGCTATGAATGAAATAAATAAATATTTACTGCAGATTTAAATGTTTACAAATGCCAGTTACACAATCACTACAGTTTTGCAAATTTTATAGATGGCAGTACTGGTGTATGGTTCTGATTTTTTTTCAGTGAACACACTCTATCGTTTTTGTTTTCGTGGCTAGTCGGTCGGGGATTCTCCAAAAATTTATCGTTTTTATTTTCGTAGTTAGCTCTAACGATTGCTCGATTGGGGATTCCTCATTTCTTTCATGAATTGTGAATTATCGTGAAGTGGATCGTTGCTGTTTTATGTTTTAGTAGTGTTTTATAAAAGAGTTGAAAAGTGGTTGAAAAGATATATTTAAAAAAACAAGGTAAGTGGATTGGCCAATTCAATATTTTTTTTCGGCCTACATTCCGTATATTTAGAATTTATGACAACGATAGTACCTACTAATCGAAAATATTTTTTAGAATAAGTGTTCCCGAGAGATATGCCACAGGGAGTTCATACATCTAAAAGCAAAAGTGAGTTTCAGCAGAGAAAAGCCAACTAGGCTAAATGATGTAATTTAGAGCATGTCTGGATCCATCTTTAAATATGTTAAAGAAACTGATGACACCCAAAATTCATCAAAAGAAACTGATTCTCATGTTGAACATGGAAGAACTGAGTCTGAATGAATCACTTTAGGACTTGGGAGATGTCTTACATTGGAGTATACCCGTTCCTGACAATGTTCGCATTGATATAATAAAAAAAGGAAGCGAACATTTCCAAAATAAAGAAGGACCACTTACCACTGTACCTAGACACGGGTTAGAAATAAAAGGTGATGTTCGCTGCCTTTCAAAAGAATGGTTTTACAAAGTGACGCCTAATAGTGTAGAAATTCTTCGGTCATGGATGGTTTATTCGCCCATAACTAATAGCCTGTACTGGTTTTGCTGTCGTTTATTTGCTGTCACCAATAGTACTAATACAAAAACAGCATTTACGACTGGATTTCAGAAGTGGTGGAAATTAAATCCCAGAATATCCGACCACGAAACTTCAAGTGAACATCTGGAAAATTTTGAAAAGTGGCAAACTTTGGAAATGATGTTAAATTGCATAAAACAATAGATGACGTAGCCTTGCAATTAGTCGATACTGAAAACAGATGTGGAAGCATCTTCTATTTAGATTATTGGATATATCTTTGTTCCTGGCTAAACAAAACCTAGCATTTCGTGGATATGATGAAGGACAAGGCTCTTCAAATAAAGGTAATTTCTTAGAACTAGTCCAACTACTGTCAAAATACGATGTTATATTGCGAGAACACATCTTGAATTTGGGGCATGTTAAATCATCAAAAGTATCACATTTGCCGCCAGATATACAAAAGTAATTTTTAAATGTTTTAGCGAACCACGTAAAATTTAAGCTTGTTAATGAAATTAAATCTGCTAAATATTTTAGAATTTTGTTTGATTTCACATATTGATCAAATGTCGAAAGTGATTCGTTATGTGAAAATTGATAATGGAAAAGTGGAAGTCAAAGAAGTATTGCTTGGATTTTTTCCTTTACATGGAAAAAAAACCCTTGATTTATGTGATGAAGCTCGAAAATTACTGTTTAGATATTATGCTGTGTTGTTCCCAGGGTTATGTAATACAGCTGTTACGATCGGCATGCATGGAGGAGTGCAAGCTATTATTAAAGAAAAAGAAGCAAAGCAATTTTTGTTGCATGAATAGATCACTCAATTAATTTATGTGATCAACATTTGCACAAAATGTATCATGTGTAACATTTTTCGGAACAGTAGAGACAATTTTTACATTTTTTTCTGCTTTTACTAGCCATTGAGAAGTGCTTCTTAAACACAGGAAAGCATCAATTAAAAACCTCTCAACAACGCGTTGGAGTGCTTATGCTGCAGTGAAAGTGTTAACCGAAAATTTCGATGGGATTGTAGCTGCAATTGAGGAATTATGTGATCAACAAAAAAATTTAGACACTAAAGGTGCTGCACAGAACCTTATGCCTGCCATGTGTAATTTCACATTTCATTGCTATCTTTTCTTTTGGAATGATGTACTAAGGGAAATAAATTGTGCTCGGATTGTTGATCAATTATGTATCAAAATAGAGGCACAAAATAGAGGCAACAGATCTTGCTGTAAAAAAATTGAAGGGCTACGACATTCCAATGGAAATATGAATTCGTCCTAAAAAACGAATGTTGAAGATTCTCCAAATAAATCTTCAACATAAGAAAACAGCCACAGCGGCACTTTGTCAAAGGAGGCTGGCTGAAGATATCGATAACCTCCTCATCCAAGAGCCATGGATAAGTAGAGGTAAGGTGGGAAGACTACATATTAGGGGATGGGAGCTGTTGGTTGGTGCTCCAGACACTAAAATTAGAACTTGTGTCTGTTTCAGAGCCGACCTGGACGTGATGCCTATCATACATGCGTGTCGATGGGGGGATATTGGAGACGACAATTGCGTCTCTATATCTACCCATTGACTCTCCAGAGCTACCAGGGCCTGATCTTGAGGCCTTGGTGGCATACACCAGCAATCTGGAATTGATTATCGGCGCAGATACCAATGCTCATCATAAGGCTTTGGGCAGCAAGGATAACAATTATAGGTGTAAGTCTCTCTTTAGCTGTCTCTGTGGTACTGAACTTGACTGTCTGAATCAAGGTGATAAACCGACATTTAAGAAATCAACGGGGTAATCAGTTATAGATGTAACCTTATACACATTGGGAATACGGGATATTGTAAGGGGGCGGCATGTATCCTACGAGCCGTCGCTTTCTGATCATGCGTATAACCGCTATGAATTATGTATAGATTGAACAGAACCCAGACTATACAGGGATCCCAAGAGAACAGACTGCTGCTCTTATAAAGTGGACCTGCTAGCTGCAACCCGAAATATCCCTGTTAGAATAGGGAATGTGGAAGAGCTGGAGTTGGCTGTTGAATGGTTGCAACGGACCATTCTCTCCTGCTATGAAAATAACTGTCGCTTTGAGGAGCGCCGTATAGCTAAGCGGGCTGCCTGGTGGAATGCAGAGTTAACCAATTTAAGGAAAGAAACTCGCGGGTCATTTAATAGGGCGAAGAAAACAGGTAATTTGGAAGCATACAAGGCTCTCCTCAATAAATACAATGATAAAATCAAAAAGAGCAAAAGGAAGGCCTGTAGAAAATTCTGTGGTGTTCCTGACATGGCCAGAATTAACAGAATTCTCAAAAAAGATCATTCCAACGCAATTAGATCTATACAAAAATCGGATGGGAGGTGTACCAGTACCGTGGAAGAGACTTTAGAGTATCTTCTGGGGGTACACTTTCCATGTTCGGAGCGTATAAATGATTGTGATACCAATCAAGTTGTCACCTCTTGGAGGGCGACTAGGAATGATTGGAAGATATCAAACGAGATCTTTAAGCCCCATTTAATTAGATGGGCGATAGGATCGTTTGAACCATATAAATCCGCAGGACCAGCCATAGCGTTTCACAAGTTCCTTCAAGAGCTAATTTGGGAAATTATGAGTCCTCTATTAGAGATATTCAGGTCTAGCCATGCTATGGGTTATATCCCTAGGACATGGAGAGAAACTAGGGTAGTGTTTATTCCGAAGCCCAGAAAAGGAACATATACCCACCCTAAATCATTTAGACCAATTAGTCTTACCTCTTTTATGTTGAAGACTATGGAAAAAATTATATATTTATATATTAAAGAAGGGGCTCTGGATAGATCTCCTCTACAACCACTGCAATGGGCATGCCAGATGGGAAAATTAGGTGAGAGGGCTCGCAAGGAGCCTACACTACAAGGAAATTGTACTTTCAGTCTTCTTAGACATAGAGGGAGCTTTCGATAACACCTCGACTTCTTCTATTATTCGGTCTTTAAGAGATCGAAAAATAAAAAGCTCCACATGCCACTGGGTTCATAACATGCTGCGTAGCAGAGTAGATCATCCCCAAATGCAAAACAAAACGATCTCCATGAAGACAACAAAAGGGTGACCTCAAGGAGGCGTATTGTCACCGCTACTATGGAGTCTAGTAGTGGATAATCTCCTCAGGACTTTAAATGACCAGGGAATATGGACGCAGGGGTTCGCGGATGACATCGTAATAATGTCCCAGGGGAAATTTCCGGGGACAGTGGCTAGCATCATGCGAAATGATCTCCGAATTGTGAAAAGATTAATCTCCATTTGTATGAATCATAAATTAAACTTGCAATACAAATACAATAGATAAAAAGAAACTATTAAATAAAGGAAAGGAAATTGCTACAAATAGCAATATATAGGTAAGAGGCTTGTAGAAGTTTAACCGATTCCAAAATAAAGCAATACCGACATTCATATCTTAGTAACGATGCTTTGGACTCCTTGCTTGGAATCGATACCTTGGAATGAATACTTCGGTATACATTGAGATCGATTCCAGTCATTTCTATAGTTAGCATCGATTTGTTGGTATCGATACTTTAGTATCGGTTAGTTGGTATCGGTTCCTTGGTATCGATACTCTGGTATTGGTTTCTTGGTGTATCGATTCCTAGGTATCGATACCTTAGAATCGATACCTTTGTTATCTGAGGTATCGAAGAATCGATACCAGTTATGGTATCAGGTATTGGGTATTGGGTATCGGACGATGTATCGATACTTCGCCCAGTCCTAGTGATTTATAATTATTTACTGTTACTCGAATGTCTCTAAATGAATAAATGGTTAATGTAACCAGCAAAGAAATTCAACCTTCTGATTCTGCAACTGCAAGTACGAAACAGTCTGACATTTGCCAAGCTCGGCAAAATTCAACGACTAATAATAAAGTAATAATAAAACAGTTACAAAAGAATAATTTTCAAAACAAAATAACATAAGGACGCAATAAGAAATAGAGCGTCCACTTTATCATTGCTTAAACAAAATATAGGATATTGTATAGTATACTTGTTGCTTCGAAACATGGAAAATAGGAAAAGTTCTTCGTAATACTTGCGTAATATATTTTCATTAGTTATCTTTGATGCTAAATATTCTTATTGAAGCTCACACAATGATGTTCTAACAAAATCAAATACACGTGTCTACCATAATACTTGCTGTATATATTACCTGAAACAATACACTACTCAAAAAATAAAAGAAGTTTTTAAAATTCGATATTCTTGTTTTTTATATTTTAAGAGTTTTGGATGAAACTTGAAATATGTAATGATCCATTATTTATTGAGCCAAGTTTAACAATTAAAAACAGAAAAACACTGTAGCAACTTTCTACTAACTTTTATGTACAAAAAGGTTGTGTTTATGTATAACAATACGTTATGCACGGATAAAGCATTTGTTACAATATGAAACAGACATGTAAAAAATTTACATATCTGTAACTGTACACGTGGACAATACATCTCGTATTTTCAGCATTTACTTCTGCTTAATACATATGTTTCTGCCATCTAGGCGTAATCAGTCAAACTAGTGAAGCAATGATACAAATGAGACAAATATTTATGAATAGATTTGTATCTGTATATACATTTCATTGAAATCGCCTAAAAGATAAAGCAAATTTCATCCTATAAGGTGGCACTTATTTCATAAGTGACATCTTACGGACGAAAGAGACTTTGCCGAAAAAGGCGACCTTTCGCTTGAATAGCTAAGCTATTACATAAGCGAAACAATACGTGCACGTGTTAATGGAATACACCTATACTTATTGTTTCGCTTATGTAATAGCTTAGCTAATCAAGCGGAAGGTCGCCTTTTTCGGCAAAGTCTATTTCGTCCGTAAGATGTCACTTATGAAATAAATGCCACCTTATAGGATGAAATTTGCTTTATCTTTTAGGCGATTTCAATGAAATGTATATACAGATACAAATCTATTCATAAAGATTTGTCTCATTTGTATCATTGCTTCACTAGCTTGACTGATGACGCCTAGATGGCAGAAACATATGTATTAAGCAGAAGTAAATGCTGAAAATACGAGATGTATTGTCCATGTGTACAGTTACAGATATGTAAATTTTTTACATGTCTGTTTCATATTGTAACTTTTATGTACTAACATGTGCAAAAATAAAGTGGTTGAAATCAAATCAAATTAAAAAAAGTCTGACAAGTTGGCTAATTTATACAAATTGTGAAGTTAATATCTAGTGTGGCCTCTTCCTGCCTGTGCAAGTGCTGCGCAGCGTTGTGACATGCTACAAATAATCCTTTGCAAAGCATCTTGGGGAAAATTATCCCATTCATCAATTAAGGCCTGCCAACTGTTCAGTTGTAGGATTGGGACGTCGCCGAACACGTTTCCCAAATTGACCCCAAACATATTCGATTGGATTCATTCTGCGCTGCATTCGAGCCAATCCATTTTACGAATATTGTGATCATCAAGATAATCCGTAACGATTTTAGCAACGTGCGGTCTGGCATAATCTTGCATAAAAATAAAATTTTGACCAACAATATTTACTCCAGGGATCACTTGAGGCTTTACAATCTCGTCAATGTACCTCCAAGTTGTTAGTCCACCATTATGAATAGCAACAAGGTTCGTGCGAGTGTTTATTATTATTCCACCCGCACCATTATGGATCCACCACCAAAAAGGACGGTTTCATGTACTGTATTTGGCATAAAACGTTCTCCAGGCCTCCTCCAGACTCTTACACGTCCTTCATTACCTAATAGAACAAACTTGAACTCATTGCTAAACATAACAGGAGTCCAATGACGAAGTTGCCAGTTTAAGTGTTCTCTTCTAAATTCAAGTCTTCTTCGATGATGTTCTCTAATTAATTTATACGCTTTTGAAGGACGTCTTGCTCTCAAATCAGCCTCTTTTAGCCTATTGCTGACGGTTTGGACACTATTTCTTGTTCCTCTTACCCTCAATGAACAGTTACAACAAAACCAAAATTTTTTTCGTTACATGTTGTTCTCCGACGAGGCGTCTCTCGTAAACCACGGAACGGTTAATCGATGCAGTACACATTAAAATGCGCACTGGCTTCGCTAAGTTTAATACCAACGCCCTTGCACTGTCAACGTGTGGTGCAGAATAATTTGGAACAAAGTTATCGGCCCCCACATTATTGAAGGCCACTTGAATTGTGAAGTGTACCGAGACATTTTGAAAAATTAACTGCCAGTACTACTTGAAAACATTAGCTTAGAAGTGCCACAGAACATGTGGTTTCAACATAATGATTATCCAGCACACTATACGGTGGTAGCAGTTGAAGTACTTGATCGTAATTTCAATGGTCACTGGATCGGTAGAACTGGTTCAGTAAATTGGTCAGCTAGATCACCAGATCTTGCGTCGCCCGATTTATTTTTCTGAAATTATCTCAAATGCAAACTATACAATCAAGTATGATGTTACGCCTAAAGCAGTATAGGTAACACAAAAACCGCAGTAGGAATTAGGTCACCGCCCTAATTCCGCCCCTGGTCTACAAAGGCCCCTCGAAAAACTCGCCGGCCAGCTCAGTATTAAATAGCGAGAGCGTGGTGGGACAACACAACGCATAGATGTTATTTGGGCACCATTATGTTTGGTTTGGCAAGTTTTCTGGTCAACGTAGAACACCCTCGGGCCAAAAGGGCTTAAGAAATCTATAAAGGGTGTTCGTATACCTGGTTCACAAAACTATCACTTTTGCTCATTAGGACATAAGGAACTCAAACACAAACAACAGCATAAACAGTAACAACAATATTTATTAATGAAAATAACAAATTCAGAAAGTCAAAATATAAATTGCACCAAATAAATTTAAAAGTAAGCAAAACACTCTCTACCAACATGTACGAGATTAATATAGCCAAGTAGTAATACGTAATGAGAGTAAAAAGGTCGATATAAACTACTAGTAATATGAGTTAAAGTTTGCAAAAGTAGTTCCTCAAAGCTTTGACGTACCTTACAACAAATATGCAACACACAGTATATGTAAAATTATATGTTTGAATTATATATTAGAAAATAGAACAAGTCTGGAACAATACTCTATGAGGTGAAATTGATTTCTATTAAGGTGACTAATTTAGTTAAACAATATTATTTAAGAATTAAAAAAAACTGATCAGAATTCGATACAGATTAATAAAAAAAGAATTAAATTACACCCATATTTCATATTTTTGATTCAATCTATATATATGAGGTTGACATTATATTAATTTAATAAAAAAAATATTACAGCAATTTGTATTAGAAAGATAATTATGCAATTTTAAAAAAAAGAACTGTAAATTTAGAGGGATGCAAGATCGCAAATATTATCATACAAAATGGTGGGTCGAACACCATGCGGTCCTCCCAAGGGAAAAGAAATATATAACATTTATCTAGAATTCTTTCACAAGAGAATAATATGTCCTTGTATTCAATTAAGTGACTTTCCTGAGTACCAGTTGTCCGGTGACCAAGGATGCGTAATTCGGCGGGGACGCCGACAAAGATCGATATATCTCGCAAAGAAAATATCGCCGCAACTTTCCCTTATTCGGTACCAAAAAAAGAAGCTTTTCAGTCGCCTGCACTAGCAGCCCTGAAGCAACACGTGGTCGAGAAAACTTCCAGAACCGGGGAATAGTCCCCGAATTAAAACACTACACTAGTGAATTTAATTAACAAAGTCAAGATTGACCAAAACCTGCATAAGCAGAAAGTAACACTTCATAAATTTCAAAAATTGACTTCCAGTTTTCAAACACCTGAATACTTCAGAGCTTGATCAGTAAAGGAAAGAGGATCTTCCTACGAATGCACGACTATATATTCGCGAGGAAAACCACGTCATAGTAACAAAAACTATTCTGGACGGAATATTTGAAAGAAAGGAAGATAATTACCCAAATACCCAGACAAGGTTAAAGAGTAAATGAGGAAGCTAACAAACAAAAATTCGGTAATTAATTCGCCGCAATAAAGGATAATTAAGCCAATTTACAATGGCACCAACCGTCAAGCGATCTACAGATCAAAAGAAAATGAGAACGCAAAATTAAGTTTAAAAAAAAGGTTATACAATCAAATAAAGCATCCTAATAGATTTACAAAATTATAATAAAAAAATACCACAATTTTAGAATTGTTTACGGAGAAAAAATAATCGAAATATCAATAAAAATATACGAAGCATGAATTCGCATGAAATTTCCAAAATGTCGAACTGCGCCGAAGTATATAAAAATAATCCGGTTAAGAATAAAATGGATATAGAGACATCCAAAATATTTGAACATACAGAATTATATGAAGATATCAAAGTTCGAAATGGCCTATGATGATCGATAATTAGTAATTAAAGTAAATAAAATTATATTAAAAGAAAATATTGAATTTTGAATAGCCTATGATGACTTAAAGTTAGCAAATAATGTAATTAACTCATTAAAAATTCCCAAAAGGTATAAGGATCATTTTTAGAGCGTAACAATGAACAAAACTTTAAAATATGATTGAGCAAATCAGATATGCTTGTGCCGAAATTTAAGAAGGTACTGTCAGCGCAACCCAAATATGAACCCTATTTGGTTGTCATGGAATTTTTTACTAAAATTAATTACTGTAATTCTGGCTTTTGCCAGTGGTATTACAAAGAGAGAGGATGATATTGAGAGCAAAAATATATTCCTTTTATTAGTGCCTTTTTGTTGAATCGGTATTGTCTACATTATATGTGCAATAAACTAAGTAAAAGAATATAAAATTACTGTTTATTAATACTACAGTTTATTTTTTACAAAATTAAATTAACATCTACGCATATAAAACTACAGATACCATTTATTACAAGAAATGGGCTATAGCAAAATTGGAATAGTGTTATTAATATTTTATTGCAGAGCCATTGGCTGCCACAACACTCTCCAATGTTCTTGTCATGGACAAAATTAAATGTCGCATGTCGTAGGAATTTACCAGCTTTTCCCAATCATTTTCAATAAATTCTCAGAGTTGACCGCGGTTTTCCGGCCTAAAGTCTCTTTGATATATCTTTTTGACTAAGAATAATATACGTTATAAAATATACATTTTCAATTGGGTTCAAGTCAGGACTTTTTGTTGTTGTTGTTGTTTACCCTCTCTCTTACTATTGAGCCGTATGAACTGGAGAATTATCCTGTAATAGAAATCAATTATTATAAACATTTAGTGTATACCATACTGTTTTCTTACATGTTGAAAGGTAAAATTGTGAGAATAAATTTCTCTAAAGTACTGATAGTATCATCACGTTTTCAAAAATGTTTATGTAATTATCGGTTGTTAATCGCCCATCAATTTGTCAACTCATTCCAGGACCTTTAAAGGTTATCCATGTCCAAACATTGACGGAAAAGTGGCCACTATTAGTAGTACCCAAAGCAGTGGCGGCTCTTTAATGAGAGCAAATGAGCAATTGCACCCCCTGGAATTATGAAACAAAACAAACCAAGCGGCGACTAACTGTGAAAGTATTTATTTATTATGTATATTATGTATTCATAGTTATTGACGAGGAACGTGGCACGCTAACAACGTACATGCAGCGATCGTCGTCACAGATATAATGAGCAAAGCCCAACTGTTGCTCCATTAACATTACATGGAAGGTGGGGAGAACTGTATTTGGCCTATGCTTTGCTTCAATGTCGTATAATACATAGCGTCGGGGCAAGTGGTCCAGTCTGCTCACAGCCGTTGTTAAATTAATTCCGTCTCTGCTTTAGAGAACGAAGCATTTTCGCGGTTAACGTATGATGAAAAAATCGCAGTAAAAAATCTTAAACGGCCGATGCCTCAATTATGTTTAGAAAATAAACAATCTGTTAAAGGTAAAGACGTTATAAAGAAAATTAAAAATGGATATTTATCAAAAAAATTACTGGATTTGTGGGTGTGAAATTAAAAATACTTTGTTTTGTTTTCCGTGTCTTTTGTTTGGTGGTGAACCGTCTTGGTCAAAGAACGGAATAAGAGACTTAATTCATCTTAGTGCTAAAATTATTAAACATGAAAATTCCGAAGGGCATTTGAAACATATATTTAGTCTAAGAATGTTAAGAAAAAATAACATTCAATTCTACATATAGCAATTCAACAACACAATGAAAAGGTAACAAAAAATAGGCATGTGTTAAATTTAATAATAAATTGCGTTAGATTTTGTGGCGCGTTTGAACTGGCACTTCGGGGTCATGATGAACAGCAAACGTCGAATAACAAGGGCATTTGTCGGGAATTGATCATTGATCAGACTACGAACTGAATTAAGCGTTCTATATTCTAGAGAAGAATTTAGGCTAAATATAGAAGTCGGTGCTGTAGGTCTGCTAGGTCTTCTGCTGGATGGATTAAGCGACACCTTTAATGAAGTTGTTAAGCTTTTAAAAATTGTCATTACACTCCCAATAGCAACATCCAAAGCGGAACGCCAGTTTTCACGGCTGAAGAGAATAAAAACTTTCCTGAGAAATACAATGAAAGAAGAGAGATAAATGCCCTTACTATGTTATCTTGTGAAAAAGAATGTATAAATGATTTCCCAAACTTTAATGAAAAAGTGATAGAACTGTTCTGCAAGCCAAAGGCACGTAAAATAGACTTCGTTTATCGTCAGATGTAATTAAACTGTGTAGTGTAATATTTACTATTCCCTCAAAACAAACTCTACAATGAACAGTACCTGTCTGGAACAGTACGTCGGTGAAATTTATAGGGATTGGGTAAGCGTTTTTGTATTACACTTTTTAATTTTGAAATTATGCACTCCCTATGTGAACCACCCCGACCCGCCACTGACCCAAAGTATTATTCTCCTAAAATCTTGAGTTTCTAGAACGATAAACTCGTAACCTTCCACTGTTAGAAGATGGGAACGTCTTTTCATCGAAAAATACAACGTTGTTCCAAAATTCATACCCGTGATTTAAATATTCATTTTCAAACTGCATTATCCTGCGCTTATTTACTGCCGTCAAAAAAACTTTGCAGGCAGCAAGCAACGCAGTTTTTTAAACCAGCTTGTTTTAAATGCATTTGAGCTGTTCTGATAGATCATGGGAATTATGCTTTTACAGCCGTTCCAAAAGGATTATGATGGATATATTCTACGATAGCATTGGCTTCGTTTTCATTAGAGACCTTCCCTAGACCTTGCCTGAAAGGTCTTCGCAATCTATGTTGTTCTTGCCAGAGTTTCTTAACGTAAAATATGCAACTTTTACTAACATTTAAATCAGCAGCCACTTCACTTAAAGACCAATTTTGCTATAGCCCTCTACTTTTGAGCCTCTGTTAAATACTGAGGAATTTTAAAAATTTATTTAGCAATAATTATTACGATCTGTCAAATTTAAATGTGGCAAACTACTATGATGCGAAATGTAAATTAGACCATTAAATTTTGGCGTTCGCATTTGGATTTTGTACGGTACACTTCTCATTTGTTTACACTCATTTTAAATACGGATAAATAAGTGCAGTGAGGACGAAAGCCATCATTTTGATCACTTACTTTAATTGGAAGATGATGAGACGAGGAAAAATATAACACGGTGATAAGTGAGAGGCGAAGTACCCTGATACCTTAGAGGCGAGGAGACTTAGGTTAATCAAGTACCCCAAGGTGGTACTACGTACACATCGTTGTTGTTGGGTTACGCTAAAAGCAATTTATTCACCAGCAATTTACATTTCTACAGGTGAAATTTTCCCAGTTATTCGAAATTTGTAAAATGAATCAAGTTTTTCTAAGACTAATTTTGATAATTTACAAATAAAACGTATTTTTATTGCATACGTGTTGCAGAATCGTATGCATAGGTTCTCAGTGCGAGAAATTGGAAAAAAAAATTAATTTAATCGATTACAGCGCCATCTATCATGAATCGAAAAAAATGTTTCAGACAAATCCTGCGTACTTTTTCCAGTATAATTCGAATCTGTAATAAAATATACGAGTTCCTGCGTAAAATTTCAAAGTTATCGCCACCCCACTTACATGGTGGGAGAGAGAGGGACTAATTATAGCACTAATGTATTTGCTCCATTTAATTATTAAATTTTAATCTAGTAATTTTTTCGAGAACTGCTTATTTTTTGAGATATTTGAAAGTTTCAAGTTAATAAAAACACCCGGTATAGCTTTATTGGTTAAAGTGATTGAAATCATTTCGAAAAGATTTAACCAATCAAAGCAATGATAACAATAAGAACTAAATAAAACCCGTATTACTTTGTTATATCACTATAATAAAAGGTGGTCCAGATTGGACTTTAGGATTTGAATTGCGCGCCATTTTCGTTCTATGAATGTTGGAAGTTTGCGTTTTTACAGTTGGTATCTAAACATATGGGAAATTCATCATGGCGTCGTATACAGTGCAGCGACGCATAACTATTGTGCAAGTTTATTATGAAAACAGGCGATCAGTTACGATTACGCGAAGAAAACTTCGACCACTGTTTGGACGCAATAATGTTCCAAGTGAGCGTGCAATTCGTGATTCGTGAGTTTGCGTTTTTACAGTTGGTATCTAAACATATGGGAAATTCATCATGGCGTCGTATACAGTGCAGCGACGCATAACTATTGTGCAAGTTTATTATGAAAACAGGCGATCAGTTACGATTACGCGAAGAAAACTTCGACCACTGTTTGGACGCAATAATGTTCCAAGTGAGCGTGCAATTCGTGATCTACTGCAAAAATTTGAAACAAGTGTTATGGTTATTCATACACCAAGAGTTCGCTGTCAATGCAGAGGTCGTTCCGATGAAAATGTTGCTCGTATACGTAATAGTGTGCAAGAAGAACCAAGCACGTCAATCCGTCACCGTTCACAGCAATTGAACCTTTCATATGGCACTACTCATCGAATTTTATAAAAAGACCTGCAATTAAAGGCGTATAAAATTCAACTAACCCAAGAACTCAAACCAGCGGACCACCAGAAACGCCGTACATTTGTGAACTGGGTTTCACAACAAAGAAGTGGATGCTGATTTTTACAAAAAAATCATATGGAGCGATGAGCCCCACTTTCATTTAAATGGGTATGTAAATCGCCAAAATTGTCGCACCTGGGGTAGTGAAAATCCATATGGTATACAGGAAAAACCAATGCATTCTGAAAAATGCACTGTTTGGTGTGCACTGTGGTCTGCAGGAATTATTGGTCCGTACTTTTTTGAGGATGAAGCCGGTAGCGCTGTTACAGTCAACGGTGTACGCTATCGGGAAATGCTAATCAACTTTTTCTTGCATGAAACCAGTGATTTGAACTTAAATGACATGTGATGTCAACAAGATGAAGCCACATGTCACACAACACGAGAAACAGCCACTTTACTTCAAACCAAATTTTATGGTCATGTTATCTCTCAGAGGGGCGATATCAATTGGCCAGCGAGGTCTTGCAATTTAACCCCACTAGACTTCTTCCTCTGGGGCTATTTGAAGGAAAGGGTCTATGTCAACAAACCTGCTTCGATTCCAAAACTAAAGGAGAACATCAGACGTGCAATTACTGAAATCGAACCGCATTTATTGGAACTTGTTACGGAAAACTTCGCTAAAAGAGTGGTATCATGTCAGCAGAGTCGTGGAGGGCATTTGGACGATATCATATTTCACATATAATTGCCAAGTCTATACTTTAAACTATTGTAAAGTTTGTCTTTTCGGATTCTTAAATAAAACTAACAATAGCTTTTGACACACACTATATTAATAATAAAATGAATAACAATATAAAAACTAATTACTTAATAAGCACATTTACGTATCTGTATTTATGTTCACTCCGCGAAGCTCTGGTATTGAATGTCGCCTATCCCTTCCTCGACGGCTTTTATATCGTGGCTTATATTTTCTCGATCCATGCAGAACGCTCGAGAAAATGACAGAGGTATGACGCGCTACATTGCCCCCTTCTTAAAAATGAAGTTTCGTCCCGAAACATGTCATGCTTTGGTTCCCTCAACCGATGGCGAAATCGACAGGTAGGGCCTTTGTTACATTGTGACGTCATATCGAAATAACAGTCTACGGTCTTATCTTGCCTGGATGGACAGGAATATTCAAGCCGGTAACTGCATACCAGAATTTCCATACCAGTATGTCGGAGGATTACTTCCAACATGCTCCTTACAATTCTCCAGTCCAGGCGGTCCAATCCACAACCCAATTTTGGAACTGCTAATTTCAGAATGTCTTGTTGTGGCATTTGTTCGCGTAAGTGGACCAGGGCTTCCCATAAGGCACGATAGGTTGGCTTCAGCTTGACAGTTCTTTCGTGACCAAATAAAATATGGGCTGTTCTTCATTTTTTATTTGAAGACTCTTCCCAATTGCTGGTCCCTGCTGCCTTAATTTTTCGATTCTGCCAAATCTCTCTTTAAATTCCCTGGCAATTCCTTTGGCCATTCGTAGATCTCGGGCTACGCAATCTAGAATTTTCCAGTAATTTCTTTTCTAGATTTTTCTCGAGAATTCTAGGTTTCTTTCTTCCATCTGTGCTTGTGAATCTATTAGACGGTGCTCCAAAGTTTGCGAATTGTCTATTAATCGTTGTTCCAAACTTTTCACACTGTCCAGATTCTTCTGCTCCATTTGTTGCATTTGAATTTGCGCGTTCTCTATTAGTCGTTGTTCCATATTTTTCAACAGCGAATTCACGTCAGCATCTCCGCCTGGAACTTGAAATACATATTTCTCTGGATCCTCGCCTTCTTGGATCAACACATTGCGAAGCCGTTGCTGGAGGATTGACTTTTTGCCAGTTGTATCCTCATCCCTCTCTTCTAATTCTTGTTTTAAATGAGTCACTCTTAATTCCGTCAGTTTCATTCTGTTGGCCATCACGATATTTAAAATAACGTCTTTCCGCACTGTATATTTATTTAAACGAATACTTAATTAACACTTAATTGTCTACTTAGTTTATTATGTATAAAATCACACACCTGCATCACTGTAAAGTTTGTCTTTTCGGGTTCTTAAATAAAACTAACAATAATTTTAGACACACACTATATTAATAATAAAATGAATAACAATATAAAAACTAATTACTAAATAAGCACATTTATGTATCTGTATTTATGTTCACTCCGCGAAGCTCTGGTATTGAATGTCGCCGTTGTCGTCGTTGGATAAGTCATTACACTATTAACAATAAATTTCGGATTTTTCAAATATCTTGTATTTTACTCAACGAACAAATCCTAAAGTTCAATCTGGATCAGCCTTTATAATTAATTATGACTTCAGCTTCAACCAACTTGGCCATTAATAAACACTGTATTTGCTAATGATCAAGTTAGTCGAAGCTGCAGACACGCAATTAATTATATTATAGTGATATAACAAAGTAATACGTCTTTTTTCTTAGTTCATTATGGATTATCAGAAAGTAACGGCTTGCCGTATTAACCTTTTTATAACTATAAGGTTTAGGAAATGCATTTTTAGACTGTTTGAATATGAAGGTGATCCTATTTTCTCTACTAAAACTGAGAATTAGTGTTTCATAATGTTCATATCTATTTATGTTATATTTTCTATTTTGCAAATCTATATTTTTGCAGATAATGTTAGATAAGTAAATGCTATTAAGATAACTTTTTTCAATATCTACATACCTGTGATGCTGCTTATTCAATCCTAATTGTATTAGGATTGCAATTATAATTCTTATCAACAATAAGTTTGTTTATCCTTCCATATCTGATTATATAATCTAAGAAAATGTAATCTATATATTCTTTTATTTATTTACTTTTGTATATCTACTATGTATGTATTCGAAAAAATGTGAAACATGAAACATCAATTTCAATAGAAAAAATAGTATAGTTTGTGCAAGATATAGGTATAGGTTTATTAGATAAAACCATTGTTTTATATTTCTGAATCATACAAGACTTTTACCCTTCCACTATATCACACATTCTTTAAATGTTGGTTTATTAATAGCTTTTTAAGCTTTTAACTCATTTTAATAAAGTTTGATATCTTGCCTTTTTCTAACTGTTTCCATACTCTTACTACCAATCATTGAATTTGCCATTAATTTCTAAAATCCAATTTCAAATTCATTTTTTTATTTTTGTCTTTCTATTGCATTAAATTGAACATATGAACTCGTCAAATCTGATTGAGTGAATTCAATTGTTCTATATACCTTTATTATTTCTATTTCTAAATCTTTATAAAGTTTTAATGTTTTATAATGTATTATATATTTTTTCTTATCATAGAAGTTGCAAATAAGTTTATTCATTTTACTATTTGGAGATGGTTTATTTTCTGGAGCAAGTCATTAAATTTATCATGTAACTCTTTTGGAAAATGTTAATCAACTTCTAATATATATCTAGTTTCCTCGACACTTTCTAAAATTTTATCAAGATTTATATCAAAATTCTTCTGAGGCATTTTTTTGAGACATAGCCCAACCATAGATTATTAGCATCAAGATAACTGACTTGTGAATTATGATCATTAGAATTAGCATATCTATTAGAACATTGAAATATGCTACCTCTAATTCCATTCTCAAAGATAAATACATTTCATAATCGAGTAATAAATCTAATTCCATTTTGGTACCTATATTTCAACATAACTACAATCCCGAGCCTGTGGCATGTCCGTAACTGCACAACACGAACTAAATTTGGCAGGAATATTCTTGGATGGCTTTGAATTTCGATTGTGTCACGTATACGCACTTATGAATATTCTTACCATGTTTGTACATTTTTGGTTTTAGGTAACTGGCAGAATTTGTAGTCATATATAGTGCTATGGGGTTACAATAGGATACTTATACTTGTAATGAATTATTAAACAGTCTGTAAGTTATTTTTATTTTTAACTGCTATGAAAGTTATTTATTTTCAGTTATAATTAGTTTATGGAAACGATGAATTTCGATAGAACCAGTATTTCGAAATCAGTGATTCAATTGACACAAATAAAAGAAAATAATTATGGAGTAAAAAATGCCAACCAAATTTTAAAAGGTAATCATTCTTTTTTCAATTATACACTAATCATTTAAGAAAAAAATATTAAATATTGTTGATACATGTACAATATTAAAATAGAATCTGCTTGTTTTTAACAGAATTATTGTTTTTTAGTATATTTTTTTTATATTTAAAAAGATAGGACCAGAAAATGGTTACACAGATTTATAAAGTATTTTACATCGGTTTATATATAACATAATTTATTCATTTTAAATTCCAATGACACACTGAGAATTTTAATTTTATTAAATGCATCAAAATTATGAGATCGGCAAGCATCTAGTAAAAGTCTAAGCTTTATATAATATATAGATTCTTCAGGTTAGGAAGTTACCTTGATTAGCAAAATTGGTAATATATTAAATGGCACTATTTTTAAACTAATAATAACGATGATGTCTGTTGACTTGGTTCCTTTTCTGACAGTTTAATCGATCGATTGCTATTGTAGTATACTTTTGGATTTTTCAATCTTAATAATTTCTTTAATTATTCAATTAGAAAAATAAAATAAGTATTTTGATGTTGTGTGTGTGTGTATTGCACCACTTTCTTTGCATCAAAACCCGTGAGAAAAAGCAAACATAATTTAAAAGTAAAAAGAAATTAATTGATAATAGTAGCAGTTTATGGAAATTACAAAAAATATATCTCGCAGTACTTGAAAATGCAAATAAACTACGAAACATTGCATAATATAACGCCTGAAGAAAAATCAAACTATTATAGCGATCTATATTGAATAAAAATAATTATCATAAATATATGATTACCATCAAGTTGTTCATATTTTTCTATCTAAATTATAACAAATAGGAATTTCTTCTAGAATATTTATAAAACAATGATTAATTTAGCTTATTCAGAGATATTCGTTACAATTTGTTAATTTAATACTGATAAGATTTTGACCATTTAGATTCTAGAGGGATGTTTACACATTTAGAATGTACGTATTTATTACTATTTTTAACTTTGATTTTATTTGTGCCAAATAATAATTAATAGTTTTATCTTTAACAAGTATCAAATCTTACTATCTCTGAGACGGCCATTCTTTAAGTTATGGAAGGAAATCTGTACAAATTATTTTGTTGTGTTAGTTATGAATATGCTTAATGCAGCAGAGAACTATCACCTTAAACATTATACCATCAAAGGTAGACTCAATTTTATAAACAAACACACAATGCACCGCAATCTGCTATTTCCTTGTCTTATCAAGATATTTTCTTTCAATAAAGCTATCATTTTCTTCTAGAATTATACTTTAAATGATATGAATATAAATTTATATACGAAAATCGTTGATTTTATGATGCCTGAAGTATTGGTTATGCATTTTGCATAACCAATACTTCAGGCATCATAAAATCAACGATTTTCGTATATAAATTTATATTCATATCATTTAAAGTATAATTCAAGATATAGTAAGATAAAGTATAATCAAGATATTTTCTTTCAATAAAGCTATCATTTTCTTCTAGAATTATACTTTAAATGATATGAATATAAATTTATATACGAAAATCGTTGATTTTATGATGCCTGAAGTATTGGTTATGCATTTTGCATAACCAATACTTCAGGCATCATAAAATCAACGATTTTCGTATATAAATTTATATTCATATCATTTAAAGTATAATTCTAGAAGAAAATGATAGCTTTATTGAAAGAAAATATCTTGATAAGACAAGGAAATAGCAGATTGCGGTTTACTGTTATAAATAAATTTTTTGTATTATATATCTGTTTCTGAAAATGCTTGAGCTAAAGGAGACATTTTAATGCTCTACTTCATTAAATCAACTTTTAACAACTTCTTTTGGCATAGATTGCACAATCTTTCAAACACAAAGGCAATGCATATTTATTAATTATGTCCAAACGTTTCAGTAAAAAAACAATTTCTTCCATAGAAAATGTTGTACTAAAGTCTATTTTTAAACTAAGAGGAGTAAATGGAAAAGCCACATTTACACTGTAAAAGTTACCAAATCAATGACATTCTGAATGTTTTTTAAATTTTCGTATTTTATTAGTTTTTCTTTATTCATTGAGCTCAAAGGCAACATTTAATTTAGCGTTATTTCCCGCTTAATTTTGAATATAAACTCTACATCAATAAAGTCACAACGTAATTAAACATTTATTAAAAATTATTTACATTAAACACAAAAATAACATAAATAAAGGATTTAAAGAAATCAAAGGCTCCGTTAACTACTTGTTACTTGCAAAAATTAAACAAAATAATCTATTCTAAATGTGAACTGTCTGAGAAAGTATCACTGTCACTATCAGCACCAATAGAAATAATAAACGGTTCGATTAGATCATCTACGATGCCATCTAGTGTGGCCATTTTTATTTCTTCCTTAATTATATGCTCAACACAACTTTTCCAATTAACATTTTGAACATTTTCGATAGCTTGCAATAACAGCCCCCTCACTTCTGTCAATTTAAATGTGATGTTCTTCGATGCTACTTCATTCTTTATTTTTGCCCATATCAACTCTAGTGGATTGAGTTCACAATGGTACGGTGGCAACCTTAATAGAACTTTATTATTACGTTTTGCCATTTCATCAATCACATACAAATTATATTGTTCTTTATTTATTTTGATTAAATTCAGAAGTTCAGCTCGTACCATCTCTTCTCTGAATTCAATCTGCTTATTTCGCAACCACTCTTGCATATCTTTTTTTCTTTGATCCTGCTGTAGGAATGTTCTCCATTCTACGGCTGTTGTAAGACGCGTTGTCCATGACGATAACAGCGTTGTCAGGTAATTTTGATAACACATTATCAAACCATTTCTCAAAAACGGCTGCATTCATTTCTTCATGATAATCTCCTGTTTTCTTACCTTCGAAAAGCAATAACCCTCCATCAACAAAGCCATGTTTGGATCCAATATGTAACACAATAAGCCTCCTCCCTTTTCCTGACGGGTTTTTTAGTCCTGTAGATAGCCCTTCGATGAATGTTTGACGCCGATCTCTTATACTGTTATCTATCCATACTTTTTCTTTTGTATGACCTTCATTAACCCACGTCTCATCTAAATAATAAATTGGTCTACCTTCTCTCCTAAATTCCTTCATTTTAAGTAAGTATTTTCTTCTCCATGTAATGATATCATCCCGTTCGATAAGAATACTTTTACGGTTTCTTTTCATGTACTTGAAGTTAATTTGCTTCATAAATTTGTACAATGACGAACGGGACATTTGTGGTAAATCTGGACGTTCCTTTATTTCCATCAAAATTTTGTCCAACGTAGGTAATTCGTTTTTATAAAAGAAAGCATGCACTATTTGCCGCACAGACTGTTTAACTACTTCATCGTATGCAGCAACATTACCAGGTCGTCCTCCATAGTGTTTAGATGCAGTAACTGTACCAGTCTCATTATACTCTCAACTCTCACCGGGAACGCAACAGAAAACGAAATTTGACATGCGTTTAACATCGATAGGTCAACACGCAATTTTTGCATAACGTAATCCTACCTCTGAAGCAACCAATCACGCATAGTAATTTTGGCGCGATTAATTTAAAACGCTCCTCTTAGTTTAAAAATAGACGTTAGGACTTTTAGACCTTTGTGTTTTGTAATATCCTGTTTGTCAATATAAATAATATGAGGCTTAATTCATCTTGTTTGACTTCTTTTACTAGTTTAAAAACTTGCAACTTTTTCCCTGGCAATTAGCATATATAGGTCTTTCACGATAACAGACGAGACACGTGATAAACAGTTACTTCGGACCAAGTAACATTTAAATTACAATAATACCTAATAATCCTACTATTTCTCTCTATTAAGTGAATATGTTATGTTACCAGAACTGGGCATGGTTGCCAGCTTGGATTCTGTCAAATGTCATTCGAATAAGTTGTTTACAACGAGTTCATATTTACAAGTTCCTACCTATTTCATTTTATTTATAAATCAATATTATATAATATAAGATCGGTTGTTTTCACAACTAAATCATGCCTAGACCGACATATACATTTTGATTTTGTTTGTATATATAATTAAATAAAGCATATTAATAGGAGTTGTAGATATGCCATAAACCTAACCTCATCACCTGACTCAATGTAGATTTGTAGATTTGTCAACCCTGTTTTGTAACTATTTATCACGTGTCTCGTCTGTTATCGTGAAAGACCTTATTAGAAGGCCAATTAATTGAAATTGTTTGAACTATTCTTCCAGCTTTTTTTCTTATTGGTTTCGTAAAGTGCGCTTTCTGTTCCTGATCATATGTTATCCGAGGTTACGCTTCGTTCTGAAAGCTACTTGCTTCTCTTTGAATGGATTTTCTACACTCTAAGCATTTTTTTAATTACTGTCGTGAATATTGATGAGACGGACACATGTTTCTATAATTCTCACATTTTGTCTAGATACCTTTTGATATAGATACATAATAAATATTAAATTTCCCATTTAAGCATCTGGTTTATTCCTTTGTTTCACACATCTTAACATATCTTCAATATCCATTCCGTTTCTTTATAGAGAGACCGGACACATCGGGCTGAAATGACGACGACGGACGATATAAATTGTCTACATCTGTAAGTACATCACGCAGTTAATGAATAGCACTATTCATTCGGTTAACCGCACACAAAAAATTGATGTGCAGTTAGCCGAATGAATAGTGCTATTCAACAACTGCGTGATGTACTTACAGATGTTGTAGACTATTTATATCGTCCGTCGTAATCACGTCCATTTCAGCCCGATGTGTCCGGTCCGCCTGATAGACTGATAACAGAAGCAATTTCATCATTTCCTTCTGCTTTTCTGATCTTAATTCTCTGTATCGCTCGTCCATTGTTTTCCGTTATTTGTTCTTCATAGATCCTTACTTCTCAACATAGAATGACATAGATAACGGACTTAAATCGCTCCCTCTACGTTATAAATTGGGGCAGAGAAGATTTGTGCGCTACTTATATGGGTGGAGTAAGAATTATTATAACGGCGCAAAATTTAAATTCAATTTTATTCTTTTAAAACTTTGAATACTTAGAGATGCGGACCAAACTTTGACATTGATGTGTATAGTGAAAACATTTAGAGAATAGCACATACGCCATCACAAAGCTGCGCGAACAAAAAGTGCCAGGGGCGTAGGTGATTTCGAGGGCAGAGGTATTAGGGGTGATTTTTGAAAAACTTTATAATTGTGAAAATTAAGTTTTTTCATAAAACTACAATATTTCTAATGAATTTAATTGATATTGGGAAAGCAAATTATTATTTACAGGAGTATTAATGTGAATCTTTAAATCTATCTCGTTGTGAATATTCCTGCTAGTAACGAGCCATCGAAAAAATTCATAATTGGAGTAGACTGTGAAATTGGGTTGGTACTTTAGGCACTTCCACATAATGACCCATTACTTGATGCTTGACAGTTTCATTTGGTTTCATTGTTAAAAAGATTATGGCATTGAAATAATACTACAACAAAAAAGAAAACAAATAATTTATTTAATATCGAAATTATAATCAAAATTTACATATAGCTACAATGTAAGACTTTTTTAAGAATGAATTGGCACGTACCATAAGATAAATTTGTTTGTTGGGTCATTACTGAAATGGATGTATTTGGATTTTCATCAATAATAAGCTGAAGGGCTTAAATATTATCAGCTGTACGTTTAGATGGCCGTCCACTTCCAGTTTTTCGACCGACGCTACCAGTCTCTCTGAATAACTTTACACAATTTGTCAAAACATTGTAAAAATCATTGTAGTCAAACACTAATTCAGGATGTTCTTCACTAAAATCAGCCATGCATTCCGTAATTGAATACTGCCACTCGCCATCCTGTAGTTATCAGTAACTTTAGCTTCTATAAACATTCCGCTTATTATATTAGGACTATATCAACGTTCTACTAAATAGAAGCATTTGTAAAAATTTATATACATATTACATTCCCGCCGAACAAAGTCCGTTACTTTGAACCTCTTGCGGTAATGGTGGTAATCTATGATTTAAAATTCAAAAATTTAAATACTTCGAAAATAGACAACTCCAACACCTCTTCTGTTATAGTAATGTAGTGACTACTATTCACGCTACTTTTGTACAAAAACAATTACTTGATACCGGAGGCAAACATGTAACTCTAAATATTTACTTACAGATAAAATTTGAATTGTGGCTATAATATTGTCAGAATTATATGGCCCTATTTTTATGGAATTAATTTTTTACCGGTGCAGTATTTAGATTGTATTGTTTGCGTTTATAAGAAAAATTGATATTTTGTGCGCACCTTACATCGTAGTCCATTCATGGATACTGCCATGCTTGATTTTTATTCGAAAAATATACAGTGTGTCCACAGATTCATTCTCAACATCCCCATGTGGATCTCGCTTATTATGAGAGATAGAGATTTGGTTAAATGGGATCAAATACTCCAGAGGTAAAGTTGTACCAAACCCTATACACTAGCTTTGAATATTTAACGTACTTCGGGCGCTATTGCAAAAAAAGTGAATTTTTGTTTTTTCGATCTTCTTTAATAACTCACTTATTTTTAAAGTAAGACAAATTTTGTTTGCACTTCCTTAAGGCACTTTTTTAATGGGAATCTGGCGGTGTATTTAGATTTTTGAATACTGATATAGTAGTTGAGCTACAATGGTCAAGTTTCATTTTTCTTATGGGGGGTCATAGTTGGCTATGACACCATCGAAAACAATTTTTCTTTCCCTTTTCAAAAATGTATAATTTGTTATACCTGATGCCAAAACTAATTTCAAAAAAAAAAAAAAAATTGTTATATTAGCAGGTTAGAACGCTTGTGAAATTTGACAATAGGAAACCTTGGAAACACAAAACAATCTAAGATACAACTGTCATTGTTGGTGTTTGTTTATAGTTGACATTTAGTTTATGTTCTGTGAAAATTAACAAATCGAATAGCAAAATAAATACCTAGCATAATAAAATATAAAGTACCATTTAAATACTAAATTTAGTGATTATTATTAAATAATTTTGCTGTCATGGAGCCGTTTAGTAATAGTGACAAACTTGATTGTTGTCCGGTTACATTCTGTGTCACAAAAAATCGACGAGAGCTACCGAAATGTACATAAACCAGTATTCAGAACGCAGACAACCCCATTTTTCTACTTACAGAAATTTAACGGTAAATTTAATACATTATGGATCATTTACTAAGCCATATACAAAACCGCAGCGCATAAGTAATGAAACTAAAACTAATGTTTTACAAGCAGTTGTTGAAAATCCAAACACATCAGTTCGGGAAATTCAATATAACACCGGCGTTCCCAAATCTACTGCTCATAAAATTTTGGCCTCCCACAAATATCATCCATATAAATACAATGTATGTCAATCTTTAAGACCAGGGGATAATGAAAGACGAAGAGAATTTTGTGAATGGTACACTAGGCAATGCGATGATAATGATCATTTTTCCTCTCAAATATTATGGTCCGATGAAGCTAGATTCACAAACAATGGTTTACTCTATAGACAAAATTTACTATTTTGGTCTACAGAAAATCCTCATGTAATCAGACCTGCGCGACATCAAGTGCGTTTTGGATTTAATGTCTGGTGTGGCATACTAGGATCACGATTAATTGGTCCAATAATTTTTAATGAAACACTAACGTCCGACCTTTATTTGCATTTACTGCAAAATAATATTGAAGACTTGCCGGGTGAATTACCTTTACAAGAGGATCATAATTGTTGATTTCATCAGGACGGTGCTCCAGCACATAATTACAGAATTGTAACCAATTTCCTCAGTCAGCGGTTTTGTAACAGGTGGATTGGAACTCGTGGACCAGTTACATGGCCACCAAGATCTCCTGATCTGACGCCGCTCGACTTCTAGTGTGGGATTACATTAAAGCCCGCAGCTACAATAACGTAAATGAACTTCGTGAAAGCGTGGTTCATGAATATCGAGCTATTCCAAGGCGTATTTTACATAAAGTTGTTAAATCTACTATTTGTAGATCCTACTTGGAAAATAATGGTCAACTATTTGAACATTTTTTATAATTTGTTATTATAATTTTTTTTTAATAATATCTAAGTATTTTTTGAGCTGCCTACGTTTTTAATTTAATAAGTAATTGTTGCAAAATAAAGTTTTCTTCCTTTCTTTGTTTGCAAAACCTTCTATTGTGACAGTATGCCACCTGCTAATGTAACAATATGTTGTTTTATTAAATTTTTGAAATTAGTTTTGGTATCAGGTATAACAAATTATACATTTTTGAAAAGGGAATGAAAAATTATTTTCGAAGGTGTCATAGCCAACTATGACCCCCATAAGAAAAATGAAAGTTGACCATTGTAGCTCAACTACTGTAGCAGTATTAAAAAATCTAAATACACCACCAGATTCCTATTAAAAAAGTGCTTCAAGGAAGTGCAAACTAAATTTGTCTTACTTTAAAAATAAATGAGTTATTAAAGGAAATCGAAAAAACAAAAATTCACTTTTTTTGCAATAGCACCCAAAGTACGTTAAATATTCAAAGCTAGTGTATAGGGTTTGGTACAACTTTACCTCTGGAGTATTTGATCTCATTTAACAAAATCTCTATCTCTCATAATAAGCGAGATCCACATGGGGATGTTGAGAATGAATCTGTGGACACCTGTATACGCAGTCTGGAATCAATAAAGGTTTTAAGAACGTAGGTGTTAACTTTCGGATTTTACTACACTAATTTTTGATCTTCTGAAATGTTGTAAAAAGTAAATATGAAATATAAAGCGGTTTTAACAATTCTTTTAAATAAACTCATAAAATTTAGGAATACATTGTGTCAACAAGGTTACAGTTTACACAATGCTTAATTCAAATCCAATTGAAAGCGATAATATCATAATCCCGTATTTTTCATTGACTTATTTCTATGTGGTACATAATTTGAAATGATTACTCGTATGTATTCGTTATTGATTATTGTAGAAGTTATAAAAGGATAAACCGGATTTTAGTAAAAAAGATCACGAAATAAAAGTCATATGGCAATCTTTCGTAACTACAGGAAGGAAAGATTGTATATAATAACTACGAAGGTATTTTTGTTTTGTATACACAAGGAAGAAATACGCACTAACTAGGTTTCATTCCAAAAGTAAGTTTTTGTAACATTAACTTTACATTCATTAAAATTTGTTTTGTTTTGTAAACTCCAGAACCAGTGGCGGCTAGCGCATAAGCGCTGCAGTGCTGCAGAGCTCCCAAAAAATTGGGCGGGCGAACCTGTATTAGTTATAACTAGTTTTCTTTTACATAATTTTTCCGACATTTCTGATGTTTATAAAAGCGTAACATATTGTTATGAAAATTCTCCCCCAGTATATCAAAAAATTTTTCTACATCATCCTGTAGAGGACATCAAACCCTACAATTTGACACCTCAATCATCAAAATCCGACAAGTAGAAGCCGAGATATTCGCTTCCGAAATTCCAAATAATATTCAATAGGCGACCAGTGGAATAACCAACCTAATTCGCGCGTTCGCTCACTTGTTCCTTATCTGGTCCACACGAGCGTGCGCTCAGAGCTCTGTCAAACACCCGCGCGCACCCCGCTACCCCCGCTGGTGTCTAAAACCAATGCGTCATTTTAGCAGGCTGGTCGCTGCATTAAATGCAGCGAAATGCAGTGCATTTATTCCAGCGCGGAAGGCGATATGATTCGGTCTACGATAGGTCCAACTCGCAACGGGCCATAGGCAACAATATACGTATGGAACGTAATGCGGTGTGGCAACGTGTGTACGATGCCTATATTGAGTGACTTTCTTAAAATTTAAATTTATTTTGCAGAATTATTGATTTTTTTACTTTTATCTTTTAGAAAACGTTATTGTTTTTTTATTACTTAAAATTGCTTTATATGAAAAATAGTATACCATAAAAGTGTAAACAAAGACAATATACATTGAAACGAATATTCATTCAATTGTACTGTCATGAAATTGAATTTGTCAATCGTTGTTAAATTTGTTAGAATGAATAGATATTTATATTTATCGGAAAATACTAATACTTAAAGCAAACAAATAAGGTGTAGTGTTTTGTTATAGGAATGAGGAATGTATAATATCCATTTCTTCCTGCATATTGATTATGCAGCTGATGCTTTCGTAATATGCTCATATTTGTATTTCTACTATTATCGTGATGTTATTATAATACAGATACCAAAATCTCACGTAATATTTCCATCAGCCTTTTATTAACAATAAACAAGTAAAGTACAACTTCGTAGGTCGACAAACGCTCCAGTCTTCATTATCACTGTATTATACATGAACTGTAGGCTTAGTTTTTCGTAGAAATTGAAGTACGTGTCTGTTCCTTTGTAAAATTATAATAAGGGCAGGGGTTAATTTTATTCTGGCATTTTTAAAAATGCAGAGATCAGTTTTGCGACAGCATTCAGCTAATTACAATCTAAAATAAGCAACATTGTAACGTATTTTGGAATTGTGAATTTCCGTAGGTAATACACAAAAAGGAAGTATAGTTTAATTACAACTGTAGCTTCCTCCTGGTTTGAAGGAAGTCGGTATGTATCGACCGAAGTATAAGTTGAAATAATACAAATATGAGCATATTACGAAAGCATCAGCTGCATAATCAATATGCAGGAAGAAATGGATATTATACATTCCTATAACAAAACACTACACCTTATTTGTTTGCTTTAAGTATTAGTATTTTCCGATAAATATAAATATCTATTCATTCTAACAAATTTAACAACGATTGACAAATTCAATTTCATGACAATACAATTGAATGAATATCAATGTATACTGTCTTTGTTTACACTTTTATGGTATACTATTTCTCATATACAGATGTTATACCGATAGGACCAGATCGGAACGGGCCATAACAAGCAAAAAGTGGCAACAGCGAATCCCCTCTACGCGCAGTACCTTAAATTGCCGCACATTGCAGTTATGAATTTAGTAAGACTTAAACCGCGCAAGGATATAGTCGTTTGTATATTCGTTCTGAATACGTAATTTGCCCATTTGCTTCAGACATAACAAGGTCCAATTTATTATTATTATTGTATTCTTAGCTGCTACGGAAAAGTAATTTTAAGTAATAAAAAAACAATAACGTTTTCTAAAAGATAAAAGTAAAAAAATCAATAATTCTGCAAAATAAATTTAAATTTTAAGAAAGTCACTCAATATAGGCATCGTACACACGTTGCCACACCGCATTACGTTCCATACGTATATTGTTGCCTATGGCCCGTTGCGAGTTGGACCTATCGGTATTTAATATTTTCGCGACTATTTTTACGGTGCGGCGAGTTTAACGTAAAAACAATAATATTAGAGACTCTTATTTTTTTGTGTGACAATTGACAATCGTTCCAGAAATCCATTACTTCAGTGCGGAAGGCGAAGAAAGCACGATAAGATCGATGGGAGACAACCTCTTACTGCCCGTGCAAGGTAAATTTTTTTGTAAAACTTGCAGAACACCTTAAAATTTTTAGCACGAGCCGCCACTGTCCAGAACATAATTTTCTTTTAACATTCTCATTAACTAAGTAATATATTTTCTTGCAATTTGACCAAAATTAAAATTTTTGTGCTCTAAGATAATATAAAATTTAAATACATGACTGAAGTACATATATTATTAAGTTATAGGAAACTGCAGCCCACGAAAATAATTCTGAAGTAATTTTTATTAAGATGATTCTATTTATTAAAAAAAATAGTTTGAGCCAAAGTTGAAATAATTAAAAACGCTTTTAATCCGGCCCTGAATATAAAAAGATCCCTGTAGTTTTTTGATAACTTTCGTATCACGTATATGTGTATACGAGAAACGCAAAATTTTCGTTCATTCGGCCGTAGTGTGCTATAAAGTGCTTATCTTATTTATTACTTATTATATTTTAAACTTATATTGTGAAAATGGAACTGCAAGATAATGGTAAGCGAAGAATTCCACCTAGAAAAAAATAATACATACTTCTTGTATTATTTTTTTTTCTTAATATAAAATTTGTCTCCTATGTACTGAATAATTCAAAATTGTGTTTATAGAATTCTTAATTATTTTTATCTGACTATATTAAAAAGTACGTTGATTATAAAAAAGAGCTCGTTAGTTTTTGAGCAACTTTCATGCCAAATATATCGAAAATATGAAATTTATGTTTTTGTCGACTGGGATCCATTACAGTGGTAGTGCTTTAATTCTAAAACTCATGTTATACACATGCACACCTTCATTATTTTAATATTTTTATTTTCGATATATTTTATAATTTGTGAAAAATGAGGTATCGTAAGTAAAAGAACCTAAATTGAAAAAAAGTAATTTTTCTCATCCAAATTTTTTAATAACTCTTTGAACACGTGTACAGAACATAATATGTACGTAAAATATTTAAAAAAGTGTGGATAGGATTCGAAATTTAATTCAATTTTACTAATTTTAGAAGTATCTTTTCGTGTCTATAAATTTGAAAATATGTTGTAGTTAAAAATTAGTATTTTGACAATTTTCTTACCATTTATTTACGGAAGACATTCAATTTTTGTCCATACGAATATTGCATATTTTAATTTTAAAAATTTTCTAGCGTATTCATACATGAGCTTCATTTATTTTAATCTTTTCTACTTTTGCTATATTCGATAACTAGTGCAAAATGAGATATCGAAAAATCGGTCAAGGCAAAGAAAATACGTAAATTAAATTAAACATGAAATAATTTATTTTTGCTATCATACATTTTCAAGAACTAAGTATAAGATAAATATATAATAGATAAAATATTTAAAAAATGATTTGCTAGATGATTCGTAATTTAAATACTTAACATGTATTTGTTCATCGCACTACATGATAAATCTTGACAACACTAGCTTGATTAGACTGTATTAGACACCCTCAACATAAATTGACCCTTTTGAAAGATCATTTACATATAATATCTATCAGCTGTACAATATATAGAATATGTATTACAAAATCCTTGGAGCAAAGAACATTCAGGCGTCAAATATTATACTTTCTTTAGATACGATTTATGGTTTTCGGTTAGGATTTATATTATTTCTCTGTCTATCTTAATGATTCACAATTAAATATAGATCCTGCATCCTGTTTCTTTCATGTCAAAATTATATAGAATATTAGTGTCAAAATAGTTTAGTCGAACTTTTAATGTCGTTGATTATTTTATACTAAGTTTTGTGTAATAACGGTGAGAAGTTTTTCCATCCGTCTGAACCACACATTATTTCCATTGTAATAAATAAATATATTAAATACGAAAATTGAAATAAAAGATATTATTATAATTCATATTATTTCATGTTTACGTGAATTTGTAATGCTCAAAACGACCTTAAATATAAAAAGAATTTTTACTTTTTTGACAATTTTCCAAATAAATTTATACTAAAAACATTAAATGCTCATTACTTTAAACATTGATCAATCATGGCAGTGTCTTCAGCGTTTTAAGTAACTAAAGTAGAAGATACTAAATCTAAAAGACATGTAATCAAGGAAATTATATTATTATTATTTTAAATAAATTTACTGATTTTTCAAAAATAAATAACATTGTAGTTGGTATAATATTTGAACGTATTTAGTAATAAAAACGATTAGATATTTTATAGATTCCTGATTTATTGTATAATAAATAAAATAATTATTATTGCTGAGAGCGAGAAGAAATAATTACGAAAGTAGCAAATTTATTATTTATGGTGCGCATTTAATATTTAGTTAACAATCGTGGCTTTTAATTAATTCACACAGACTATTAAAGTTTACTAAACTTCTCTCATATTCTCCCTTAATGCATTAGTACTGGGTTACGCATCGGCCACTTTAAAAGTTTAATACTACTGTTTCTTTTACCCTACTCTTTCATTAAGCAGGAATTATGAATAGGCGCGTGATCTTGTTGAACTATCTAATCTAGAGCCGTGAAGATCTCCGCACATAATCTTCTAACACATTTTGGTAATTATGATTAGAAATAAATAAATACAAGTGATAATACATCATTCTAATAAAAAGCTCTCCGTATCATAACAGTTCATCTATGTCTCCATTTCACCAACCATGACGTGTTTCTAAACGAAATTCAGTTTCTTTTTATTAAGTTCTACAATATAGGTTTCTTCAGAGCTTTAGACCATTTTATATTTGAACCATTTTTCAGAGTTTGTCTTAACTCGTAGTATAGATAGTTTTTAGTTGTAATGCAGTTAAATATTTTCGAGTTGTCATACGGATAATTCGCAATTTATCAGTAAACGTCGCTTTCCTTCTAATTAGCAGCCAATAAATAAAAATTATAGATGATCTTTAGTTTCCGAGCAATTTTTTTTTAATATTAATTGTCCTCTTAGAATCGTTTAAATTTTTTTCGCAGTGGAATTTTTATAGGTACATTTTTACAGGTAAAGTACCTACCTTAAATCGTGTTGTAATTATTTACTAAATACTTTTCTTTATTAAACAAATGCAAATGCTTTTGTATTAATTTCGCTTCTAACATCAATCGGTACCTTGAGAAAAACAGCCTAGGTTTGTTCTAACAGACATAAAAAAAACGTAATCGTACATAGTTTAGGATTCGTTCTTTGTAAACATATTTCAATATATGTACAAGAGTTACTATGACTAATATTTAGATTTATGTTTGGCTGTTACTTCCTTTAGTATATGTAAAATATAAAATTGATGATTAAACTCTTTTTTTAAACATGTGTGCCAGTGTGTAAGAATAGATACAATATCAAAACATGTGGTTACACTTATTTATTTGATTAACATTTAAAAATATATTAATGGTGTTTAAAACATGAGGTGTTAAAAAATACAATTTTTCATCCAATGTAGTGCTCTTTTATAATTCATGTTAATAGTTATTGTAATTACTATTGTATTACTATTGTAATTATCAATTTCATTTCAATCAATTGTAACATAGGCAAGGTTTGACTAAGATGAAGAATATAATTATTAGTAACGAGAGTATACGCAATAAATTCACTGAACTACAAATAATTCTAGAAATTTAAAATCTATTTTGTATATGTACAAAATATTACACTTAAAAAGTTTCTCCACATCTCTCTCAGATTTTTAGTTTTTTTTAACAATATAATAATTTTTGACATGTTTATTTGTATTAACAGTAATTTCAGATAGGACAAAAATAAATTTTAAATTTATAATTGTATTTTGCAAAAATTTATGTTTATATTAACTCTATTTCCATATACGTATTTTGAAAAATCTTATTTTTGTAAGAATCAAGAGTAATCGACTTGGTTCTTTTTGTAATATACCGAAATATGTCTCCCACGTTCATTGTTCAGATCGCTAAGTTTAGAGAAAAGAAATTCACGTTCTGCATCCTAAATTTTTGTAGTTTTTTTTAAATTAACAGATGATTATTTATAATCTTTTTTCCTAAGAACATGTTGAATAACGTTTGTGAATGATTTCAAATGTTAGTTTAATAGGATTTAATCATTATCCAATCATCAATGGTCACGCAGTAACTTTCTAATTTGAGAGCAAATGAATATCCCGTCTTTTAATTTAGTTTTACTTAATTGCCGAAATCTGAGTTAAATTTTCAGTGTCTTGCACATTTAACAATTGCTTTTACACCAAGTCCCCATAGATCAGCGAGTCTTAATAGTACGGGGAAAGCCGCCTTAATTTAAACACTCTTCAATTTGTCAGGAATTTATTACACACCAAATACATAATATTTCACAAAATGCTTCATAATATAAAAAAATGCTAACTAATGCGTCTAATACATAATACATAATGTTCTCAGTTCCACCAACCTTCTCTTTACACCAACTTAACTCAAGTTAAGCGGCGCGAAATTTGAAATAATAATTCTGAGCCCTACAATAGGAAGAATATTTTTAACATTTTGTTGCCTTGGTTTAAATTATCTCTCGAAGAAATTAATTATTTATTCCTTTATAATCTACATATATTTAACACTAATTTTTATTCTTCTTTTTATAGGTATAAATATAAACTGCAATATTTTGTCTAACCAGATTTATTTATCATTTTATTTTAATACTTATAACAAGAAGAATAAAAACAGTAAATTCTTATACAAAAAATTCAAAATAACGGGTGTTCAGAAACATTCGAAGTCAAGTGGGCTCTGATCAAAAAATCGTATATCTTTACTTAAGTATCTGATTTGTAATAATTATTAAATGTCAACTGTTCTCTGTCAAAAATCAATCTATCTCAGACATGATTTCGTATTTTCAAGGACTACTTTGACTTTGAATGTTTCTGAACACCCGTTATAAGTTGAGGTAGGTCAGTTCTATTTTAGTTCGCGGTTATGGATTCGAGATGGGGCTAAACGCTGTCTCAATTAATTATCATGAAGTTATACTATTTTCTTGGAATTTGTCTATAATGGTTGTTTACCACAGACTTCTATCTATTAACCAAGACACACTACTGCGCTATATAAAGTGAATCCACAATGACAATTGGCCGCCATTTGCAATTGGGGCAAAACATTGTATAGTTGTATGTTCGTTGTAGTTACGTTTTGTGAATTTCGTGGTATAATTATTGATTAGTTTGTGTTTTTAAGGTATTATTTAAAATAATGTATATTTAAATATATAAGTAATTACATTGTTTTATCATAATAGACAGAAAATTGGAACAAAATGCCTAATTCATGTTCAGCTATTGGTTGTACAAATAGACATAGGACGGGAAAAAATATCCGATTTTATGGGTAATGTTATTTAATTTATCTAATATGTATAATAAAAGAATGAATTTTTAGATTCCCATTAAAGAAGAAAGAATTGCTTACTTTATGGTTACGTGCTTTGAAAAGGAAAAACTTTAAACCTACAAAATATAGCAAAGTGTGTAGTGATCATTTTGTTGAAGATGATTACTTACCTCGGCCGGGGACATATATTAAACGTCTGAAACCCGATGCAGTTCCATCTATATTTTCGCAATTTCCTTCATATTATCAAAAGAAGAAAGTAGAAAGAAAAAATATTCAACATTCAAAGCGCACCAACAGTAATGAAGTTGCTTCTACATCAAGTCAGTTTCAAATTGCAGAACATTCTCTTGATGTGATACCAAACGAAACACAAGTTTTACCAAGTACTGTTACTAGAGAAATCCAGACAAACTTATCGGGGTCTGAACTTGATGAAACTACAAATTCATTGAAACATAAAGTGAAAGTGCTGCAGCAAAAACTACGAAGACGTAATAAAAAAATTACAAATATTGTGGACTTATTGAAAACATTACGGAAAAGAAATTTGATTGAACAGCAAGTTGAGACTTTGCTACAAAACAAGTTTGAAGGTATGGCACAAGAATTATTTAAGAATGAGCTTCATAACACTGAAAGTACTAATATGGGTAGAAGGTATAGCAGGGAAATGAAAGAATTTGCCTTGACATTGCATTTTCATTCGCCAAAAGCCTATAACTTTTGCAGGTGAGGGTTGCATGTCTCTTATCTTTATAATTGTGGATCGGGACTAAATTGAATATTTGGCGTGAATTTGTTAGCATGTGGTATTTGGTATATGTTGGTTTTTAAGCAGCTTTAAATTTTTATGTTGTCATATAGTGTTTTATTTACTTACAGAACTATATTGAAATTACCACATCCATCTGCCATAACACGTTGGACATCTTCGGTGAATGCAGAACCAGGATTTTTTAAAGATGTTTTTGCAGTATTGTCAACGTTTCCTTTAGAAGACAGAGACTGCAATTTAATTTTGGATGGCATGTCTATAAGAAAGCAGCAGCTGTGGAACAATGCGAAGGGATGTTTTGAAGGGTATTGTGATTTTGGAAATAATTTTCAAATTGAAGATAGTGATGCACTAGCCACTGAAGCACTCGTTTTTATGTTAGTTAGTTTAAATTGTAAATGGAAATTACCAATTGGTTTCGTACTTCAGAACAAGTCAACTGCCATAATTCAAGTTCAGTTAATCAAAACAGCTCTAACATTGTCCTATGAATCAGGATTGAGAGTTCTTGGTGTTACTTGCGATGGCGCCCCTACTAATTTCAGTAGTTTAGATATGCTAGGATGCAAAATAAAAGGACATTTCAAATATTTTCAAACATCATTTAAATTAGATAATCATGAAAATGACATATGTTTCATACCAGATGCCTGTCACATGTTGAAGTTGGCTAGAAATACACTAGCAGAGTACCAACAATTTCAAAGCTCCGATGGAGTAATCATGTGGCAGTACATTGTAAAATTATATGAACTACAGAACGAGTTGGGATTCAAATTTGCAAATAAATTGGGAAAATCTCATGTGGAATGGAACATAACAAAATGAAGGTAAAATTAGCAGCTCAAGTCATAAGTTCTTCTGTAGCTGATGCATTGGAATTCTTAAAAAACAGAGATATAGAAATATTTAGAGATTGCAAACAAACAATTCAGTTTATTAGAGTAGTGGACAAACTGTTCGACTTTTTAAATTCTCGAAATCCTTATGGAAAAGGTTTTAAAAAGCCTATATAACCAGACAATTTGCAATATTTGGAAAGTGAAATAATGCCTTTAATTGAATATTTATTCACTCTGAAAGACATGAATGGATCGTTTTTGCACATGGGCAAAAAAAAAACGATTATTGTAAGCATAGCAACAGCTGTAAAATCTGTATTTATTCTTGCAAAACAGTTATTCAGTATGAATCCTACTTACAAATATTTATTAACATATAAATTATCACAGGATCACATTGAACAGCTTTTTTCAAAAATCCGTCAGAGATTTGGATTTAACAACAACCCAAACGTTGTACAATTTAAAAGTGCTATTAAGCAAATTTTATTAAAAAATAGCATTGCATCATCTTCTGCTGCTAATTGCGCAATATTAGATTCCGATAGAATTGGAAACATTTTCGAGATTTCTTACGGACGGCAAAAATTTTCTGAAGAAGTTAATCCTGAGGAAAGTGCTGTTGATCAAGATCTACTGCAAGCCTACGGCAACTTATTGTTAGACACAAATGCATCTCACACTGATCTTAAAGAAAATATTCTATATTATATTTCTGGATTTATTGTCAAATGTATTTGCAAAAGAATAACTTGTATTTCGTGCATGTCAGCTTTAATTTCGGCAGATAATACAAGGGAGCATAATTACAGCCGTACTACCTCATATAATGATTTAGTGTATTATAAAAATAGAGGAGGTTTGATATCAGCATCACGAGATGTTTTCAATATTGTGAAGGCAACGGAAATGCAAATAAATGTTTCTATAAATGATAGCAACTTTTCCAAAAATTTAAAAAATACAATTTTGTTTAAAGTTAAACATTATTTTGCATTAGATAATGCAACATTCAGAAATCTGTCTTGTGACAATGAGGCAATGTTAGGAAGTCATAAATTGCAATTGATATTTACAATATGCAGTAGTTATATAAAATTAAGGATGCATTCATTGTCTAAACATTCTGAAATTGTTAGTAAGCGACATTTTTTTAATAAAGTAGTGTTATTCTCGCATCAATAAAATATGTCGAAATGTATTTACAAATTATTATTTAAATGTATTTACACTTGTGCTAATGGTATTTTCTTTTCTTAATAATCTAATTAGTGTTGTATATTTTGTAGTGTTAAAAAATACTGGATATGCCTAATAAAGAATATTATTTCTTTAATTTTAGTTATGTAGTTTATTATTCAAAATTTAATGCATTCGTTTAAAACTTATTTGCGTATTTTATTATATGAAATGATTAATTTTATAAACAATACCCATGTACTTTTATTATTACTATTATAATAAATACTACTTCATTAAAAATGATTTCAAATTGCATTTTTTTTAAATTATCCCTATCCTTAAAGTAGCTATTTTGCCCCAACTGCAAATGGCCACCTACTGTCATTGAGGCTTCACTTTCTTAAGGTGGCGCTTAAAATAGTGGGGACTTTCAACAAACAAAATAGGTACGATGCCTCTGCATTGTGCTGGTATCTATGTTTGAAAAGTAGCATCAGGCAAATGGGTAGCTCCCACAGACTTCTATGTATGTATAGAAGTTTGTGGTAGCTCCAAATAAAGTACTTGGTGAATGGGTTGCCTATTGTGTAACATTAGCCAAATGTAGAATTTAAATATATTATTTTGGATCCGATGTTTACTGTAGTTTTTACACGATACTTCAACACGCATGCGTTGCGTCCGCTGCGTGCTTTGTTTTGTAACTTGTGTCTTTGTTGTTACCTGAATCTCTTGCGTATAATAGTTATTGTATATTTATATATATTTTTTTTTGTATTTGTTATTATTTTTGTGTTTTTTGTTGTTTATTTTAGATATTGTGGTGATAGTGTTTAATTTTGCATATTTGTATGGTGAGTAATTTTAGTATTGCAATATCCACATGGTTTTATTTTTTGTTGTAGTGTAGTTGTTTGACTTATCACGTGTACGTTTGGTTCGATTTGTGTGGTACAAAAGAAGCCCATTTCACGGTGATAGACACTGTCTATAGTGAGTACAGTAGATCATACATCTGTAATTAGCAATATTTCTATTATTTTTGGTAGAACTTAACTACGTCTGCATTGGATTCATAGTTATAGACACTTTTTATAGTGAGTAAAAAAGATATAACAGTTTTGCAATTATTGCATGCATTTGTTTAGGATTTTAAGTTTCCAATTTGCTGCTTTTACCACAATATGTATTAAATTAATACTGTACAATTAATTCTGTGCAAAAATTGTCTCTATGTTATTTTTTCTACGAATCATCATTTCAGAGATATCGCAATTTCAAACATCGAAAATACTCATATTTACTCTTATGCGACTTGTAATGCTTCATCGACTGTTCCGCATGAGTAAAATATGAAAGTATTTATATCATTAAAATATAATATTTATTATTATTTCGTATAGTTTTTAAAATTTTTATAATACAAAGAAATATAATATTCAGAATATTTTCAGATTTCCACACCACCTCTGAGGTAGTGGACTTAGCGCTCTTTTTTAACGTGGTTTCCCCAGTAGGCATACTCCACCGTCAATCTTGAAAAAAATTTAATTAGACAGTGCAAATATTAAATGAAAATTCAAACTATTGCATTGAATTGAAAAAATTGAACTATTGCGAATGATTATAATGAAATTAATAATTGTATATTTATGGAAATTGTAATCTGATTGAGAATCTTCAAGTGCTACTTCTACTATAATGTCTTCGTCGCTTCCTTCTTCTTCTTCCTGTATCTCTATAGATTCTTCTAAGAGAAGAGACTTACTGAAATGCTATTTTGACTGGGCTATATCTGATTTGTAATAATTATTAAATGTCAACTGTTGTCTGTCCAAAATCAATCTATCTCAGACATGACTTCATATTTTAAAGGACTGCTTTGACTTCGAATGTTTCTGAACACCAGTTATATCTTTTTCCACATGACAACCATGTAGTAGGAAGGAGTTAATTTTTTTTTTTTTAAATATATATGTAGGTTCGTTTAATCCGTTGTGTAGGGTTGATTGATTAATTAGGCCTGAACACTTCTTATATTATTTATTTTGTCAATAACAAGTATTTAACTAATTCATTATAATCATATAAGTATCAGTAATATCGCAGGGCATGTCTACTTTTGATGTTTCTATTACGATCGTTGATGACTGACTGCCTGACGCTGTCGCATCGATGTATTGCGCAACTAAAATCCTACATTCGGCCATCCGACTCTGAATCGGACTCCGATTCATCAAGGCCTTCTACCCATGCCTTCATGTATTCTGCGCATGTGGTGGTTTTGATCGGTCCCTCGTGTATTCCCACTGCTATAACATTATATCTTTCATTTGGTTTGACTTTTGTCACTTCGTATGGTCCTAAATATTTCTTGTGAATTTTTAAACCAGATCCAAATTGAGTTCTTTTAATAGCGACTAAGTCTCCTCATTTGTAGTTCTTCGGTTTCCTCCGGCGCAAATTATATCTTTCTCTATTCTCACGTTGCACTTTCAAAATTTGTTCTCGGCATTCTTCTCTCAGTTCCTCTCTTGTTTCATGGCTTCATCCTCCAAGATTTCTTTTAGCAGTATGTCTTCCTTATTTCTCATCTTAACTCCAGTTGTAAGATCTTTATTTTGCATAGTTTTTTGGTAAGCGGAGCTGTCGGTTACAATTTCGAACTTCGTTCCTAACAAATAAACGCGGAACTTCTTGACTGCCTGAATGATTGCAAGGACTTCGAGCTCATAGCTAAACCATTATTAATTCTCGGTCCGTCGTTTTTCTCGTGCTGTTCTTCCTCTTCCACCGCAGGGTCAACCTTTTCGTCGTCTTCTTAATCTTCGTCTTCTGCCGACTTCAGGTTCGTCGAGAAAGAACAAATGCGGTCTGCCACGTCGTCAACCGTTCCAGAAGAATTCAAATTGAGAATCTGGCACACAGCGATAAGGTCGGCTAGTTCTAGCTTTTGTGTGACTTCTTCCCTTTTCTTGAAATATTCGTCGGAATTCTTCTCGAATCCAAAACCAGTAAATGATCGCAGAGCCTTTCTGACTCTCCGCGGTTGGCCCTCATCTCCCAAAGAAATACAATGTAATGCCTTCATTGCCTTCAAATTACCATGCGTAATGTGATATTCGATTTCCGCAATGTCACCCAACGTTGCAGACATTTTGTAAATGTGCCAAACAAAATTGAATAAACCCTGTATATTACGTTTGAAATATTCGTCAAATAAATACGTTTCGTTTTGATTTTTTTTTTTTCAAAGAGTTTGTGTCTTACAATAATGTTTATTGTGTCTATTCTCTTTTTTCAACGTCGACAGTCAATCATCAAAATGTTACAAAATGAGGAAATACTTAATTCAACAAATAATAAATAAAATATCTTCCTGCCAAGTTACTTTACATAAACGTTACAATATTATTGTATATATTTTCTCAATGAATCAAATCTAACATATAAATTTAAAATGAGTATTTTACTTTGATTTATACCAATTTACTTCAAATACAATAAATATAAAACATTTGTCGGTCAAGCCGTATATAAAAAAAAAGGTTTAATCTACCTCTCGCTCTTCCGTCGCTTACTATATGAACAGCGTGCATTCAACGTCCCTTTCCCCGCAGCTCCAACGATGTATTCTTTCTCCGTCTTCGTCTTACATTCGCTAGCTTCTCCAATGACAGTCTTCACTGGATACCCGTCCTTCGCTAACGGTTCTTACTTGTTTGAATTCCGTAGAATCTCGGGCGAGCCTCCAAAATGTAGGTTTGTTTTGTTCCATTGTCTAGGGTTGGTTGATTAATTAGGCCTGAGCACTTTTTATATTATTTATTTTGTCAATAACAAGTATCTCATTCTTTATAATCATAAAAGTTTCAGTAATATCGCAGGGTATGTCTACTTTTGATGTTTCTCTTACGATCGTTGATGACTGACTGGCATTTATTTATTTATTATTCTCTGACTAAGAATACTTATTGAACTTGTTGTGTGCAGCAAAATGTGGAAAAAGCCTGCACCAAGTAGGGCCAGGAAACGTACCAAGCAATCTCTAGCTCCTCGTGCATTTTGGAAAAGGAAAAAAACAACAGAGTAAGTGCTTACAGAAAACAATAGTAATTTTCTAACTAATTTTTTTTTTAGAATGAATTGTGAACAGCTTTGCGAACAGCAACCACAAAGTGATAATGTTCAGGCAGATATGAATATGATAAATGTAATGCATGACTATTGGTAAGTCATAATACTACTATAATTGTATGATGAATGTTGGTCAACATCACCATACCAGCAGTAAAACAAAATATTTAGAATGTAGCAAAATTACACCAGAGCTTACAACAGCGTTTTGTACTTTCAGTGCTGCATCTAGCACAGTAACATGTTAAACTTCCCTGTCTCACGATGAAGTTCTTGCTCCATGGGACCCAAGCAATGAGTATGGTAGTTTTTTTTTTCTGAATACACCATATTTGTAATAGTTTTTAACGTACATAAAAATAACTATTAGTTTAACAACTTCTTATTGGTTAAGTTGTCAGTGTACATATATTTTGTAGCATAATGGATCATAAACTGGAAGTGGCCATAGATAAATCTGAAGACCCTATTGCTGCTATAACAGGAAATAGGATTGTTAACAAATAATATATTAAAAGTGCAATATGATCATGACAAAAAATGTACATTTGGGCGCCTTGCTGTTCACAACGAGAAACGCTTTGGTTTGTTTTCGATTTTTACTTTGAAATGTACATTTTGCAATAAGCTCTTTGGAGTTACCAGTGAGGAACCCGTCGGTCCAGCTAATAATACCTTAGTTGCAATGGTTAATGTTTCATATGTGGGGTACATTAGCAAATGGAAGTACTTACACTCAAACAACTGATGTCGTGAGTGCTTTAGATATACCCAGTATGACATATCCTACATTTCGGACAATAGAGAATGCACTTGGCGATCACTGGAAAGAAAGTTTGTGGAAATCTATGAAGAAGGCGGGAGATGAAGAAAGAAAGCTAGCTATTGAAAATAAACAACTCTGTGATGATGGTACTACATGGATCTATGTCTGTTGCGATGGTGGCTGGAGTAAAAGATCTTATGGACATTCATATAATGCATTATCTGGAGCGGTAAGAGTAATTTATATTTTGTGTACGATGTTTTAATTTCCATTTTTCTAGGCTGTTGTGATTGGCAAAGAAACCGGAAAAATGTTGTTTCTTGGAATCCGGAATAAATACTGTTGTATTTGCACAAATGTAAAAAATAGGAATGTAGCTCCTGGCAAACATAAATGCTTTGAGAATTGGAATTCTTCATCAACAGCAATGGAAGCAGATATCATTACAGAAGCCTTTAATACTTTCGCTATTTTTTAGATACAAGGGCAGCTCAATATAACTAGACGAAACTTTTGTTATTTTGTCGTTTACATAGATAATGATTTTCACATTTTTATCCAAAAGATATATCGTAATGAACAGTTGTGGAAGGAAAAAATGCTGCCCAAATTAAAGAGCTTTTACTTTGGATGCTTTTTGCCAGAACAAATTAAGCACTATACAAAGACAAACATACAGTGCAAACATGAAGTTGCAATTTTGTAGAGTAACTTTTATACAAACATAATATTATTATTATTTTAATATTAAACATTCATTTGACAATTGAGATTTTTATTTATAATTAACACTTTCGCCTATACTCTTTTACTGGCGCTGTATAAATGTAGGAGTATTACTACCGCGTTTTCCCATTGGAAAACCGGAGAATAAGTTAACCGACTGAGCATCAAAGTTGGACAGTGTTGTGGTGAATAGTGGTTCATCTTCATTCTAACCCACTATTCATAGCAACATGTACACGATCGTCCTGTCACAGTGTGTGTAGACGAAGAGGAGACTGCACTCCACAGTCTCTGCAATTGTGGTGCCTTAGCAAGGACAAGGTTTGTACTACTATTATTCAACGACTACTTCGAGAAAGTTCTAGCAATGGTAGCAGGAGATATAAATATTGCGCTGTTATCGGTCACTCGAAGTTAGATGATTCGCGATAGCAAAGCCAGTCAAATCGAAACATTTAAAATTAATGAGTTTAAGTGCTTTCTTTTGACTTTTCTTTGTATTTGTATATACATAAGTCTAAATAAATCAAGTTAATTTGTCAATTATGTTGTTTCTGTAAACCTGAACCTTCTTTTTAATCCTCGAAAAACGTTACAATAATATTGCGATAATGGCTTCTGCGATTCAAGTGGCACTTATGTACATGGTACACTAAATTCTCCAATAGCAATCATTAAATCTTCTGGATCTTTGTTTATTTTTGCATATTTTGTAAACTGAGTATTGGAAAAGACGATGTTGTGTGCTCTGTTTTTTAACTGTAAAACAAGTTGAACTAAAAAGGTAAATGAGATAGCAGGACGTGTTTGTACATTTATTAATTTCCTTTTGTGCCATTTTTACTTCGAAAATGTTTATATACATATGCTTCTATTCAGGCGCGGCTCGGGATGACGTATTTTGGTTTGCAGTACAATGATACGAGTGCCTCGTGTGTTTTCGGTGTTTACTAAGCAAACGTTACAGTTAGTACACGAGAATACACGAAGCACTCGGATCATTGTACTGCACACCCAAATACGTCATCACGAGCCGCGCCTGCTTCTATTGTTTACTTCTACCTGCATATATTTAATTGGATAGTATACATACATTTGATTCCATTGTAGTCAACATTTTCTTTCTCCTTTTTGTCTACTTCATATTTTATAAGACCGGCTTTGGACATTTTATAAAAGAAAAAGGAATACATTTTTATGGAAAATAAAAGTAAAGTCACAGCATTCTTTGCTTGTATTCTATATTGCACAATGTAGAATTAAAGGATTCGGTCAGCACAAGAACGATCTAGGTGACAATTCGGCATTGAATAACATAGTTTTTAAAAACACTTGCAGTAGACAACTTACGATACATTACATCAAAGATCATTATTAAATTTAGGCGTTAAATTTTCCAGCGCCATCTTTTGGGAAGATGCTAAAGGTTACTTGCTTTGCTCTTTCCATATGTTATTTACAGATTGCTTCTTTATCCCCAAAATCTTATTTCGAGGGTTTTGTAAAAATTAAGATTACTTTGGAGTTTCTGAAAACTTTATATTAATAGCCTAGGTCCTACAATTGGCCTAAGACTAATCTTTTTATTTTTTTCAAATTGTGCAAATTGTGGATGAAATTAAAAAAGGTAAAATTGCTTAGGATAATTGTGACAACAGTTGGATTGTTTTCGGTTTTGAAAACATTACTTTTTCTATTTGTATAGGTCAAAACCCATGAATTTGTATTTCGTACCGACTTCGTGCTCTCTACTTTATCATAGCGCCCCTTAACCAAAGCGGTGTAGGAACTTGTGTGTCTAGTATGTATAGAAGTCTGTGTTGTTTACAGAATCGTAAATTTTACGAAAGTAAGATCACAGACTAGTAAGATATAATTCGATATAACGGGTGTTCAGAAACATTCGAAGTCAAGTGGGCTCTGAACAAAAAATCGTATATCTTTACTTAAGTATCTGATTTGTAATAATTATTAAATGTCAACTGTTGTCTGTCAAAAATCAATATATCTCAGACATGACTTCATATTTTCAAGGACTACTTTGACTTTGAATGTTTCTGAACACCCGTTATCAATCCATTCCATGTTTTGACTTACGCTATTAATTTTCATCCATATGAACCAAATCAACACTTCTGGCTCAAATTCATTACTTATAAAATATAATTGTAGTTAAAAGTAATAAAGTAGATTATGTTTATATCCTAAATATTCTAAATTTCATAATATTTTTTATTCATTAGCTAAAATTTGCTATATTTATTAAAATTAATTTTAATAAAACGTCAAGAACAGCATGCTTATGAATGAAATTTTCCGTGATGTCTGTCAATCATTTATCTCATGACATGTAAGTTATGTATTTATTCAAAGAACATATTCAACAAAAAATCATGCCAGTCTGAATATAGAACACATAAAATGTATTTATTTACTATAAAAGCTTATTTAATATAGAAGAACCATGACAAATTTAAAATGATCATATTTCCTTCTAATAATATTTTAAGATGCACTAATTGGCACTAATAGAAGACCGGAATAAAATTCAGCCTGCATAATGTAAAAGTTAGCACAGCCTATGATTTTCATTCGTTACGAAAATGTACTGATAAATCTTACCAATGTTTCATGACAGTGTTTTAACAATTATTTTATTTAGGCTTACATTTAGATGCTGTGTAAAATTTTGACAATTTCATCTGCTTTTATTTACATTCAGATCCATCGAAACCAAGGTCGTCTAAACCACCAGTTGGGTCAAGAAATCCGCCAACAAATGAAACTGGTACGTTAAATAATATTTATATCGAAAAATTTCTTAACGCATTGGTGGAGACTGTGGCTTGAAAGAAACCAAAAAAATCCCTAACCACATATAAGTCAATAAACTCTAAATACGTATTTCGGCAACTAGGTTTCATCTTCAGTTAATAGAGTAGTAATCTGAAAAAAAATTAGTGTCTTTGGCTGAGGTACAACCTTACAGATATGCTCTTCGCCAAATCGTGGGATAACATTAAATTCCTAACATTAAAACAAACCCTTATACACAACCCAACCAATGTGTAAAAAATATAGCTGTTTTTTTGTTAATTTATCGCCCATGTATACATAAATCAAATTAAAATTATCTCTCTTCAATAAATCTTTATAAAATCAGATGAGACAAAGCGACTTCCAAAGATGTTCAAACGAAACCAGGGCCATCAACATCACCAACCAGGGCCAGGACCAGTCAACCACATTAAATAATTTTTATATCGAAAATCATTAATGTATTTAAATGTAATCAATTTTTTCAATTCATTGTATATATTGTGTAACTTTTTTAATTTAATTTAATTTGAAATGTGAAATATTTTAATAACATTTTCTTTTCTAGTCTAATGTAAATAACTAGGTAGCTACTACTAATTACAATAATAATTTAACCTATATGCTAAGTGTTCTTTTTTTAATAACTAATAAATTATAAAAAGGATTATTTTGTTTTTATTTCCCAGCATATTCAATTCAACCCAAAATACGTCTGCCTGACTGTAAATAAATGAGTTTAAGAACGCATTGTGAGGGTGTTAAAAATTCTAATTGTGATTTTTATTTGTCTATTCTATTTGACATTAATTTGAATATTAGAAACATTACAAGATGGCACCATATATTTTTCCACACAATTACGAGAATGTAATGATAAAGTTATAAAGTACAAAAATTAATTCAGAAAATTTAATGGTGGCGCCATCTAATCAGCATGTCGAAACTGCAGCGAGGCACAATTTAAGTTTCAAACCCACGACTTGGTTCACTCCCGTAGTTTAGCGATTTTCTAGAAGATGGCGCCACATATTTGGAATTATTTAAAATTTTAATTTTTAAATAATCAAAAACTTGATTTATAGCACATCAAATTGCTCGTCTCAATGTGTGGATTACGAATCCCTAACCAAAAATGCAGGTCCTTTTGTCCTTCACGAGTTATCCGGCTTCAAAGTTCGTTCAAATCAGACTTTCAAGATTTTATTTCTACAAAACCGTACAATTTACGCCCTTGTGCTTTTAATATGTGACTCACACATCCTTCCTATAGTATTTAAAAAATTCTGCGCTATGATTTGATATGTTCTCCAAACCGACCAAAAATCGAAAATTTCCAAACCAACCTTAGTTCGAATTAAAAAAAAAAATCGATTTCTTTCTAATTTGGTATACTTACGTACTTTTGCCTCCTAAAAACGATACTGCCATTTAAATCGCGGTAAAACTCATAATTTACCCTCCAAAATTAATTTAGAAAATTGTTTTTAACATGATTCATAAAATAAATTAATAAAAAATAAACCTACCGTTTTGATCAATGACGCTCTGAAGACGTCGTGGCATTGAATAAATTAAATTCTGTGTGTATTCTGGTGCAATTTCTTGCCAACAGTTTTCGATTGCTTGCCACAACTCTTCTGAATTGTGAGGTCTAAAATTGGTATTATAAATTTTTTTAACCATACTAGCCCAGACATCTCAATAGGATTCATGTCGACACTGTTTGCCGGCCAAGGTAAATACAGGCACTCTGTTCTCTTCAAACCATTCCGTAGCAACATGCGAAGTATGAATGGAGCTGTTGTCTTGTTGAAAAATAAAATTTGCATCAAATATTTGTGTTACAGAAGGTAGCATTACATTGTCTAATATAGTTCTGTAAATATTTCCTATAAATCGTTCGTCTATTCTCCAACAAATCCCTGGTCCTTGAACGCTGATCCAAGCCCAAACGTTTACAGAGAAACATCCACTTCTTTTTACTTGTTGAACGTATTCCTGTGAATACCTGTTACTGTTGCGTGGTCTATATAATCTTACTCGACCGTTATGAGGGTTGAAAAATCTTTTCATCAGAAAAGATGACATTTTCCCAAAAATTATTATCCATATTTACATATTCTTCTGCAAACTCCAGACGTCGTTGTTGATGCGCTTGAGTTAAAAACCTTTTTCTAGCAGCAGAATAGTTTCTTATATTAGAGTTTTTAGTTCGACGAAGAGCTGTTCTATGCGATGCAGTTTCTTCTTTTGCTGCTACAGCGGTAGAAAAGGGATTATCCCGGAGGTAGTTAATAAGTGCTGCATCGTTATCCGCAGTAGTAATCTTTGTTCTTCCTGATCCAACATTTCTTGTTAATCTTGCTTCATTAACCCATCTCTGCTTAATTCGCAAGATAGTATTTTTACCCACATTGAACTCTTGAGCAACTCGTCGTATTGACCACCCGTTTTCCAACATAGTCACCACTCTAGCTTTATTAACTGTGCTTAAATGTTGAGGCATTTTCAAATCGAATAGACACACGGAATTAAATACAGATGTCAAAATGACAATCAATGACAATTATTAAATTAATTTCCGATTTAAAAAAAAATGACTTTCCAATTTTACTTATTAAAATGATCATTACATATATTGAATTTCATTATTAAAACATTTTAATCATAAAGGTGAATAAAATTAATCAAAACAGTGAATAAAATGTTTCTAGCAACAATTTATTCACACTGCTATTGACAACAGTAGCAGAGCAGTATATCGACGAATCAATTGCTCAAAAAATGTCCACGTCAAAAAAAATTTTGACAGATGTAAATTCAAATGAAAGGCCTGGAACTTCCACTGCACTTGACCCTGACGAAAGTAGAGTCAACTTAGCTTGCACTGTACTTGACTCTGACGAAAATAGAGTCAACTTTCCTGGTTTAAGAATTCATCAAATTATTAATAGTACAATCAATATTCATGTAAATAAGGTATTTTTAATAATATAAAATATTATTAAATATAAAATAACGGGTGTCCGTAAATGATTGAAGCTGACAGCTACTGTCAAATTTTGGTTAAGTTTGTAACACTACATTTGATTGCGATCGCTAATTAATCGCTAATTAACATTAGCGTCGCACGCGGTACTTACTTTCAGCATAATGATTAAAATTGTTTCTTAAAATCAAGTACAATATGCTTACTTTTGGAAAAGTTTTTTGCTAATTAACATTATTTAAAAAAATAATTGTAAAATCATAACTATAAATTCATTACAATGACAAAGATACAAACATTCTTTATTAGTAATTTTTGCAATTACAAAAAATGTTGGAAATGTTGACCTTGCTGCTGCAGACATAAATTAACTCTTCGTTTCATATTTTCGAAAACATTTTGAAGTTGTTGTTGTGTAATCACTTGAATCTCGTTTTCAATTGCTTGCATTAATTCATCTAAATTATGTAACCTATTTTTATAAATGCTATCTTTAATCTTTCCGAACGTAAAATAATCTGGAGGGGTCAAGTCTGGTGACCTTGGTGGCCATCTACCTTGGCTAATAAGACGATCGTCATAGAATTCTCTTAAAAAGATCAATGTCGCTTGCGCAGTATGGGCTGGAGCATTATCTTGCTGAAAAAATCCACTTTCCAACTCGTCATCATGGAGTTGGTCCACAAATTGTTGTAATATATCTCTATAACGTGCAGCATTAATCGTATCATGGAAAAATATCGGTCCTATTATTCTACGACGTAATATTGCTGCCAAAATGCCATCTTTTATAGGGTGTAGTTCATTTTCAATAAAGGTATGCGGGTTTTCTGTTGCCCATGTTCTATAATTTTGAGAATTTACATAACCGGATAAGTGAAACCAAGCTTCATCCGTAAAAAAGGTTAGATCTAATACTTCATTATTGTTTATGTTTTCATTAAACCAATTACAATATGTTATTCTTGATACAAAGTCAATGGGATATAATCGATGGACTACGGAAACCTTATATGGAGGCTCTTCTTTAAAGCTTTTGAGCAAGATGTTTTGCTTAATCCTAGAAAGAATGAAGTTAAACCTATTTCTCAGTACATTTTTATATTATTACCTGTCTGTGCTGATAACTTTCGCAATGACTTTTTTGGACTATCTTCAATACATTGCTGAATATCATCAACAACCGCTTGAGTAAGAAGCGAAGGTCTTCCAGTTGATTTTCCCGTACAAATACAATGCTTTGTTTCAAAGCGATCCAAAACTCTTAGCTTATATTGAACAAAGACATCATACGGAATATTTGCATCAGGAAACGCTTCATTAAACTGCGCTATGCATGATTCTACAGAATAAGTCCAGCTTCCATCAGCATTGTGTGTGGCACTCCGAAAATGGGCCATTAAAATGAAAGCGTTTTGCTCCGCCGTAAAGACCATGGCAATATCGTTAATAAAATCTGAAACACATATTTAAACATAACCTCGCTGGAATTTAATATCGAATGTTACTTACGCAAATTTTACAAACTTATTTTAGTAGTTATGAAAACCAACAACTAATTGTCAATAAAAGGAAAAACTAATACGGAGATGAAAATTGAACAGAAAAACTATAATAAAACCCAACGAAAAATACACACGTGCGACTATAACCATATAGGAATAAACCAACTGAAATTCTCAGGAAGGTGAACTTTATGGACGAAAAACGCATACATTTTGACAGACGTCAGCTTCAAACATTTACGGACACGTGTTATTACATTTTGTACTAAAGGCGCATGACATATCCGATGCCAACTGAAATTGTTATGCCAACAACCAGTTTAAAATATTACTAACAAAAACGCATCTATAACGTAGTTTACAACTAATATTATGGAAATATTGTCCAAATCCTGAGTATTTAAGTGGACCCCCATGGACATAATAATGAAAATCAGAAATAATATTGTCACTTTATTGACCTCTATCGGAAAACATTAAGTTATTAATTTGGTTACTAATTATAATCAAATTTAAATAGTTCAACTTAAGGGCGCGGGGCACTAAAATTTCCTAAGGGCCGGTAAGAGCAGTTACATTTAAATAGAACAATATATTTCGAACTGCCGCTACTAGTCTCATACAAGTTTAACATTCTTTTAAAATTAACATAACAATTAACTTCAATTAAAATTAGAATTTGAAGCGTGGTACTGTCACTGTCAAAATAATGCGTGATAATGCGTTACAGTCAAGCAGGGTTACCAACTATTTAGATGCGTAATATCGTACCGCGCACTTCAAATTACCGTACCAACCTCACTCATTACCGTACATATTACAAAATGTTAGAAAAACGTTTTCTATAATAAAATAAAATAGGTAAGTAAATATGCATTTTTTTTATTTTCAAAAAAGGTAACAAAATTGACAAAAATAAATAGATAGATAAGTATAATTTATACACAAAAAAAGCACTAATCATTCAATTCAAAACTAAAGTCATCATCGGACCAACGTCCTGAATTCTAGATAGAGATAATGTACTTGATGCGCTTGACGTAGACGTCCCTTTAGAATAAATTTGTTTTGTAGTCATACGACTTAACATATCGCGATTCGGCTCAAAATTAATGCAATTTTCGCCAGAAACTCTTACACATTGTTTACTCAGTAAAGTGCCATTTACAGTCTTAGTTATTAGCATATTCCTACTTTTAGTTTTAATTGCGTTTGTTTCTGAAAAAATTCTTTCGCCAGCGGCATTTGAATGTGGTAAGCTAAGAATATTTAGAACGAATTGAGATAAATCGACAAACACGAAGCTATTATTGTCATTGGAGAAATCTTTTAATTTTCCCCAAAAAACATCGACATCGTCATCTACATTAAATGTGCCTGGAGGAAAACTAAAGCCGGGCAAAAGTCGCCACTGATCATCAATCGATTGGCGATTTTCAAATTCGTAAAATCTTCTAAAATTTTGGACGTAACAATGGAACAACAATGGAAGTAATGTTGGATATTGTTTTCGTATGCTATATGAAAGAGAATTTTTAGGCATAAAAATATGTAAATGTGATAAAATTACGTCTTCGAAATTATCTTTTTTTTATTTCTGTGCATAATACTTTTAAAAAATCTTTGGAGCGATCATAAAAGTAATTTAAAGAATTTGGATTATTTTGAATTTCTGGCTTCTTTATTTCGTTCATAACGTCTACACCTAAATATAAATTAAAATTTGGTAGTATATACGAATTGTTTTCTGGATCAATTGCGGTAAAGGTGTCTTGCGAACATACTGATTATCTAAATAGTACTGTAAAAGTTCTGTATATTTTTCTTGAATGGCACTATGCAAAATACTTTTTCTGATTGAAAGAGCAAGTTAAGGCCATTTATTTTAGGCAGAATAAAATTTAAAAATAAAAAATATAATTTAATAAACGGATCATTCAAGCTATTATAGATTTGTTCAGTAGATAAAAGCCGTTGGTCTAAATATTTTGCAGTGAAAAATAATTGAAGAGTTGACCATTGCTTTAGCAATAGTGCAACTACTTGCCCCAAAGATAACCACCGAGTTTGTGCTGGATGCAAAAGTTTATAAATTTCCACTTCGGCAAAATGTTGAAACTGACGAAATTCAAACTGTCTTTTACTGCTAGTCTGAAAAAATACACCAGTATGATATTTCAGTGATGAAGAGAAATATACACATACCTTGAAAAAATTATAAACATTCCTAGCTAAATCTTCACAATTCCTCGGAAGACTTTTGCATGTTTGACTGCAACAAAGGTGGAGAGAATGGCAAATACATTTAAAAATTGCAATTCCATCACAAGCTTCTCTAAATCTGGATGCCACAGAATTATGTTCTCCCATCATTAAATTGCACCCATCTGAGGCAAACCCCACAATATTGTCGAGGGATACTTCCTTTTTTAAGAAAGTTTCAACAATTAAATTATAAAGATGTTCAGCAGTGCCTTGTTTGCCCGTATCATCTTCCGTAATAGTTGGTATGACTTTCCATAATAGAGTTTCAATTTTTTTATTGTCTTCTGAATAGAATCGCACCACGATACATGCAGTTTTTGTTATACTGACATCAGTAGACTCATCCACCAACACACTGAATTTTGTCAGTTTCAACTTTTCTATAAGGTCTTTTTTGTGACTTTTTGCAATAACGTTGATCAATATATTTCGCAGTTTCGTCCTTTTTAAAGATAATTCTGCTGCAATTGCGGAGTCTGGGAACACCTTGCTTAAAAGTGGTGACAAGTGATCTATTGTTCGAAATGAAATGCATATTATGTTCTGCAAAAAACGCACATAATTTAATTTCAGCGATTTTAACTTCGTCCCTAGCTTTCACGTCAGCTTTCAAAAAAGTTTCGAAAACAGACGATTTTGTAGTCGCTTTTGCCCTTGCGTTTTATTGATGTTTTTCGGAAATTGCGTGTTTTTTTATACTTGACAATTCTGGCATGAATTCATTTTTACACCAATTACATTGTGCCTTAAAAACATTGTTAGGCACAGGGCGGAGCCATCCTTTAAATTCAGCTGCATCGCACCAAGCCGTACGAAATTTCTGTAAAAAAATATAGTAATTCAATAGGTATACAATTTATGCATTTTGCGGAATAAAAGTAGAAAGACACTAATTAGACATCAAAGTCAAAAAAAATTGATTTATTAACTCATGTTGCGTAAATTTATGACAAAGATGGATAAAAAGTACTTACTTGCTTTCTATGTAAACTTTTACTTTTTTTAACTGTACTAGGGCCTTCATCGTCACTGGACATTTCTTTATTCACTTTAGCAACTTAAGCGATTCAAATATATGACGACAATGAACACAGCGTACCGCTTAGTTCTATTTATAATCTTAAGCAAGAATTTTTGTTCGGGACTTTACCTATTTGCATTCAATTTTAAAACTTCCTTAAAAAAACGAGCTAAAAGACAACTAGACATTTCGTAATGTATTTAGCCTACTAAACAATAGAGGGATCAGAGCATTCATTACACACGGCTGCAACATTTGAATGATTCCGTAATTTTATGAGAAAATATATTTCAGTGGACTTTATTGAGAAAATATTTTTTTTGTAGTCGGAATACCGTACATTTATTATATATTTCAAAATAAATGCGAAAACTACGAAAAATATATGAGCAGCCAACATCGCACTGTTGTAATGTTGGTGATCGCCCCTCTGCATACCGAGTGATACATAATCCGTAATTCTCTGTTAATATTTTGAACGTGACTACATTTTCATTAATTTTTTAATTATTTTGAAATTTTTAAAATTATAAATGTATATAATGTGTTGATAAATAATAAATTAATTTAAAAAAAAAGGTAGAGTCAATGTCTATTGTAACAGAACGTATTATTTAAAAATTGTCAGCGGGGAATCGATCGTGCGTCACTGTCGCAAAGCCTTAGATAGAGAGGGTATATAAGTGCAAGTGTATACTTGAGTAGTTGCGGTATATATCTATGCATCATTGGTAGTACGTATTATGTATTCCGTAATGACGACCAGCGCTCTAACGTTGATAGAGATAAACATATGGTGGATTCAGAACTATATACAAAACATCTTTTTGTGTGTATTTTGTAGGAAGGTGTGATAACGTAATGCAGCTGTGTGTATGCAATCAATCTGAACCAGGCCACAGCCTCGTTCCAGTAACGCATGTTACAAATACGTCCTCGCTGACGCAAGTTGTTTCCAAACACAAGCCAAACACAGCTACATGTCAGGGTCTGTATTACATTCCCTAAGTAGTCCGAGGACCTTCTCTTATGTATATATACTGTAGTGTAAGAAGCATCATGATCATTCTATTCTCATTCTCATTCAGAGTCAGAGATTCAGTCTCCATACTAGTTAGTAAGAATGTATATAGTTGTTATGCAGTTTTAAGTGTTGTTATGTATTAAATATATGTTACCCGAACTATGTGTATCATTTAACGGGACAACGATAGCTGCGTGACGGCTCAACGATGTAGCCCTCAGGACCAGGCTAACATCACGTGGCGTCCTGCCACGAACGTGCACAAACGGCACTAATACCTCATGCCGATCCTCCAGGCACTTAAGGCCCCACTGTTAGCACATGGCGATACAGCATAAGGGCTTAAGGCCCCACTAGTATTACAAAGGTGACAACATTATATTTCTATTTTTTTTTTTAATAAATACTATGCGATTTTTTTTTATATTTTACAAACATTTTAAAGGCTTCTTGTAATATTAAAGTAAGTTTGTGAATAACTTTATGTTTCAATAAACATGTTTGACATAATAAACAAATTCATTTCTATTTGACATTTTACAAAATTTACTTTTGTCCATATGGAATTAGTAAATAGGTTTTCATTTAATTATAAAAATTATCTATCTATCTTGATACTTTTCATTCGTATTACTACAAAGAAGTATGCGGACGACAATTTATTTTGCGTACATAATATATACTATTTTTTATATTGATAAGGTTTATAAGCAAAAGAAGTAAATAATAAAATTCAAATAGGCAAATATATTATTTATAATAATAACCAAAAAAAAATATACAACAATAATAACAAAATATTGTGGAACTTTAATTTAACGGACAATAAATATTATACATAAAAAACAATATTGTACAGGCTAGTTTATTTGATTAAAAACAATATGCTGTGAAATAGCAATCTAAAACTTTATTTTCTATCAAACGAATCAATTATATTTCCACGTACTGTGGAATAATTTTTTAAAAAAAGTTTAAATAGGGTTTCACATTAAAAATAAGCTACAAAAAAGTTGAAATAATATAAGAATAAAAGTACGTAAACAGACTATTATTATTAGGGTTGCGATCTTTTCGGTGACCACGCGGCAATCACATGCACATGTATAAATAACCCATTCAAAGCAATATTATAAATAGAGTGGACCAAGCCGGAGCGATATTTGTAAATATTTCATATAAAACCCGAAAAACTATAATAATGTATCATGTATCAATGTTCGCGATAGTATATCTCTAGATATTAATAATGTTAAGCTTACGGGAACCAATTCGTTGGTCACGCCTCTACTTTCGCTCCGAATTGGTCCACTTTATTTATAATATTGCTTTCAATGGGTTATTATTGTTATTAATACATGTGCACGTGATTCGCGCGTGGTCACAGATAATATAGCAAACCCTAATTATTTTATTAATAAATATTTCAGTACTATGTTAGGTATGGCTCTAAAAATAATTGTGACTAATAGTGAGACATTAATATTGCTAATATAAATATTTATAATAATCGACCAAAAAAATTCAAAATTATAAAAATTTTTTTGCCGCAAAAAAAAACGTAGCTTTCTCGGCTCTAAAACTAAATTTTAATATTTGCTTCAACGACCATAATTATCAATAGTAGATTGGAGCCCCCTTTCCATGTGAATTCTAATTTTCGCCTCATTCAGGCGCGTAATTCTACTCGTCCCTTTACATCTGGTTTTGTTTATATTACTAACACATCTCTTGAAATGGGAAAAAAAAACCATTAAAAATGTATATACATACACCCTTTCATATAGCATTTTACACTTTGAGGCGAAAATTATAATTCACAATATTTTCATATAGTATGAATGTAACTTAAAGACATTTATCAGTTTTATTATTATACGGATTGAAAGGTGTAACAGTAAAAAATTAATATTTCGTTACAATATAAAATATTGATACAATTATTTATGAGCCATTGATCACTCTCAACCAATATATAATAATTATCAAATTCAAAAAATTATATTGACTAAAAAAATAAATAATGTATGCTTTTTTAATGTTTAAAAACATCAGTCTAGCATGCTTATTTTTCAATAGTTTTATTCGATTCAACAATAGTATAATTTTTAGCGAATAAATCGATTTTGAATTTGTTTTATGAAAATTATTAATTTATGTATATATAATTAGAAGAAACCCATATTACAAAAATCATAGATTTGAAGAAAGGTTTCTTCATTTGATTTATTCCTTAACTCAATGTGTTCCATAAACAGCTTAGGAAGAGCTACATAGGGATTCTATTCGGATAAGGAAGCTGTATTTAACTCCGTATATACAGTGTGGTCATAAAGTTTGGAACCAAGCTTATAACCGCATTATTTTACATTTTTAGGAAAAACGCTCGGACAGGTAAATTTTATTTTTTAAAACGCCATCTTTTGACATACAATTTTTTTCTATGACGTCTTTGGTTTTCGAGTGATGACGTTATCAACACTTTCTTTAAATGGCAACCATATAATTTTTTTCTCGTTGTTTGGTAGATCTTTATATCCACCAAATAGTGATATAAAACAATTGGTATGTTGCATCACAATTTTTTGGAAAAAATGATATAAATTTAGAAAAAAAAACGAAAATTTTATTTTTGTACAAAATTAAAATTAAATTAAAAAAAATACATCTGAACTTAAATTTATTGTAACAGTTAACGTAAATTTTCAAAATGGACCCCACCAACCAACTGACACTGTCCCAGCCGAGTGTAAACACTTCGTATACTCGCCTCAATTATGTCTGGGGATATTTGTGTAAGTTCTACGCGAATTCGTTCTTTTAAATCTTCTAAATTGTTCGGTTTGTTAAAATACACTTTCGATTTCAAATAACCCCACAAAAAAAATTCTAGCGGAGTCAGGTCAGGAGAACGAGGTGCCCCTTCTATGGCGCCTCTCCGTCCAATCCATTTATTGGGAAATATTTCGTCAAGATAGTGGCGAACCGCTACACCATAATGGGGAGGCGCCCCATCTTGTTGAAGCCAAATATTTGGATGGAGTACATCACCATCCTCGTGATTTGGGAAAATAACAGCGAGCGCTGGAACCAGTTCAAATCTTAAAAATTCTAAATATTGCACAGCAGTCAAATTTCCTTCAAAAAAATATGGTCCTAAAATGCGTCGTCCAATCATTCCAACCCATACGTTAACTTTTCCTCTGCGCTGAGTATGACAAGCTTGAGTCCAATGCGGATTGTTCTGCGACCAATATCTGCAATTATGGCGGTGAACAGATCCATTTAGGCAGAACGTAGCTTCATCTGAGAAGACGATGTTTTCCAAGAAATTTTGATTTTGGTCACAACGTAACATTACGTCTTCACAGAACTGCAGTCGACGATCTTCGTCATCCTCATGTAATTCCTGTACAAGTTGAACTTTGTAAGGACGATAGTGTTCTTTTTTAAATAAGTTGACGACAAATGAGTGAGCCACCTGATTGGCTAACGCAAGTTGTCTGGTGGAAACATGATGCCTTTCTTCTGCTTCTAGAAGCACATTTAATTTCACATCTCCTCCTACTTGAGGTCTACCTTGCCGTGGTCAATCTTTTACGGATCTAGTTTCGGTAAACTTTCCTACTACTTTTGTCACCGTAGACCTGGTAATTGGAGGTCTATCAGGGTGTTCATGGTTAAACAAATCGCATGCCTCTGCATGCGTTCTTTGTCTCTCCCCCAACCATAATTATAATTTCGATTCTTTCTCGCTCAGATAAATGTGCCATTTTTTATATTAGCGAAAGTGAACAATTTTTACGCAATATCTCAAAAATTTAACGTCAAAAATAGAAGTAAATAATTCAACAATGTTGTCGCCATAGAAACAATTTCAAACTAAAATTTTTGTACATAAATTGTATAAAAAGAAGCAAGAATGTCAGAAAGAAATATCTTGCAAAAAAGTGGGTGTTTTTGTTTTTGTAATTTTTTTGCATAGTAACATGAGTACATGTGCTTTTGACGATCCGGTTTGTTCAAGAAGAATATTTAAATCCTCCCACAAGACAGAAGTGTGAAGAAAACTTACTAACATATTTCAGTAAATTTTTTAAGCTTAATTAGTTTTTGAAATCTTCAATTTTTGGGCGATAATTTTAATTAAGAAATGGTCTGCCACATCATGTCAATTTTTTAAATAAATTAAACTTCTTTGGCCCTTTATTGTGAAACTATTTAATATTAAATAAGATTTTTTAATAAGTAATTGGCCGATTGGGAAGACGAATTTCTTTTGATCTGGAGCGAATAACGCAGATTACTATTGATCGCAAAGCATTTACACTCGGCTGCGACAGTGTCAGTTGGTTGGTGGAGCCCATTTTGAAAATTTACGTTAACTGTTACAATAAATTTAAGTTCAGTTTTTTTTTTTAATTTAATTTTAATTTTGTACAAAAATAAAATTTTCGTATTTTGTTCTAAATTTATATAATTTTTTCCAAAAAATAGTGATGCAACATACCAATTGTTTTATATCACTATTTGGTGGATATAAAGATCTACCAAAAACGAGAAAAAAATAATATGGTTGCCATTTAAAGAAGGTGATGATAACGTCATCACTCGAAAACCAATGACATAGAAAAAAATTGTATGTCAAAAGATGGCGTTTTAAAATAGAAAATTTACCTGTCCGAGCGTTTTTCCCAAAAATGTAAAATAATGCGGTTATAAGCTTGGTTCCAAACTTTATGACCAACTGTATAAAAAAAATTTTCCTTAAGGGGAATTACTACAATAAAAACATTTTAATTATTTTTATAAAGTTATTAAAAAATGTATTTAATAATTATGTTCAAAATACGTTTTTAATTAGATTCTTTAACATTATAATGTTAATGTAAATATTGCTCTTCAGATTGTTCTAAAATCGTCTTCACGAACTATATATTCTTTTAATTTTATTTAACAGGTCTCGCAGGTCTACAGATGGAAAAAGAAATGAGACGAAGAAGAAAATCCATTCTTCAATAAACGGCTTAGATGTGGAAGGAAACGAGTACTGGATGAAAATGTCTTGAATAACGCGATAAACTACGTTTCTCAACAACCGTTTTCTTCTCTACAAACGGTTATCGAGATAAATACTTTCAATTGCAGCCGCCCAACACTTTGGAGGAGACTCAAGGACAGCGGATACAAATGCAGACGTCCAGCACAGAAAATCGATTTCACTCCGGTTCATGTGGAACGCAGATTGCAGTTCGCACAAGCAAACATAGGACGCAATTGGGACAACACGATTTTTACGGACGAAAAGGTGTTCTCTTCCGAAATTGGGTCTCGGAAACCTTTGTACAGGTTGCCGAATTCGAGATACCAAGAGCGGAATGTACTCAAAAAGAAGAGGAGCGGCCGAATATCCCTTAACATGTGGGGGTGGATGTCTGTTGCAGGTCCCGGAGAACTTGTACGCGTAGACCCACGAATGGATGCAAAGGTGTATGTGCAATTATTAGAAAATAGCATGCTACCGAGCGTACAGGCAGTTTATGGGGACGCAGCTCTAATGTATGTGCATGACATTTGTCCGGTGCATACTGTTAGAATTGTTAGAGAATGGTTTGACAACCACCCTCAATTCACAGTGACGAATTGGCCTGCTAGATCCCTGGACTTTAACCACATTGAAAATCTTTGGGCAGACATTGTGCGCCGATGGGATGACTTCCGGGGAAACATTCGCATAAGAAATGCTTAAGAAATTTATTTGCATGCCAGCACAATTTGGGAGCATTACAGGTTTACGGAAAATTGTGAAAACCTCGTGAATTCCATGGAAAGGCGACTGCAATCAACTATTGATAATAATGGTCGTTGGACCAAATATTAAAATATAGTTTTAGAGCCGGAAGGCAACGCGTATTATTTTCGCAAATAATTTGTTAATAATTTTAAAGTTTCTTCTTTTAATCACTGTTTTCTTAAGAGCCATACCTAATATAGTATGTACTAAAATATTTATTCATATAATAATTGTCTGTTTCTGTACTTTTATTCATAGATTATTTCAACATTTTTGTTGCTTCTTTTTTTGGTGAAACCCAGTTAAGCATTTATTTTGAAATTATTCAACAGTATGTGGAAATTGGTTTAATAGAAAATAATTTTATTTTGATTTAAATTTCAGAGCATATTGTTCTTAATTGAAAAATATTTGCATATACAATATTATTTTGAATTGATTGTTTGTTCCAATTAAATTCCTCAATATTTTGTTATTAATTTTTTTTTTAATTTTTATGTTAGTATTAATAAGAATAGTTGCGTTTTCTTATTTAATTCTTTTCTTTATAAACCTTATCACTATAAAAAATGGTATATCTTATATACGCAGAATACATTGTCGTCCGCATACATCTTTTTAGTCATACGAATGAAAATTATCAAGATTGATAGAGATTTTTTATAATGAAATAAGAACCAAATTACTAATTCCATATGGACAAAAGTAAATTTTGTTAAATTACAAGTAGAAATGAATTTCTTTATTATGTCAAACATGTTTATTGAAATATTAAGTAATTTAAGAACTTACTTTAATATTACAAGAAGCCTTTAAAATGTTTTTAAAACATCATACAGAAAATCGCATAGTATTTATAAAAAAAAAAATTGAAATATTATGTTGTCACCTTCCTAAAAAATACACAGAAACAGATGTTTTGTATATAGTTATGAATTCAACATATGTTTATCTCTATCAACGTTAGAGCGGTGGCCCTCATTAAGGAATACATAAAACGTATTACCCATGGTCTTACAAAAATACACGTATATGTATAATATTGTGATCAGATGACTCATCCATTAACGCATAGCGCGTCATACTATCTAGCGTTTTCTCAATCGTTCTGCCTGCGTCTAGAATATATTCACGACAATATAAAAGCCGCGTCGAAGAAGGGATGGACATTCATTGAATCCTACAGTCTCGCGAAGTAAACATAAATATAGTTACATAAATATAGTTACATAAATATAGAATACATAAATGTACTTATTGTTGTTAATAGTTAGTTTTATATTGTTATACGTTTATATTAATATAGTGTGTGTGTCTAAAGTTATTGTTAGTTTTATTTAAGGACCCGAAAAGACAAACTTTACAGTGGTATTCAGGTGTGGACTAATTAATAAATAATAAACTAAGTAGACAATTAAGTGTTAATTAAGTATTCGTTTAAATAAATATACAGTGCGGAAAGACGTTATTTTAAATATCGTGATGGCTAATAGAATGAAACTCACGGAATTGAAAGTGTCCGAGTTAAAACGAGAATTAGAAGAGAGGGATGAGGATACAACTGGCAAAAAGTCGATCCTCCAGCAACGGCTTCGCAATGTGTTGATCCAATAAGGCGAGGATCCAGAGAATTATGTCTTTCAAGTTCCAGGCGGAGATGCTGACGTGAATTTGCTGTTAATTCAAATGAAGCAAATGGAACAGAATAATCTGGATAGTGCGAAAACTCTAGAACAAAGACTAATAGATAATTCGCAAACCTTGGAACAGCGTCTAATAGATTCACAAACTCAAATGCAACAAATGGAGCAGAAGAACCTGGAAACTTCTGGAAACTTAGCGAAAACTCTAGAACAAATGGAACAGAAGAATCTGGACAGTGTGAAAAGTTTAGAACAACGATTGATAGACAATTCGCAAACTTTGGAACAGCGTCTAATAGATTCACAAGCACAGATGGAAGAAAGAAACCTAGAAACCGCTAGAATTCTCGAGAAAAATCTGGAAAAGAAATTACTAGAAAATTCTAGAAACTTCGGAAAAAGTCTGGAACAAGTGGAGAAAGTTCTAGAACAGCGATTAGCGGAAAAATCAGAAGCGTTAAAAGAAGAGGTTTTCATAGCTGTAGAAGAGAAAATTGGAGAACATTCTAGGCTTTTAGAAGCAATAATGATTGAAATGAAATTACCCGCTACCACGAGTCATTCTGATCCCAGGCAGGTCAACAAAGAAGTCACACCGCGGCCCATCGAAATAAAAGAAGAACTTGTGGTTATTTCAAAGACCAGAATCAAGCCACCAACCTTTGATGGAAAGACGTCATGGGCAACTTACCTGACGCAATTCGAAGCGGCCACAGAAGCAAACGCATGGTCTTCTGCCGAGAAGGCGACTGCTTTAGTCATAGCATTGAGGGGTGATGCTAGTGATATTTTGCAGACATTGCCTCCTGAGGAACGTAAAGATTATTCTCAACTCATTAAACGCTTGGAGATGAGATATGGCCATGCGCATTTGGAGCAAGTATACCATACCCAACTGAAGAATCGATCACAGAAGAAAGGCGTGAATCTTCAGGAATTTGAGGCAGATATTGCTCGTCTAGTTCGACTTGCATATCCGATGGCGCCAGATAATTTCATGGAACACCTAGCGGTCCAGACGTTCATAGATGGTCTCCGGGATATTGATACGCAGCAAGCATTAAGGTTGGCAAGACCGAAAACCTTGATCGATGCTTTGGCGCACGCGCTTGAGTTTGAGACTGCTAAACAAGCCTCTAGGAACAATGCTCGTGCCTGTTCTGTCGACGAACAGGAAAATGAGGAGTTCATGGAGCAGGTGGTTAGTCAAGTCCTAAATCAGATCAAATCAAATAAAAGTGCGCGGCCATGCGGGAATTGTAGAAGAAACGGTCATATCCAGAATAAATGTGATAAAAGGACCAAGAAAGAATCCGCTGAGAATCCGAAAGTCCCAAGGACTGGCCAAATCGCATCCTTGAAAAATCAAACCAATGGCCTGTATGTGGATGCTATTATGGAAAGAAGAACCTATGCTTGCTTGCTAGATACTGGATCGACGAAAACCATTGTACGACCCGATTTAATATCCAGGAATAAAGAATTACTTTCTAGCAAATGGAGACTAAGGACAGCTACTGGAGAAGCAGCTTCTGTGGAAGGTGAAGTAGATGTCAATTTTGTCATAGGACCAACATCAATCCGACATCGTGTTCTCGTAGCCGACATAGAAGAACAGATAATCTTGGGATTAGACATCATGAACACCTACGGCTTCCAGTTAAACATAAAAGAAGGCACTTTAAAAATAAATAATGAGGAATTGTTTCTTCATGGGAAAAATTGTGGGAGTGTACAAGTAATTACAGCAGAGAATGTTGTTCTGGATGCAAGAAGTGAGACATTTTTGACGGCGTGTATGGAAGGTGATTATTTGGACGGAAATGTTACAATGTTGGAACCAAAGGCTGATGATGACGAGGTGGGCCGAGGAATAGTAGTTGCCAAAATGCTGGTTAAGACTCAGAAGACTATACCGATAAGGGTAATGAATGTGAACCATTACCCTGTTTCATTCAAGAAGGGTACTATTCTGGGGTGGTGTTCGCCAGTGTCGGTCGTCGTTCATCGCATAGAGGCGAAGAAGAATGGATTCGTGCAGGTTCCTGAGAAATTGTCCAAGATAATCGACTCCGCCTGTCAAGGATTGAGCAAGAAGGAACAAAGTCAAGCTAAGGACCTAATCAAACATTATGAAGACGTCTTTGAAACTGAAACTGGTACGAAGGGAAGAACCAATATTGTAATGCACAAAATAAATACCAGCGATGCAAGTCCAATTCGACAAGGACCAAGGAGGTTACCTCTGGCAAAACGTGAGGAAGCCAAGCAAATTATACAAGATATGGAAGGCCAAGGAGTAATTGAACCATCGAATAGTCCATGGGCTTCACCAGTGGTCCTTGTCAGGAAGAAGGATGGATCTACCAGATTCTGTGTGGACTATCGTCGTTTGAATAGTGTGACCAAAAAGGACAGCTATCCTCTCCCAAGAATAGACGATACGCTAGACACCTTGGCAGGAGCAAAATGGTTCTCCACTCTCGACTTAAAGAGCGGTTATTGGCAAGTGGGAATGGATCCCAATGACAAAGAGAAGACTGCCTTCAGTTTAGGTACAGGACTCTGGCAATTTACAGTCATGCCATTTGGACTGTGTAACGCCCCAGCTACTTTTGAGCGACTCATGGACACTGTACTGAGGGGACTGTCTTGGAACACCTGCCTGGTATATCTCGATGATGTGATTGTGGTAGGGAAGACCTTTGAAGATCACATGAAAAATTTGGAAGCAGTATTCCAGAGGTTGCGAGATGCCAACCTGAGATTAAGTCCAAAGAAGTGTCACCTTTTCCGCAAGGTGGTAAATTACCTTGGACATGTGGTTTCCGGAAAAGGAATTGCTGTGGATCCAGAAAAAGTAAAAGCTGTGGAAAAATGGCCGGTACCCAAAGACAAACATCAGCTAAGAAGCTTTTTGGGATTATGCACATATTATCGACGCTACGTTCCGGGATTCTCCAACATTGCAAAACCACTTACTCGCCTAACAGAAAATCGAGCATTCATTTGGAACAACGAATGCCAAGCGGCCTTCGAGTTATTAAAAGGTACGTTGATCAGTGCACCTGTTTTAAACTATCCACTGCCATCTGGGAGGTTTGTTTTGGATACGGATGCCAGTAACGTCGGGATTGGTGGCGTGCTCTCTCAAATCCAAGATGGACAAGAAAAGGTCATTGGATACTTCAGCAAGACCTTGTCCAAACCGGAGAGGAACTACTGCGTAACCAGAAGAGAACTATTGGCAGTAGTTAAGACCATTGAGCACTTTTACAAGTACCTGTATGGGCAGAAGTTCCTTATCCGCACTGATCATGCCGCCTTAAAGTGGCTCTTGCAATTTAAGAATCCAGAGGGTCAAGTAGCTAGATGGATTGAGAGGCTACAGGAGTATGACTTTGTCATTGAACACAGAGCAGGCCTCAAACATCAAAATGCAGATGCCCTTTCCAGAAGGCCCTGTCCAGAAGACTGTCGATATTGCAACAGAATCGAAGACAAATCGGCCAACGCTCTTCGGACCACCGTTGTTGATGACCAATGGCAACCTGACAATTTGCGCGCAGATCAAGAAGCTGATCCGGATCTTGCAGTCCTCGGGGCTTGGAAAAGAAATGGGCAAAGACCGACCTGGCAAGAAATTGCTCCCCATTCACGAGAATTGAAGTCATACTGGGCACAATGGGATTCTATAACCATGGATGACGATCTCCTGAGACGTGAGGTCGAAAATCACGATGGAAGTGAGCGCAAGATGCAAATGGTGGTTCCCAAGAAAACAATACCAGAGGTATTGCGAGAACTCCATAATGGTGCTTCTGGGGGACATTTTGGAGTCCATAAAACACTGGAGAAGGTGCGCCAGAGATTTTACTGGGTGAATTGTTCACGAGATGTGAAAGAATGGTGCCGAAAGTGTGTAAATTGCGCTGGAAGCAATGGTCCCCAGAGGCGTCGACGTGCACCCATGCGGCAATACAATGTAGGAAGCTCATTTGAAAGGATCGCCATAGACGCCGCCGGTCCTTTTCCAGAAAGCGAAAAAGGAAATAAATACATAATAGTGGTCATGGATTACTTTACCAAATGGGTTGAAGCATATGCTCTACCAAATCAAGAAGCTGGAACTGTAGCAGACTTGATTGTGAAGGAGTTAGTCAGCCGTTTTGGTGTACCCTTGGAACTTCATTCCGATCAAGGGCGGAATTTTGAGTCCAGTCTATTCGAAAAGATGTGTGGACTTTTGGGCATACGGAAGACGAGAACAACTCCCTTGCATCCACAATCAGATGGGATGGTAGAGCGAATGAACAAGACCATGATCAGACACTTATCCAAAGTGGTCTCCGAACACCAGAGAGATTGGGACGAACATTTACCATTATTTCTAATGGCGTATCGGGCCTCCGTTCAAGAGACAACTGGCCAATCACCAGCAAACGTGCTATTCGGGAGGGAACTCCGATTGCCCTGTGATTTAAAGTTTGGGAGCAAGCCTGGTGAAGATCTTGCCGGAGAAGATTATGTCAGCACGCTCAGGTGACGACTAGATAATATACATGAACAAGTCAGACACAATATCCAAGATGCTAGTGACAGAATGAAGGAGAGCTATGACATCAACGCCGAGAAGAGTGGTTACCATGAAGGCGATCGGGTTTGGCTATATAATCCACAACGCCGACGGGGCCTATCCCCAAAACTTCAAAAGAATTGGGAGGGGCCATACGAGGTGTTGAAGCGGATCAACGATGTAATATACCGCATCAGGCGAACACCTCACACTAAGCCAAGAGTCGTACATTTTAATCGATTAGCCCCATACTCTGGAGACAATGACGAAACCGTTGACTTGCGCCGATTGGATAGCCAATACCATGAACTAACCTTCGAAGACTTTATGCAAGAGTATTCTGGTTCGAGAAAAGCTCGATTTGGGGTAACCATCGAGAAACAGCAGGATTTGTTCACGGTGCCGCCAGACTACGCGCTTGCTCATTGCGTATCCCGAGATCTACGAATGGCCAAAGGAATTGCCTGGGAATTTAAAGAGAGATTTGGCAGAATCGAAAAGCTAAGGCAGCAGGGACCAGCAATTGGGAAGAGTCTCCAAATAATAAATGAAGGACAGCCCATATTTTATTTGGTCACGAAAGAACTGTCGAGCCTAAAGCCAACCTATCGAGCCTTATGGGAGGCCCTGACCCACTTACGCGAACAAATGTTACAGCAAGACATTCTGAAATTAGCAGTTCCAAAATTAGGTTGTGGATTGGACCGCCTGGACTGGAGAATTGTAAGGAGCATGTTGGAAGTAATCTTCCGACATACTGGTATGGAAATTCTGGTATGCAGCTACCGGCTTGAATATTCCTGTCCATCCAGGCAAGATAAGACCGTGGACTGTTATTTCGCTATGACGTCACAATGTAACAAAGGCCCTACCTGTCGATTTCGCCATCGGTTGAGGGAACCAAAACATGACATGTTTCGGGACGAAACTTCATTCTTAAGAAGGGGGCAATGTGATGACTCATCCATTAACGCATAGCGCGTCATACTATCTAGCGTTTTCTCAATCGTTCTGCCTGCGTCTAGAATATATTCACGACAATATAAAAGCCGCGTCGAAGAAGAGATGGACATTCATTGAATCCTACAGTCTCGCGAAGTAAACATAAATATAGTTACATAAATATAGAATACATAAATGTACTTATTGTTGTTAATAGTTAGTTTTATATTGTTATACGTTTATATTAATATAGTGTGTGTGTCTAAAGTTATTGTTAGTTTTATTTAAGGACCCGAAAAGACAAACTTTACAATATATACCGCAACTACTCTAGTATACAAATGCACTTATATACCCTATCTATCGAAGGCTTTTCGACAGAGACGCACGATCGATTCCCCGATGACAATTTTTAAATAATACGTTCAGTTACTATAGACATTGACTCTACCTTTTTTTTTTTAATTAATTTATTATTTATCAACACATTATATACATTTATAATTTTTTAAATTTCACAATAATTAAAAAATAAATGAAAATGTAGTCACGCTCAAAATATTAACAGATAATTACGGTTTATGTATCACTCGGTATGCAGAGTGTCGATCACCAACATTACAACAGTGCGATGTTGGCTGATCATATATATTTCGTAGTTTTCGCATTTATTTTGAAACATACTGTACGTTAATTGGTTTGGTTCGTATACCGTATAGTTCCTAAAATTATCGTACATGTACGGTAATTACCGTACGGTTGGTTACCCTGCAGTCAAGGATCGTAAACTAGAAAGGATGGCAAGAACACGCAAATTTGCCCGTCAGGTACCCCCACCACTGTGACGTAAGCACGAGACCTCTTTCGGAAAATACTCATAAAATACACAGCACAGAATACATTTTATTATAAAATTACAGATTTGTACACAATTTATTAAAGTAATTGAAATATAGAATATTAGAATATCCAAGATACTTTTTTTACACAACTACTGTCAAATTAATAGAATAGATCAGTATATAAAATAAACCCTTATTTCATAGAAAGATCTTAGCAACAATCATAGGCCACAAAAGCACAATTATCAAGAAACATAAATTTAGAAATATGTTTAAATTTAGAATAAAAAGAAACACTTCATAACTTAAACGACATTTATTAATTTAATAATATATTAGAAAATAGACAGTTTTATTTATCTTCATACGATCAATTATGTTTGGGTTGTGTTACAAAAAAGGTTCCACGAGATTCCATTTCTAAATTTGTTTGCTCCTGTCACGTCATGTCACGTCAGGAGCAAACAAATGTTATGTGATATTGTTACTCTACCTAGTAATTCAGTCTGTAAATCTTGTTCCTAATCGTTTTCAACAAAATGAAGTGCATAGATTCTACTCATATCTGGATTTAATTTATCCATTCTTCTACACCTGTTTACCCATTTGGCTCTTATAGTTTGTGACCCTAGATCTTTGTATTTTGGAAACACATGAAAAACTATATCTTGTCCTGTATCTTTTTTGTCAAATAGGCATTGTTACAACCAAATACAGCACACCTTGTTCCTGGCATTTTAATCAGATTTATCTAAACAAAAAGTTATTTTACAGGTATGTAATTTAACTAAGAATTTATTTATTTTACCTTCTACAATGCACACAGCATACAAAATTAACCCACAGATGGAACTCAATGTTGGAAAAGTTGTGGCTGTAGGTTTCTTGCCGTATACAAATTTACTTTACTAGTTTTTATCAGTTTCTATGACCTAAAATAGGGACGTAGATATAATAATGCTCTAAATATCGAATAGGTACTGCGAATATCAACACCATAAAAAAGTAATATAAATAATGTAAACATACGTAAAAACGAATAAATTTGGTTACTCAATATTTTAAAAATTACAGAAAACTCAGTGGAATGAAATAGGTATAATAACAGCATTAGTAGACTCAAAACTGATATCCACTAGAACCTGTAAGTATATAAATTTGTAATGCGAATAAATACTGAAATAATAAAAAAAATGTGCAAATGTATTGTTTTCATAGAAGCCATACATTTGCACGCAATTTTTTATCACTTCATTACTCATTTTCATTATAAATTTGTACACAGATACTAGTTTTAAGTCTACTGACTCTGTTAATATATTTAGTTTCACTGTATTTATTGTAAATTTTGAAATATTGAGAAAATAAAAGTCATATATTATTTATACATTATGGACATGTATTCCCACCAATTTAGGTCTCGTCGTGACGTGACAGCGCTAAGACAATTGACAAACATTGCAAGATAGGGATTTGGCCACAGTATATTAAACATACAGTAGGGACAACTACAACTCCAAATCACCAAAGATGATCCCTGCGTCATTGATCTATAATTCTATCAACGACATTCAAAGAATAATCTCCACATCCAAATAACAAACAGTACCTACTTGTATGACAAGGATAGCTTGAACGAAAGTATGTGTTTTGACGCTTCGCCTAGCACAGACATACGGCTCAAGCAATTTATTTGAGTAAGACAAAGACGGGATTATTACCTACTCCGTGATAAATACACACATTTCCGCTTAGTAGTTCTGTCGTTACTCGTTGACATTTGACAACATACATTGGTTGATATATAATCGAATTGTTATTTAATTTATCGTATCATCAACTATTATGCCATCTTTATGTGAAACATTTATTGATAATTATTAGAAACATAATATTACAATATCTTAATAATACTTTAGTTACTCATAATACGTTCATGTTACGCATAAGAGACTGTTTAATAACACCTTAGATGCAGCACCATAATACGTTAGATACAAAACCATAATACGTCAAATACTACATTATTTGTGAACATGAATTTCAATATTTTGACAGATCTCAATTTTGAAAGATATGTCTTTCATATCTGTCTTTAATCCGCGATCTTCTGCAGCTTCACAAACAATTTTTTTTTCGGATGATTCAACACACATGATTTTCAAGCCGCTTACGTCCTCCAAATTTTCATTTTTACGTGAAAACTCAATTGATTGTTTAGAGTTTGACACACTGTTTATTAAAACCTTTCCCATCTGAATCTTCTGCGCAATTGCAGTTTTCTTCGTTACGTTGTCTTCTAAATACCCCCTAGCAACCTTGCTCGACTCCCACCCACCCAGCTCTTGCAGATCTTATATGTCTCCGCCGGCGTTAACCAGAAAAGTTGCTGAAGGTGGAAGTACGACTGTTACCGTTTTTTATAGCACACCACACTTTATACAAGTTAATTGACTCTATATTGCCAGTCCATTCAGAACTAGTTCTATACGTTTGCAGGAATTGATCCAGTTCTGCTTTTTCAATTTTTCCTTCCAGGATTTTTAGTGCCGTGTTGCTTGTGTTATGCTCGTTTGGAATATTATCAGAGGTTTTAATTATTATTCGATTAGGAATACACTTTGTATAATCCACATTATTTTTGTCAAAAGGGAATATACCACTTTTTCTAAACCCGTTTTGAATTGTGGTCACTGTAGTAAATTGATCGAATACTACTTTTAAAATTGATTCAAATGTGTACCTGTTTACTTCTTTGGGAAAATTTTGAAATTTCCAGGTTCTAACGGCAGATTTCCATCCCGACTTAAGAGGCTTAAATACAGCTACATCTGCCGGTTGCATAATGCGAGTGGTATTTGCAAGTAGAGATATTAAAATGATACCACTTTCGTCACAAAGCGGGCTTGCTTGTTGAGTTAGGTGAGAACGATGCCCGTCTACAAAAAGTACAATTGGCCGAACGATGTTTGATGATTTCACAAAATGTATAAAATTATTTGAGAGGTATTCGTAGAACACTTCTGAATTAATCCACCCAGAATCCGACCTACCAAGAGCCCAATTTTTTGGAATATTAAACGATGGCTTTTGGCATTTTTTTATATGAAAAAATTAACATTGGTGGTACTACAGTTCCATTAGCTGAAAATGTGGTCATGACTGTAATTTGTTCTTTTTCAGAACTTACTCTTTCATAAAAATCTTCTGCTCTTTTGGATGGTCCTAAAACTTTCCCACTTTTTGGGCACAAAACAAATCCAGATTCGTCGCCATTAAATATGCGGCTGGGATCCAAAAGAATTGATTGCAGACCCTTTTCTTTAAAATAATCTGATATTTCATCAAACCAATCATGAATACGATCTTTCGTAACTGCAGCTCGACCCTTGCTTACTGATTCGGCATTCTTTTCTTTTATCTCAGGATGGCGTTTTAGAAAACCTTCAAACCATGATCGTCCTGGCGTTTTAGATTCTTTTAAGAACCGAATTTCTCTACCATTATCTTCTAGAAATTTTTTGACTGACAAAAGAAGATTCTGTTTATGTACTGGAAATCCTTTCTTCGCCATGGCAAGAATCCATGTAACTAACGTATTTTCTTCTGTTTCACATAATCCCGATTGAGGCCCCATTTTCCTCTGCAGAGGAACAGTACCTGACAATTTCCTGATTAGTGTACTTCGGGGAACATCAAACTGTTTTGCAGCCTGTTTTTTACTAACACCGTTTTCCTTCACCGCTTACACGGCCTTTTGCATATTCTCATCAGAATATGAAAAAAAAATATCTTTTCGTTTGACTCTGCTTTTTTGTTTTTGCCATTGCTCTATAAATAAGAAATCTAAATCAACGTTTTTATAGAATTACCTAAGTATTTTCTTTGAAATTGGGTGGGTGTCCATTACTAAATTTCGTTACTTCAGTAATGGACATCATTGTGTCCATTACTGACACAATGTTGAAATTCTTGTTTGAGTAATGGTCACCCCCCTAATAAATCTTCCATCATTGCGATTTTGTGGTCTTAATTATATACATATATTTTTGACTTATCGTCTTAAAGCACAAAACGTCACAAACCTACGTACTAATCCCCGAACTTGACTTTTTGCAATATTTAATACCACGATCCGCGAACCTTCGGATGACTTCAACACCGGTCGACAAAGCTGTCATTTTAAAAAATTTCTCAAACTCATACAAGACTGAAGTTATGTGCATAAAACTTCAATAGAGATGCGTAGCATATATAATTCTATAATTTTGAGAATTTACATAACCGGTTAATTGAAACCAAGCTTCATCCGTAAAAAAGGTTAGATCTAATACTTCATTATTGTTTATGTTTTCATTAAACCAATTACAATAAGTTATTCTTGATTCAAAGTCAATGGGATATAATCGATGGACTACGGAAACCTTATATGGAGGCTCTTCTTTAAAGCTGTTGAGCAAGATGTTTTGCTTAATCCTAGAAAGAATGAAGTTAAACCTATTTCTCAGTACATTTTTATATTATTACCTGTCTGTGCTGATAACTTTCGCAATGACTTTTTTGGACTATCTTCAATACGTTGCTGAATATCATCAACAACCGCTTGAGTAAGAAGCGAAGGTCTTCCAGTTGATTTTCCCGTACAAATACAATGCTTTGTTTCAAAGCGATCCAAATCTCTTCGCTTATGTTGAACAAAGACATCATACGGAATATTTGCATCAGGAAACGCTTCATTAAACTGCGCTATGCATGATTCTACAGAATAAGTCCAGCTTCCATCAGGATTGTGTGTGGCACTCCGAAAATGGGCCATTAAAATGAAAGCGTTTTGCTCCGCCGTAAAGACCATGGCAATATCGTTAATAAAATCTTAAACACATATTTAAACTCACCTCGCTGGAATTTAATATCGAATGTTACTTACGCAAATTTTACAAACTTATTTTAGTAGTTATGAAAACCAATAACTGATTGTCAATACAAGGAAAAACTAATACGGAGATGAAAAACAGAAAAACTATAATAAAACCCAACGAAAAATACACACGTGCGACTATGACCATATAGGAATAAACCAACTGAAATTCTCAGGAAGGTGAACTTTAAGGACGAAAAACGCATACATTTTGACAGACGTCAGCTTCAAACATTTACGGACACGTGTTACATGAATAACTGGACCAGTGTTCTCAGATTCCTTGATCGGCAACTCCCGCCAGCGACACGAAAAATTCCCTTTTTGACATGCAATTTCCCTTTAACGGGGTAAATACGAAAATAATATTCAAAATGTTACAATAATACACAATTTGCGGTATAGAGTTTTTAAATGAATTTATAGGATTGCGATTACTTTGTCGGTCTTTTGATTATAAGAAAAAACTGCAGATATGTATATCGTCAACGATCACGTATCGAATATACCGCGCTCTAACATGCAGGTGGCTTCAAAGGCAGTGCCGAAAGCGCATTTTGTTTGCGTAAGTTTTTCAAGGCATAATAAATTTCTTAGAGGAAAAATGTACCTATAATGCGTAGTATGCGTATAATAGTGAATGAAAATATTGCTGATTACCATAATTTTTAGGGATAGAAGTGATATAAAAATAGATGTAGGTATATCTATATTAAAAAAAATAATCTTTCATTGTTTCATCTGCTGCTACTAGTAAAAAAATACATATTTTATATAGTATGAAAATTCCCTCTAAAATAACTATTTTCCTAAAAAAGTCCCTTTTTCCCCCAAACATTCCAATTTCCCTCCAAAAAGGGAATATCCCTCCCATATGGGAACACTGAACTGGACTACCAAAACAAAACCTTTTGGCGCTTATTTTGAAAATTATTGGTCATTTTCAATCAAGGGTGTCCATTACTGGCGCAGTGTCCATTACTGGGGCAACTACCCTATATTATGTGCACATGTAATAGGTTATTAACACCAACATGGTTTTTCTCTCGTTCAAAATATTGCAACGAATTTAAAACAAATTGTCGTAATTGTGAATATAATGTGCTGCCATTATAGTTTTGAAAAAATGAATTTAAAAAAATATGTATTTATAAAAAGAATAGTTATTTATTGTACAAGTGTGTTATGTTACAAATAAGTCACGCGAGAAAATGTTTAGCTCACGAGTCCGCTAGGACGAGTGAGCTACTTTTCTCAAGTGACTTATTTGTAATTAACACACGTGTGCAATACAAAACTTTATCCAACACCTCTTAAGATCCGTTCAAAATGGCTTTTTTCCACGGTCGGGAGTAGAAATCAGTTTCTATGACATCAAAATTAAAACAGAAGTAGTCGATTGTTCCCAAGGGAGTATAATGCTCCCAAGGGAGTTTACATTATGGAGAACGTTTGTGATTCATGCAAATGTTTATTTTGTAGTTATGACAATAACTCAACGACTACTAAATAAATGCTCAAATCCGAATACAATAATTCTGGTGCTACTTACTTCATAATGACAAAATATGTGTTTTTAAGTTAATGAGACCGTGGAAAAAATAGTATATACCATTCGGGAGAGATGCTATTTTGTCTTCGGTGCATTGTAGCCCTCGGGCTTCGCCCTCGTGCTTCAAATTGCACCTCTGCCAAAATAACGCATTTCTCTTCCTTATAGTATAATATACTATTAATGTTTTATAAATTTGACGTTCCATGTCAAATTTAAATTATAAATTTGACGTTCCATGTCAAATTTAAATTATAAACGACTAATGCAAAAAGTTCATATACAGTAATGCAGTTACTATGGAGAATAAATAATGCAAATCAACAAGCAAACAAAATTAGTGATTGATTAATAATACTGCAGTTAAAAGTTGATGGTAATGGAAGAGTTGCAAGAGGCTGTTTTCATTCCGCTAGAAGTTAAGAAAGAAGCTCAAGCAGCATGTTATAAATTACTGCCAAAACAATCGAAGGATAATTACGACAAAGAATTTCGTCATTTTGAAGAATGGAGAAAACGGCAAAGTATCACTGGAATTAACGAAGAAGTTATGCTGGCGTATTTCCATATTTATAGAAGGAAAATAGCACCTTCTTCATTGTGGACGAAGTATTCCATGTTAAGAAGTACTTTGAAAGTGTATATGAATAGTGACACATCGAAATACGGAAAACTGATTTCCTATTTGAAGAGTGAGGCAAGAACCCACAAGTCCAAAAAGGCGACAATCTTGGAGAGGCTACATATAGAGAAGTTTCTGAGTGAGGCTCCTAACAATAAATATTTCATGATGAAGGTATTATTTATTTTCTTATATATAATTCAAAATATTTATTCATTATTCGTTCGTGTATTCTATGCAGGTTGCCTTAATAATGGGTATATCAGTTGCGTGTCGTTGTGATGAAATAACTAAGCTGAAAGTTGACGATATAGAAGATAAAGGAGGATACTTGTATGTTTCGATACCTGATACAAAGACAAACGTATCTAGAAGTTTCACTGTTATGGCAGAAGGATTTACAACAGATATTCTTGACCTCTACAGAAAATATGTCTGTATGAGGCCAAAAGGTATTCCACATGGCAGATTCTTCCTAAATTACAAGAAAGAAAAATGCACTATCCAGCCAGTTGGAATTAACACCATTTCTAAGATACCTCAGAAAGTTGCATCTTTTCTGAACCTACCAGAAGCTCAATTATATACAGGACATAGTCTGAGACGTTCGTCAGCATCTCTTCTGGCAAACGCAGGAGCTGATATTATAACAGTTAAACGACATGGTGGGTGGAAATCGTCCACTGTGGCAGAAGGTTATATACAAGATTCAGTATCCAACAAGATTGATATAGCCAGAAAGATACAAGGTCCAGACAGTCTAACGTCCTCGACTTCTGGTCATCAAATTTCTGTTCAGGATACTTCAAATACGTCTTCTAGTATAACTCTAAATTCGAATAACCTGAATGCAGAGTCAGATACAAAGAGGATTTCCTTCAACTTTAATATTAATGTAAATGTTAATTAGTTGCTATTGTTTACCCTTTAGAATTAATATAAATGTGTTAATACTATAGCAGTTTGAAGGTCTCTATGCAATCTAAATTTCACCTTGTTTTATCTCACTGGTGAGATAACTTATGTTTTTAACTCACTAGTGAGTTATAAGCTACATAATTGATTTAAAATCGCCATAGTTATAGGTCTATTATTAGGAGGTGTTGGATAATAGCTATTAATATAACGAGAACATTAAGCGATTTATAATACTCGAGGACGTTGCCAGGTGTCGAGGCGCTAGCCGAGTCACCTCGTAACGTCCGAGAGGGTTTAAATCGCTGATGTTCGAGTTTATATTCAAAGCTTTATCGTATCATCAACGATATCAAGATTAAAACAAAATCAACAATTTGTCTGTCATACAAAATACTTACGTCAAAGCTTGCACGTTTTTGAAATAAATTAATAAATCATGGAAGAATTTGATTTTCCCGCAAATATTGTAGAGGCTGCAAATAATGCAAAATTAGATTTGTTGCCAGCGAAGTCAAAACTGCATTACGAAAGCGAATATCGTCTGTTTTGTAAATGGCGAGATGAAGAACATGTTCAAGGTGCTGGGGAAACAGTCTTGCTCGCTAATTTCGTGAGACTGTCAAATTACTACACTCCTTCATGTTTTTGGCCAAAATATTCCATGTTGCGAGCTTGCTTGGAATTAAAAGAGTAGAAATTGATAAGTATGGTGCTTTGATAAGATTTATCAAGAAAGAGAATGTTGGATATCGAGTTAAAAAATCCAAAATACTCACTAGAAAGCAAGTTGATGAATTTATGCGTACAGCTCCAGACGAGGTATTTTTGATGATAAAAGTAGCTTTTTTGATTGGTCTAGGAGGGGCTTGTAGAACCATTGAATTAGCGAGAATGTCTACGGGCGATGTTGAGGTTTTAGAGACTAAGGTAGTTATTACCATTCCTGACACAAACACTCACAAAAAAAGATTTTTTTGTCCTTGTACCTGACGGTGACATTAATTCCGTACATTTATTTAAAAAATGCTACATATTTTTTAAACTGTTTGTACGCCTGTCTGTACGCCTGTCTGTACGCCTGTCTGTACGCCTGTCTGTACGCCTGTCTGTACGCCTGTCTGTACGCATGTCTGTACGCATGTCTGTACGCCTGTCTGTACGCCTGTCTGTACGCCTGTCTGTACGCCTGTCTGTACGCCTGTCTGTACGCCTGTCTGTACGCCTGTCTGTACGCCTGTCTGTACGCCTGTCTGTACGCCTGTCTGTACGTCTGCCTGTACGTCTGCCTGTACGCCTGTCTGTACGCCTGTCTGTACGCCTGTCTGTACGCCTGTCTGTACGCCTGTCTGTACGCCTGTCTGTACGCCTGTCTGTACGTCTGTCTGTACGCCTGTCTGTACGCCTGTCTGTACGCCTGTCTGTACGCCTGTCTGTACGTCTGCCTGTACGTCTGCCTGTACGCCTGTCTGTACGCCTGTCTGTACGCCTGTCTGTACGCCTGTCTGTACGCCTGTCTGTACGCCTGTCGTTCGCCTGTCTGTTCGCCTATCTGTACGCCTGTCTGTACGCCTGTCTGTACGCCTGTCTGTACGCCTGTCTGTACGCCTGTCTGTACGCCTGTCTGTACGCCTGTCTGTACGCCTGTCTGTACGCCTGTCTGTACGCCGGTCTGTACGCCGGTCTGTACGCCGGTCTGTACGCCTGTCTGTACGCCTGTCTGTACGCCTGTCTGTACGCCTGTCTGCACGCCTGTCTGTACGCCTGTCTGTACGCCTGTCTGTACGCCTGTCTGTACGCCTGTCTGTACGCCTGTCTGTACGCCTGTCTGTACGCCTGTCTGTACGCCTGTCTGTACGCCTGTCTGTACGCCTGTCTGTACGCCTGTCTGTACGCCTGTCTGTACGCCTGTCTGTACGCCTGTCTGTACGCCTGTCTGTACGCCTGTCTGTACGCCTGTCTGTACGCCTGTCTGTACGCCTGTCTGTACGCCTGTCTGTACGCCTGTCTGTACGCCGGTCTGTACGCCGGTCTGTACGCCTGTCTGTACGCCTGTCTGTACGCCTGTCTGTACGCCTGTCTGTACGCCTGTCTGTACGCCTGTCTCTACGCCTGTCTGTACGCCTGTCTGTACGCCTGTCTGTACGCCTGTCTGTACGCCTGTCTGTACGCCTGTCTGTACGCCTGTCTGTACGCCTGTCCGTACGCCTGTCTGTACGCCTGTCTGTACGCCTGTCTGTACGCCTGTCTGTACGCCTGTCTGTACGCCTGTCTGTACGCCTGTCTGTACGATTGTCTGTACGCCTGTCTGTACGCCTGTCTGTACGCCTGTCTGTTCGCCTGTCCGTACGCCTATCTGTACGCCTATCTGTACGCCTATCTGTACGCCTGTCTGTACGCCTGTCTGTACTCCTGTCTGTACGCCTGTCTGTACGCCGGTCTGTACGCCGGTCTGTACGCCAATCCAGTAAAGCTACCACTGCCTTACCAAATAAGAAACAGCAGTTGGAATTACCACAAAAACTGAAACAGTATGTTAAAACTCGTTGGAATTCGGTTTAAACAATGTTCCAAAGCCTTTTGAAACAACGCTCGGCAATAATAGGACGCCTGTCTGTACGCCTGTCTGTACGCCTGTCTGTAGGCCTGTCTGTACGCCTCTCTGTACGCCTGTCTGTACGCCTGTCTGTACGCCTGTCTGTACGCCTGTCCGTACGCCTGTCTGTACGCCTGTCCGTACGCCTATCTGTACTCCTGTCTGTACACCTGTCTGTACTCCTGTCTGTACGCCTGTCTGTACGCCTGTCTGTACGCCTGTCTGTACGCCTGTCTGTACGCCTGTCTGTACGCCTGTCTGTACGCTTGTCTATACGCCTGTCTGTACGCCTGTCTGTACGCCTGTCTGTACGCCTGTCTGTTCGCCTGTCTGTACGCCTATCTGTACGCCTATCTGTACGCCTGTCTGTACGCTTGTCTATACGCCTGTCTGTACGCCTGTCTGTACGCCTGTCTGTACGCCTGTCTGTACGGCTGTCTGTACGCCGGTCTGTACGCCGGTCTGTACGCCGGTCTGTACGCCGGTCTGTACGCCGGTCTGTACGCCTGTCTGTACGCCTGTCTGTACGCCTGTCTGTACGCCTGTCTGTACGCCTGTCTGCACGCCTGTCTGTACGCCTGTCTGTACGCCTGTCTGTACGCCTGTCTGTACGCCTGTCTGTACGCCTGTCTGTACGCCTGTCTGTACGCCTGTCTGTACGCCTGTCTGTACGCCTGTCTGTACGCCTGTCTGTACGCCTGTCTGTACGCCTGTCTGTACGCCTGTCTGTACGCCTGTCTGTACGCCTGTCTGTACGCCTGTCTGTACGCCTGTCTGTACGCCTGTCTGTACGCCTGTCTGTACGCCTGTCTGTACGCCGGTCTGTACGCCTGTCTGTACGCCTGTCTGTACGCCTGTCTGTACGCCTGTCTGTACGCCTGTCTGTACGCCTGTCTCGTACGCCTGTCTGTACGCCTGTCTGTACGCCTGTCTGTACGCCTGTCTGTACGCCTGTCTGTACGCCTGTCTGTACGCCTGTCTGTACGCCTGTCTACGCCTGTCTGTACGCCTGTCTGTACGCCTGTCTGTACGCCTGTCTGTACGCCTGTCTGTACGCCTGTCTGTACGCCTGTCTGTTCGCCTGTCCGTACGCCTATCTGTACGCCTATCTGTACGCCTATCTGTACGCCTGTCTGTACGCCTGTCTGTACTCCTGTCTGTACGCCTGTCTGTACGCCGGTCTGTACGCCGGTCTGTACGCCAATCCAGTAAAGCTACCACTGCCTTACCAAATAAGAAACAGCAGTTGGAATTACCACAAAAACTGAAACAGTATGTTAAAACTCGTTGGAATTCGGTTTAAACAATGTTCCAAAGCCTTTTGAAACAACGCTCGGCAATAATAGGACGCCTGTCTGTACGCCTGTCTGTACGCCTGTCTGTAGGCCTGTCTGTACGCCTCTCTGTACGCCTGTCTGTACGCCTGTCTGTACGCCTGTCTGTACGCCTGTCTGTACGCCTGTCCGTACGCCTGTCTGTACGCCTGTCCGTACGCCTATCTGTACTCTGTCTGTACACCTGTCTGTACTCCTGTCTGTACGCCTGTCTGTACGCCTGTCTGTACGCCTGTCTGTACGCCTGTCTGTACGCCTGTCTGTACGCCTGTCTGTACGCTTGTCTATACGCCTGTCTGTACGCCTGTCTGTACGCCTGTCTGTACGCCTGTCTGTTCGCCTGTCTGTACGCCTATCTGTACGCCTATCTGTACGCCTGTCTGTACGCTTGTCTATACGCCTGTCTGTACGCCCTGTCTGTACGCCTGTCTGTACGCCTGTCTGTACGGCTGTCTGTACGCCGGTCTGTACGCCGGTCTGTACGCCGGTCTGTACGCCGGTCTGTACGCCGGTCTGTACGCCTGTCTGTACGCCTGTCTGTACGCCTGTCTGTACGCCTGTCTGTACGCCTGTCTGTACGCCTGTCTGTACGCCTGTCTGTACGCCTGTCTGTACGCCTGTCTGTACGCCTGTCTGTACGCCTGTCTGTACGCCTGTCTGTACGCCTGTCTGTACGCCTGTCTGTACGCCTGTCTGTACGCCTGTCTGTACGCCTGTCTGTACGCCTGTCTGTACGCCTGTCTGTACCTGTCTGTACGCCTGTCTGTACGCCTGTCTGTACGCCTGTCTGTACGCCTGTCTGTACGCCTCCTGTCTGTACGCCTGTCTGTACGCCTGTCTGTACGCCTGTCTGTACGCCTGTCTGTACGCCTGTCTGTACGCCGGTCTGTACGCCGGTCTGTACGCCTGTCTGTACGCCTGTCTGTACGCCTGTCTGTACGCCTGTCTGTACGCCTGTCTCTACGCCTGTCTGTACGCCTGTCTGTACGCCTGTCTGTACGCCTATCTGTACGCCTGTCTGTACGCCTGTCTGTACGCCTGTCTGTACGCCTGTCTGTACGCCTGTCCGTACGCCTGTCTGTACGCCTGTCTGTACGCCTGTCTGTACGCCTGTCTGTACGCCTGTCTGTACGCCTGTCTGTACGCCTGTCTGTACGATTGTCTGTACGCCTGTCTGTACGCCTGTCTGTACGCCTGTCTGTTCGCCTGTCCGTACGCCTATCTGTACGCCTATCTGTACGCCTATCTGTACGCCTGTCTGTACGCCTGTCTGTACTCCTGTCTGTACGCCTGTCTGTACGCCGGTCTGTACGCCGGTCTGTACGCCAATACAGTAAAGCTACCACTGCCTTACCAAATAAGAAACAGCAGTTGGAATTACCACAAAAACTGAAACAGTATGTTAAAACTCGTTGGAATTCGGTTTAAACAATGTTCCAAAGCCTTTTGAAACAACGCTCGGCAATAATAGGACGCCTGTCTGTACGCCTGTCTGTACGCCTGTCTGTAGGCCTGTCTGTACGCCTCTCTGTACGCCTGTCTGTACGCCTGTCTGTACGCCTGTCTGTACGCCTGTCTGTACGCCTGTCCGTACGCCTGTCTGTACGCCTGTCCGTACGCCTATCTGTACTCCTGTCTGTACACCTGTCTGTACTCCTGTCTGTACGCCTGTCTGTACGCCTGTCTGTACGCCTGTCTGTACGCCTGTCTGTACGCCTGTCTGTACGCCTGTCTGTACGCTTGTCTATACGCCTGCCTGTACGCCTGTCTGTACGCCTGTCTGTACGCCTGTCTGTTCGCCTGTCTGTACGCCTATCTGTACGCCTATCTGTACGCCTGTCTGTACGCTTGTCTATACGCCTGTCTGTACGCCTGTCTGTACGCCTGTCTGTACGCCTGTCTGTACGGCTGTCTGTACGCCGGTCTGTACGCCGGTCTGTACGCCGGTCTGTACGCCGGTCTGTACGCCGGTCTGTACGCCTGTCTGTACGCCTGTCTGTACGCCTGTCTGTACGCCTGTCTGTACGCCTGTCTGCACGCCTGTCTGTACGCCTGTCTGTACGCCTGTCTGTACGCCTGTCTGTACGCCTGTCTGTACGCCTGTCTGTACGCCTGTCTGTACGCCTGTCTGTACGCCTGTCTGTACGCCTGTCTGTACGCCTGTCTGTACGCCTGTCTGTACGCCTGTCTGTACGCCTGTCTGTACGCCTGTCTGTACGCCTGTCTGTACGCCTGTCTGTACGCCTGTCTGTACGCCTGTCTGTACGCCTGTCTGTACGCCTGTCTGTACGCCTGTCTGTACGCCTGTCTGTACGCCTGTCTGTACGCCGGTCTGTACGCCGGTCTGTACGCCTGTCTGTACGCCTGTCTGTACGCCTGTCTGTACGCCTGTCTGTACGCCTGTCTGTACGCCTGTCTGTACGCCTGTCTGTACGCCTGTCTGTACGCCTGTCTGTACGCCTGTCTGTACGCCTGTCTGTACGCCTGTCTGTACGCCTGTCTGTACGCCTGTCTGTACGCCTGTCCGTACGCCTGTCTGTACGCCTGTCTGTACGCCTGTCTGTACGCCTGTCTGTACGCCTGTCTGTACGCCTGTCTGTACGCCTGTCTGTACGATTGTCTGTACGCCTGTCTGTACGCCTGTCTGTACGCCTGTCTGTTCGCCTATCCGTACGCCTATCTGTACGCCTATCTGTACGCCTATCTGTACGCCTGTCTGTACGCCTGTCTGTACTCCTGTCTGTACGCCTGTCTGTACGCCGGTCTGTACGCCGGTCTGTACGCCAATCCAGTAAAGCTACCACTGCCTTACCAAATAAGAAACAGCAGTTGGAATTACCACAAAAACTGAAACAGTATGTTAAAACTCGTTGGAATTCGGTTTAAACAATGTTCCAAAGCCTTTTGAAACAACGCTCGGCAATAATAGGACGCCTGTCTGTACGCCTGTCTGTACGCCTGTCTGTAGGCCTGTCTGTACGCCTCTCTGTACGCCTGTCTGTACGCCTGTCTGTACGCCTGTCTGTACGCCTGTCTGTACGCCTGTCCGTACGCCTGTCTGTACGCCTGTCCGTACGCCTATCTGTACTCCTGTCTGTACACCTGTCTGTACTCCTGTCTGTACGGCTGTCTGTACGCCGGTCTGTACGCCGGTGTGTACGCCGGTCTGTACGCCGTTCTGTACGCCGGTCTGTGCGCCGGTCTGTACGCCGGTCTGTACTCCTGTCTGTACGCCTGTCTGTACGCCGGTCTGTACCCCTGTCTGTACGCCTGTCTGTACGCCTGTCTGTACGCCTGTCTGTACGCCTGTCTGTACGCCTGTCTGTACGCCTGTCTGTACGCCTGTCTTTACGCCTGTCTTTACGCCTGTCTGTACGCCTGTCTGTACGCCTGTCTGTACCCCTGTCTGTGCGCCTGTCTGTACGCCTGTCTGTACGCCTGTCTGTACGCCTGTCTGTACGCCTGTCTGAACGCCCGTCTGTACGCCCGTCTGTACGCCTGTCTGTACGCCTGTCTGTACGCCTGTCTGTACGCCTGTCTGTACGCCTGTCTGTACGCCTGTCTGTACGCCTGTCTGTACGCCTGTCTGTACGCTGTCTGTACGCCTGTCTGTACACCTGTCTGTACGCCTGTCTGTACGCCTGTCTCTACGCCTGTCTGTACGCCTGTTTGTACGCCTGTCTGTACGCCTGTTTGTACGCTTGTCTGTTCGCCTGTCCGTACGCCTATCTGTACGCCTATCTGTACGCCTGTCTGTACGCCTGTCTGTACTCCTGTCTGTACTCCTGTCTGTACGCCTGTCTGTACGCCGGTCTGTACGCCGGTCTGTACGCCGTTCTGTACGCCGGTCTGTACGCCGGTCTGTACGCCGGTCTGTACGCCTGTCTGTACGCCGGTCTGTACGCCTGTCTGTACGCCTGTCTGTAAGCCTGTCTGCACGCCTGTCTGTAAGCCTGTCTGTACGCCTGTCTGTACGCCTGTCTGTACGCCTGTCTGTACGCCTGTCTGTACGTCTGCCTGCACGCCTGTCTGTACGTCTGGCTGCACGCCTGTCTGTACGCCTGTCTGTACGCCTGTCTGTACGCCTGTCTGTACGCCTGTCTGTACGCCTGTCTGTACGCCTGTCTGTACGCCTGTCTGTACGCCTGTCTGTACGCCTGTCTGTATGCCTGTCTGTACGCCTGTCTGTACGCCTGTCTGTACGCCAGTCTGTACGCCTGTCTGTACGCCTGTCTGTACACCTGTCTGTACGCCTGTCTGTACGCCTGTCTGTACGCCGATCTGTACGCCTGTCTGTACGCCTGTCTGTACGTCTGTCTGTACGCCTGTCTGTACGCCTGTCTGTACGCCTGTCTGTACGCCTGTCTGTACGCCCGCCTGTACGCCTGTATGTACGCCTGTCTGTACGCCTGTCTGTACACCTGTCTGTACGCCTGTCTGTACGCCTGTCTGTACGCCTGTCTGTACGCCTGTCTGTACTCCTGTCTGAAGGCCTGTCTATACGCCTGTCTGTACGCCCGTCTGTACGCCCGTCTGTACGCCTGTCTGTACGCCTGTCTGTACGCCTGTCACGCCTGTCTGTACGCCTGTCTGTACGCCTGTCTGTACGCCTGTCTGTACGCCCGTCTGTACGCCTGTCTGTACACCTGTCTGTACGCTTGTCTGTACGCCTGTCTGTACGCCTGTCTGTACGCCTGTCTGTACGCCTGTCTGTACGATGTCTGTACGCCTGTCTGTACGCCTGTCTGTACTCCTGTCTGTACGCCTGTCTGTACGCCTGTCTGTACGCCTGTCTGTACGCCTGTCTGTACGCCTGTCTGTACACCTGTCTGTACGCCTGTCTGTACACCTGTCTGTACGCCTGTCTGTGCACCTGTCTGTATGCCTGTCTGTACGCCTGTCTGTTCGCCAGTCCGTACGCCAATCTGTACGCCTATCTGTACGCCTATCTGTACGCCTCCCTGTACGCCTGTCTGTACGCCTCCCTGTACGCCTGTCTGTACGCCTGTCTGTACGCCTGTCTGTACGCCTGTCTGTACGCCTGTCTGTACGCCTGTCTGTACGCCTGTCTGTACGCCTGTCTGTACGCCTGTCTGTACGCCTGTCTGTACGCCTGTCTGTACGCCTGTCTGTACGCCTGTCTGTACGCCTATCTGTACGCCTGTCTGTACGCCTGTCTGTACGCCTGTCTGTACGCCTGTCTGTACGCCTGTCTGTACGCCTGTCTGTACTCCTGTCTGTACGCCGTTCTGTACGGCCGGTCTGTACGCCGGTCTGTACGCCGGTCTGTACGCCGGTCTGTACGCCGGTATGTACGCCGGTCTGTACGCCTGTCTGTACGCCTGTCTGTACGCCTGTCTGCACGCCTGTCTGTACGCCTGTCTGTACGCCTGTCTGTACGCCTGTCTGTACGCCTGTCTGTACGCCTGTCTGTACGCCTGTTTGTACGCCTGTCTGTACGCCTGTCTGTACGCCTGTCTGTACGCCTGTCTGTACGCCTGTCTGTACGCCTGTCTGTACGCCTGTCTGTACGCCTTTCTGTACGCCTGTCTGTATGCCTGTCTGTACGCCTGTCTGTACGCCTGTCTGTACGCCTGTCTGTACGCCTGTCTGTACGCCTGTCTGTACGCCTGTCTGTACGCCTGTCTGTACGCCTGTCTGTACGCCTGTCTGTACGCATGTCTGTACGCCTGTCTGTACGCCTGTCTGTACGCCTGTCTGTACGCCTGTCTGTACGCCTGTCTGTACGGCTGTCTGTACGCCTGTCCGTACGCCTATCTGTACGCCTATCTGTACGCCTGTCTGTACGCCTGTCTGTACTCCTGTCTGCACGCCTGTCTGTACGCCGGTCTATACGCCGGTCTGTACGCCGTTCTGTACGCCGGTCTGTACGCCAATCCAGTAAAGCTACCACTGCCTTACCAAATAAGAAACAGCAGTTGGAATTACCACAAAAAAAACTGAAACAGTATGTTAAAACTCGTTGGAATTCGGTTTAAACAATGTTCCAATGCCTTTTGGAACAACGCTCGGCAATAATAGTACGCCTGTCTGTACGCCTGTCTGTACGCCTGTCTGTAGGCCTGTCTATACGCCTCTCTGTACGCCTGTCTGTACGCCTGTCTGTACGCCTGTCTGTACGCCTGTCTGTACGCCTATCTGTACGCCTGTCTATACGCCTGTCTGTACGCCTGCCTGTACGCCTGTCTGTGCGCCTGTCTGTACGCCTGTCTGTACGCCTGTCTGTACGCTTGTCTATACGCCTGTCTGTACGCCTGTCTGTACGCCTGTCTGTACGCCTGTCTGTTCGCCTGTCTGTACGCCTATCTGTACGCCTATCTGTACGCCTGTCTGTACGCCTGTCTGTACGCCTGTCTGAACGCCTGTCTGTATTCCTGTCTGTACGCCTGTCTGTACGCCGTTCTGTACGCCGGTCTGTACGCCGGTCTGTACGCCTGTCTGTACGTCTGCCTGCACGCCTGTCTGTACGTCTGGCTGCACGCCTGTCTGTACGCCTGTCTGTACGCCTGTCTATACGCCTGTCTGTACGCCTGTCTGTACGCCTGACTGTACGCCTGTCTGTACGCCTGTCTGTACGCCTGTCTGTACGCCTGTCTGTATGCCTGTCTGTACGCCTGTCTGTACGCCTGTCTGTACGCCAGTCTGTACGCCTGTCTGTACGCCTGTCTGTACACCTGTCTGTACGCCTGTCTGTACGCCTGTCTGTACGCCGGTCTGTACGCCTGTCTGTACGCCTGTCTGTACGTCTGTCTGTACGCCTGTCTGTACGCCTGTCTGTACGCCTGTCTGTACGCCTGTCTGTATGCCCGCCTGTACGCCTGTATGTACGCCTGTCTGTACGCCTGTCTGTACACCTGTCTGTACGCCTGTCTGTACGCCTGTCTGTACGCCTGTCTGTACGCCTGTCTGTACTCCTGTCTGTACGCCTGTCTGTACGCCTGTCTGTACGCCCGTCTGTACGCCCGTCTGTACGCCTGTCTGTACGCCTGTCTGTACGCCTGTCTGTACGCCTGTCTGTACGCCTGTCTGTACGCCTGTCTGTACGCCTGTCTGTACGCCTGTCTGTACGCCTGTCTGTACGCCTGTCTGTACGCCTGTCTGTACTCCTGTCTGTACGCCTGTCTGTACGCCTGTCTGTACGCCTGTCTGTACGCCTGTCTGTACGCCTGTCTGTACACCTGTCTGTACGCCTGTCTGTGCACCTGTCTGTATGCCTGTCTGTACGCCTGTCTGTTCGCCAGTCCGTACGCCAATCTGTACGCCTATCTGTACGCCTATCTGTACGCCTCCCTGTACGTCTGTCTGTACGCCTGTCTGTACGCCTGTCTGTACGCCTGTCTGTACGCCTGTCTGTACGCCTGTCTGTACGCCTGTCTGTACGACTGTCTGTACGACTGTCTGTACGCCTGTCTGTACGCCTGTCTGTACGCATATCTGTACGCCTGTCTGTACGCCTGTCTGTACGCCTGTCTGTACGCCTGTCTGTACGCCTGTCTGTACGCCTGTCTGTACTCCTGTCTGTACGCCGTTCTGTACGGCCGGTCTGTACGCCGGTCTGTACGCCTGTCTGTACGCCGGTCTGTACGCTGTCTGTACGCCTGTCTGTACGCCTGTCTGCACGCCTGTCTGTACGCCTGTCTGTACGCCTGTCTGTACGAATGTCTGTACGCCTGTCTGTACGCCTGTCTGTACCCCTGTCTGTACGCCTGTCTGTACGCCTGTCTGTACGCCTGTCTGTAAGCCTGTCTGTGCGCCTGTCTGTACGCCTGTCTGTACGCCTGTCTGTACGCCTGTCTGTACGCCTGTCCGTACGCCTATCTGTACGCCTATCTGTACGCCTGTCTGTACGCCTGTCTGTACTCCTGTCTGTACGGCTGTCTGTACGCCGGTCTGTACGCCGGTCTGTACGCCGGTCTGTACGCCGGTCTGTACGCCGGTCTGTACGCCTGTCTGTACGCCTGTCTGTACGCCTGTCTGTACGCCTGTCTGTACGCCTGTCTGCACGCCTGTCTGTACGCCTGTCTGTACGCCTGTCTGTACGCCTGTCTGTACGCCTGTCTGTACGCCTGTCTGTACGCCTGTCTGTACGCCTGTCTGTACGCCTGTCTGTACGCCTGTCTGTACGCCTGTCTGTACGCCTGTCTGTACGCCTGTCTGTACGCCTGTCTGTACGCCTGTCTGTACGCCGGTCTGTACGCCGGTCTGTACGCCTGTCAGTACGCCTGTCTGTACGCCTGTCTGTACGCCTGTCTGTACGCCTGTCTGTACGCCTGTCTGTACGCCTGTCTGTACGCCTGTCTGTACGCCTGTCTGTACGCCTTTCTGTACGCCTGTCTGTACGCCTGTCTGTAAGCCTGTCTGTACGCCTGTCTGTACGCCTGTCTGTACGCCTGTCTGTACGCCTGTCTGTACAACTGTCTGTACGCCTGTCTGTACGCCTGTCTGTACGATTGTCTGTACGCCTGTCTGTACGCCTGTCTGTACGCCTGTCTGTTCGCCTGTCCGTACGCCTATCTGTACGCCTATCTGTACGCCTATCTGTACGCCTGTCTGTACGCCTGTCTGTACTCCTGTCTGTACGCCTGTCTGTACGCCGGTCTGTACGCCGGTCTGTACGCCAATCCAGTAAAGCTACCACTGCCTTACCAAATAAGAAACAGCAGTTGGAATTACCACAAAAACTGAAACAGTATGTTAAAACTCGTTGGAATTCGGTTTAAACAATGTTCCAAAGCCTTTTGGAACAACGCTCGGCAATAATAGGACGCCTGTCTGTACGCCTGTCTGTACGCCTGTCTGTAGGCCTGTCTGTACGCCTCTCTGTACGCCTGTCTGTACGCCTGTCTGTACGCCTGTCTGTACGCCTGTCTGTACGCCTGTCTGTAGGCCTGTCTGTACGCCTCTCTGTACGCCTGTCTGTACGCCTGTCTGTACGCCGGTCTGTACGCCGGTGTGTACGCCGGTCTGTACGCCGTTCTGTACGCCGGTCTGTGCGCCGGTCTGTACGCCGGTCTGTACTCCTGTCTGTACGCCTGTCTGTACGCCTGTCTGTACCCCTGTCTGTACGCCTGTCTGTACGCCTGTCTGTACGCCTGTCTGTACGCCTGTCTGTACGCCTGTCTGTACGCCTGTCTTTACGCCTGTCTTTACGCCTGTCTGTACGCCTGTCTGTACGCCTGTCTGTACGCCTGTCTGTACGCCTGTCTGTACGCGTGTCTGTACGCCTGTCTGTAAGCCTGTCTGTAAGCCTGTCTGTACGCCTGTCTGAACGCCCGTCTGTACGCCCGTCTGTACGCCTGTCTGTACGCCTGTCTGTACGCCTGTCTGTACGCCTGTCTGTACGCCTGTCTGTACGCCTGTCTGTACGCCTGTCTGTACGCCTGTCTGTACGCCTGTCTGTACGCTGTCTGTACGCCTGTCTGGACACCTGTCTGTACGCCTGTCTGTACGCCTGTCTCTACGCCTGTCTGTACGCCTGTTTGTACGCCTGTCTGTACGCCTGTTTGTACGCCTGTTTGTACGCCTGTCTGTTCGCCTGTCCGTACGCCTATCTGTACGCCTATCTGTACGCCTGTCTGTACGCCTGTCTGTACTCCTGTCTGTACTCCTGTCTGTACGCCTGTCTGTACGCCGGTCTGTACGCCGGTCTGTACGCCGTTCTGTACGCCGGTCTGTACGCCGGTCTGTACGCCGGTCTGTACGCCTGTCTGTACGCCTGTCTGTAAGCCTGTCTGCACGCCTGTCTGTAAGCCTGTCTGTACGCCTGTCTGTACGCCTGTCTGTACGCCTGTCTGTACGCCTGTCTGTACGTCTGCCTGCACGCCTGTCTGTACGTCTGTCTGTACGCCTGTCTGTACGCCTGTCTGTACGCCTGTCTGTACGCCTGTCTGTACGCCTGTCTGTACGCCTGTCTGTACGCCTGTCTGTACGCCTGTCTGTACGCCTGTCTGTATGCCTGTCTGTACGCCTGTCTGTACGCCTGTCTGTACGCCAGTCTGTACGCCTGTCTGTACGCCTGTCTGTACACCTGTCTGTACGCCTGTCTGTACGCCTGTCTGTACGCCGGTCTGTACGCCTGTCTGTACGCCTGTCTGTACGTCTGTCTGTACGCCTGTCTGTACGCCTGTCTGTACGCCTGTCTGTACGCCTGTCTGTACGCCGCCTGTACGCCTGTATGTACGCCTGTCTGTACGCCTGTCTGTACACCTGTCTGTACGCCTGTCTGTACGCCCGTCTGTACGCCCGTCTGTACGCCTGTCTGTACGCCTGTCTGTACGCCTGTCTGTACGCCTGTCTGTACGCCTGTCTGTACGCCTGTCTGTACGCCTGTCTGTACGCCTGTCTGTACTCCTGTCTGTACGCCTGTCTGTACGCCTGTCTGTAAGCCTGTCTGTACGCCTGTCTGTACGCCTGTCTGTACACCTGTCTGTACGCCTGTCTGTGCACCTGTCTGTATGCCTGTCTGTACGCCTGTCTGTTCGCCAGTCCGTACGCCTGTCTGTACGCCTGTCTGTACGCCTGTCTGTACGCCTGTCTGTACGCCTGTCTGTACTCCTGTCTGTACGCCTGTCTGTACGCCTGTCTGTACGCCTGTCTGTACGCCTGTCTGTACGCCTGTCTGTACGCCTGTCTGTACGCCTGTCTGTACGCCTGTCTGTACGCCTGTCTGTACGCCTGTCTGTACGCCTATATGTACGCCTGTCTTTACGCCTGTCTGTACGCCTGTCTGTACGCCTGTCTGTACGCCTGTCTGTACGCCTGTCTGTACTCCTGTCTGTACGCCGTTCTGTACGGCCGGTCTGTACGCCGGTCTGTACGCCGGTCTGTACGCCTGTCTGTACGCCTGTCTGTACGCCTGTCTGTACGGCTGTCTGTACGCCTGTCCGTACGCCTATCTGTACGCCTATCTGTACGCCTGTCTGTACGCCTGTCTGTACTCCTGTCTGTACGCCTGTCTGTACGCCGGTCTATACGCCGGTCTGTACGCCGTTCTGTACGCCGGTCTGTACGCCAATCCAGTAAAGCTACCACTGCCTTACCAAATAAGAAACAGCAGTTGGAATTACCACAAAAAAAACTGAAACAGTATGTTAAAACTCGTTGGAATTCGGTTTAAACAATGTTCCAATGCCTTTTGGAACAACGCTCGGCAATAATAGTACGCCTGTCTGTAAGCCTGTCTGTACGCCTGTCTGTAGGCCTGTCTGTACGCCTCTCTGTACGCCTGTCTGTACGCCTGTCTGTACGCCTGTCTGTACGCCTGTCTGTACGCCTATCTGTACGCCTGTCTATACGCCTGTCTGTACGCCTGCCTGTACGCCTGTCTGTGCGCCTGTCTGTACGCCTGTCTGTACGCCTGTCTGTACGCTTGTCTATACGCCTGTCTGTACGCCTGTCTGTACGCCTGTCTGTACGCCTGTCTGTTCGCCTGTCTGTACGCCTATCTGTACGCCTATCTGTACGCCTGTCTGTACGCCTGTCTGTACGCCTGTCTGAACGCCTGTCTGTATTCCTGTCTGTACGCCTGTCTGTACGCCGTTCTGTACGCCGGTCTGTACGCCGGTCTGTACGCCTGTCTGTACGTCTGCCTGCACGCCTGTCTGTACGTCTGGCTGCACGCCTGTCTGTACGCCTGTCTGTAAGCCTGTCTGTACGCCTATCTGTACGCCTTTCTGTACGCCTGTCTGCACGCCTGTCTGTACGCCTGTCTGTATGCCTGTCTGTACGCCTGTCTGTACGCCTGTCTGTACGCCAGTCTGTACGCCTGTCTGTACGCCTGTCTGTACGCCTGTCTGTACGCCTGTCTGTACGCCTGTCTGTACGCCTGTCTGTACGCCTGTCTGTACGCCTGTCTGTACGCCTGTCTGTACGCCTGTCTGTACGCCTGTCTGTACGCATGTCTGTACGCCTGTCTGTACGCCTGTCTGTACGCCTGTCTGTACGCCTGTCTGTACGCCTGTCTGTACGGCTGTCTATACGCCTGTCCGTACGCCTATCTGTACGCCTATCTGTACGCCTGTCTGTACGCCTGTCTGTACTCCTGTCTGTACGCCTGTCTGTACGCCGGTCTATACGCCGGTCTGTACGCCGTTCTGTACGCCGGTCTGTACGCCAATCCAGTAAAGCTACCACTGCCTTACCAAATAAGAAACAGCAGTTGGAATTACCACAAAAAAAACTGAAACAGTATGTTAAGACTCGTTGGAATTCGGTTTAAACAATGTTCCAATGCCTTTTGGAACAACGCTCGGCAATAATAGTACGCCTTTCTGTACGCCTGTCTGTACGCCTGTCTGTAGGCCTGTCTGTACGCCTCTCTGTACGCCTGTCTGTACGCCTGTCTGTACGCCTGTCTGTACGCCTGTCTGTACGCCTGTCTATACGCCTGTCTGTACGCCTGCCTGTACGCCTGTCTGTGCGCCTGTCTGTACGCCTGTCTGTACGCCTGTCTGTACGCTTGTCTATACGCCTGTCTGTACGCCTGTCTGTACGCCTGTCTGTACGCCTGTCTGTTCGCCTGTCTGTACGCCTATCTGTACGCCTATCTGTACGCCTGACTGTACGCCTGCCTGTACGCCTGTCTGAACGCCTGTCTGTACTCCTGTCTGTACGTCTGTCTGTACGCCGTTCTGTACGCCGGTCTGTACGCCGGTCTGTACGCCTGTCTGTACGCCTGTCTGTAGGCCTGTCTGTACGCCTCTCTGTACGCCTGTCTGTACGCCTGTCTGTACGCCTGTCTGTACGCCTGTCTGTACGCCTGTCTGTAGGCCTGTCTGTACTCCTCTCTGTACGCCTGTCTGTACGCCTGTCTGTACGCCTGTCTGTACGCCTGTCTGTACGCCTGTCCGTACGCCTGTCTGTACGCCTATCTGTACGCCTGTCTGTACACCTGTCTGTACTCCTGTCTGTACGGCTGTCTGTACGCCGGTCTGTACGCCGGTGTGTACGCCGGTCTGTACGCCGTTCTGTACGCCGGTCTGTGCGCCGGTCTGTACGCCGGTCTGTACTCCTGTCTGTACGCCTGTCTGTACGCCTGTCTGTACCCCTGTCTGTACGCCTGTCTGTACGCCTGTCTGTACGCCTGTCTGTACGCCTGTCTGTACGCCTGTCTGTACGCCTGTCTGTACGCCTGTCTTTACGCCTGTCTTTACGCCTGTCTGTACGCCTGTCTGTACGCCTGTCTGTACGCCTGTCTGTACGCCTGTCTGTACGCGTGTCTGTACGCCTGTCTGTACGCCTGTCTGTAAGCCTGTCTGCACGCCTGTCTGTACGCCTGTCTGAAAGCCCGTCTGTACGCCCGTCTGTACGCCTGTCTGTACGCCTGTCTGTACGCCTGTCTGTACGCCTGTCTGTACGCCTGTCTGTACTGTAACGTGGGCCGTTGGCAGCCACACAGATTAGCAGGTAGTGCGACTTATCGTTGTAAATGATACACTAGAAGTTCGGGTAACATCTTATAATTTAATCAACACTTAGAAATTGGTTAACAAACTATGTACATTATAAATAGATACAATTCTGACTTATTACTATTACAGATATTGTCTGTCTAGTTCTCTATCAGATACTGAATCATTCTGAATCCCTTTTACTTATCCTACAGTCTATATATATAATAGAGAAGTCCTCGGAGAGTTAATTAGGCCATAACAAACCCTGGGCCTACCGCAGTATGTATACATAATATATACATGCTTAAGGTTGTGTTTATTAAACACTAGTTTTGTTTTAAAGGGAACGAGGATATAACCTCGTCCGAGAGTATTTGCTTATACATGCATGTTGCGTTATCACACCATCCTCCTTAGGGTTTAAAGAAAACCAACACTAGGGTGTTTGCTTTTCTTTAAAACCTTTCTCTCCGGTTACCTTCCCTATTCCTATTCTAAAATATGGTGAATCATTAAAAAATAATATATATAAATGTCCTATGTATTATTATCCTTAAAATTAGTTGTTCGCTCATTATATGCGTACAAGTCTATTATTTCTTACTAACCTATTTACACTTAATCTAACAATAGTATTAACTAACCTATCTGTACTTATTTCTAGGAATGATAATGTTTAATATAACTTGTAGTACTAAATATATATAATATAGATTAAAACCTTTAAATAAATTTTCAATGTACTGCTAAATAGTACGTCTTACAAAAAAAAAAATAATAACTATAATAATCGGGCCTTTGTACACTGTCTCAATCTTGTTAGTCTGTTCGCTTTTTGTATTTTATTTCTATATCATGTTTCCGTATATATCTAATAGTTGACTTACTTTGTATTTGCAATTCTTCCTTCTAATTTTTTAATCTTTCGCATTCGATTCTCTGTCTTGGATTCTTCATGTTCGCTTGTTTGTCTTAAATTCTTTGCTTTGATTGTTCGTTTCCGATTCCTTATATGTACTTGATTGTTTGTCTTCAATTTTGTGAATGATTGTTTGCTCCCAATTCTTATGCTCCCTTTCCAACCATACTTAAAAATAAACCGACTCTCCGTTTTTCTATCTATTTTCCTCCATGGAAAAAATTATACTGGAAATCACTCTTTCGTGTATTTCCCTGGACAGCACATATTTCGTGTCTGTCATGTTCCTGCGCAGAACTATCCTGTGAAGCTTATTCTGACTACAGTAAGGTGGCACGTGCTGCTGATCCCTTATGCTGTAAGCCTTTTCTTCAATCTAGAAAAACTTGAGACCAGTTAACAAAACACACTTTTGTTATAACTGTAATCTCTAAAAAAAAAATTCTGAGAGCGTTTTTTGTCGTGCAGGATCACTTCCTGGAAGCGCATGCTTGCTTCGTCACGACCTAGGGGCGAATTGGAGTCTTTTTGCCTTTTCCCTACTTTGAAGTTTGTCTGATTCGGTTGGTTAACGTTTTCGCCAAGTCCACAACTCTAGGATGATCTGTCCTGTAGGTTGCACTGTTGTTGGTGTCGTAAAGGTACAATCGATAGGTCTCTGTTGTCTTATAGAGCTCCAGACTTGATTAGGATGCTATCGTATTGTCCCGTTACTAACCATTATGGCATTGGAATCAACTTCTAAGGCATTTGTGACAAATTTTCGGAATTCTTGTAATATAAAATTAATATAACACTCCTCGTATATTGGTTTCTCTAATTTAAAATTAATTCTTTTTTATTGCGAACTTTTGAATGTGTCAACAATATTTTTTTCAATGCCAAGTATCGTCGTTTAGAAATAAATGATGTGTCTGCATATAAGCGAACTTGACTCTAGTATTATTAAACTATCTTGTCGATACATACATATTTTCAATTTGAATTCGATGTTTGTTTATTCGCGACTAGTTTAAATATACATGCTATTGTTTATTTGTTCGTTTAATAAACAATATCAACTGCAACATTCTTGTATGGCGCTTATTAAAACATGAAGACGCATGCATTTTTATGCGCGTAATTGAACTTATGAAAAAGAAATATAACATATATCTTCATTGTTTCGTGTATAAATATATATATATATATATATATACGTCTTCTTTAAAAAAAATATTTAAACTTCTGCGTCAATAACAAAATTGGGAAGTGTACGGCCAATGTAGTATTTCTACATTACATTGTGCATATGTGTTTTTAAATAAACTTGACCTTTAACTATAGAATATATTACTACGCTACAATATGTTTGCGTAGCAGAAATAAATGATACACATATTGTGATATTGTGTATACAATTTAAACTAAACATTTTAACACAGTTTATGTCTATGAAAGTTTTATACTGTTCATTCACTTTAATTTAAAAGGAATACCTGTGTTTCTTCTTTCTTGCTTGTGGAGCTTCTGTTCGCTCTTGTTGATGATTTCCTCCGTTCTTGTCGCGTATTTGCCCATTTTCTTGATTTGACCTGCCAAACTGTAGGTTTCCTTTCTTCCCTGGTTCGTTCCAGCTTCCTACATGTTCCTTGCAGTCTTACACGACTGGCAGAATGGTCCTGAGCCGTAGGTAGGCAGAATCGCCATGTAACAACCTGTGCCCTAAAGGGGCAGGCATGGATCGCCATGTAACGTGGGCCGTTGGCAGCCACACAGATTAGCAGGTAGTGCGACTTATCGTTGTAAATGATACACTAGAAGTTCGGGTAACATCTTATAATTTAATCAACACTTAGAAATTGGTTAACAAACTATGTACATTATAAATAGATACAATTCTGACTTATTACTATTACAGATATTGTCTGTCTAGTTCTCTATCAGATACTGAATCATTCTGAATCCCTTTTACTTATCCTACAGTCTATATATATAATAGAGAAGTCCTCGGAGAGTTAATTAGGCCATAACAAACCCTGGGCCTACCGCAGTATGTATACATAATATATACATGCTTAAGGTTGTGTTTATTAAACACTAGTTTTGTTTTAAAGGGAACGAGGATATAACCTCGTCCGAGAGTATTTGCTTATACATGCATGTTGCGTTATCACAGTACGCCTGTCTGTACGCCTGTCTGTACGCCTGTCTGTACGTCTGTCTGTACGCCTGTCTGTACGTCTGTCTGTACGCCTGTCTGTACGCCTGTCTGTACGCCTGTCTGTACGCCTGTCTGTACGCCCGCCTGTACGCCTGTATGTACGCCTGTCTGTACGCCTGTCTGTACACCTGTCTGTACGCCTGTCTGTACGCCTGTCTGTACGCCTGTCTGTACGCCTGTCTGTACTCCTGTCTGTACGCCTGTCTGTACGCCTGTCTGTACGCCCGTCTGTACGCCCGTCTGTACGCCTGTCTGTACGCCTGTCTGTACGCCTGTCTGTACGCCTGTCTGTACACCTGTCTGTACGCCTGTCTGTACGCCTGTCTGTACGCCCGTCTGTACGCCTGTCTGTACACCTGTCTGTACGCTTGTCTGTACGCCTGTCTGTACGCCTGTCTGTACGCCTGTCTGTACGCCTGTCTGTACGCCTGTCTGTACTCCTGTCTGTACGCCTGTCTGTACGCCTGTCTGTACGCCTGTCTGTACGCCTGTCTGTACGCCTGTCTGTACACCTGTCTGTACGCCTGTCTGTGCACCTGTCTGTATGCCTGTCTGTACGCCTGTCTGTTCGCCAGTCCGTACGCCAATCTGTACGCCTATCTGTACGCCTATCTGTACGCCTATCTGTACGCCTGTCTGTACGCCTGTCTGTACGCCTGTCTGTACGCTTGTCTGTACGCCTGTCTGTACGCCTGTCTGTACGCCTGTCTGTACGCCTGTCTGTACGCCTGTCTGTACGCCTGTCTGTACGCCTATCTGTACGCCTGTATGTACGCCTGTCTGTACGCCTGTCTGTACGCCTGTCTGTACGCCTGTCTGTACGCCTGTCTGTACTCCTGTCTGTACGACGTTCTGTACGGCCGGTCTGTACGCCGGTCTGTACGCCGGTCTGTACGCCGGTCTGTACGCCGGTATGTACGCCGGTCTGTACGCCTGTCTGTACGCCTGTCTGTACGCCTGTCTGCACGCCTGTCTGTACGCCTGTCTGTACGCCTGTCTGTACGCCTGTCTGTACGCCTGTCTGTACGCCTGTCTGTACGCCTGTCTGTACGCCTGTCTGTACGCCTGTCTGTACGCCTGTCTGTACGCCTGTCTGTACGCCTGTCTGTACGCCTGTCTGTACGCCTGTCTGTACGCCTTTCTGTACGCCTGTCTGTACGCCTGTCTGTACGCCTGTCTGTACGCCTGTCTGTACGCCTGTCTGTACGCCTGTCTGTACGCCTGTCTGTACGCCTGTCTGTACGCCTGTATGTACGCCTGTCTGTACGCCTGTCTGTACGCCTGTCTGTACGCATGTCTGTACGCCTGTCTGTACGCCTGTCTGTACGGCTGTCTGTACGCCTGTCCGTACGCCTGTCTGTACGCCTGTCTGTACGCCGGTCTATACGCCGGTCTGTACGCCGTTCTGTACGCCGGTCTGTACGCCAATCCAGTAAAGCTACCACTGCCTTACCAAATAAGAAACAGCAGTTGGAATTACCACAAAAAAAACTGAAACAGTATGTTAAAAATCGTTGGAATTCGGTTTAAACAATGTTCCAATGCCTTTTGGAACAACGCTCGGCAATAATAGTACGCCTGTCTGTACGCCTGTCTGTACGCCTGTCTGTAGGCCTGTCTGTACGCCTCTCTGTACGCCTGTCTGTACGCCTGTCTGTACGCCTGTCTGTACGCCTGTCTGTACGCCTGTCTGTACGCCTGTCTATACGCCTGTCTGTACGCCTGCCTGTACGCCTGTCTGTGCGCCTGTCTGTACGCCTGTCTGTACGCCTGTCTGTACGCTTGTCTATACGCCTGTCTGTACGCCTGTCTGTACGCCTGTCTGTACGCCTGTCTGTTCGCCTGTCTGTACGCCTATCTGTACGCCTATCTGTACGCCTGTCTGTACGCCTGTCTGTACGCCTGTCTGAACGCCTGTCTGTACTCCTGCCTGTACGCCTGTCTGTACGCCGTTCTGTACGCCGGTCTGTACGCCGGTCTGTACGCCTGTCTGTACGTCTGCCTGCACGCCTGTCTGCACGTCTGGCTGCACGCCTGTCTGTACGCCTGTCTGTACGCCTGTCTGTACGCCTGTCTGTACGCCTGTCTGTACGCCTGTCTGTACGCCTGTCTGTATGCCTGTCTGTACGCCTGTCTGTACGCCTGTCTGTACGCCAGTCTGTACGCCTGTCTGTACGCCTGTCTGTACACCTGTCTTTACGCCTGTCTGTACGCCTGTCTGTACGCCTGTCTGTACGCCTGTCTGTACGCCTGTCTGTACACCTGTCTGTACGCCTGTCTGTACGCCTGTCTGTACGCCTGTCTGTATGCCCGCCTGTACGCCTGTATGTACGCCTGTCTGTACGCCTGTCTGTACACCTGTCTGTACGCCTGTCTGTACGCCTGTCTGTACGCCTGTCTGTACGCCTGTCTGTACTCCTGTCTGTACGCCTGTCTGTACGCCTGTCTGTACGCCCGTCTGTACGCCCGTCTCTACGCCTGTCTGTACGCCTGTCTGTACGCCTGTCTGTACGCCTGTCTGTACGCCTGTCTGTACGCCTGTCTGTACGCCTGTCTGTACGCCCGTCTGTACGCCTGTCTGTACACCTGTCTGTACGCTTGTCTGTACGCCTGTCTGTACGCCTGTCTGTACGCCTGTCTGTACGCCTGTCTGTACGCCTGTCTGTACGCCTGTCTATACGCCTGTCTGTACTCCTGTCTGTACGCCTGTCTGTACGCCTGTCTGTACGCCTGTCTGTACGCCTGTCTGTACGCCTGTCTGTACAACTGTCTGTACGCCTGTCTGTGCACCTGTCTGTATGCCTGTCTGTACGCCTGTCTGTTCGCCAGTCCGTACGCCAATCTGTACGCCTATCTGTACGCCTATCTGTACGCCTATCTGTACGCCTGTCTGTACGCCTGTCTGTACGCCTGTCTGTACGCCTGTCTGTACGCCTGTCTGTACGCCTGTCTGTACGCCTGTCTGTACGCCTGTCTGTACGCCTGTCTGTACGCCTGTCTGTACGCCTGTCTGTACGCCTGTCTGTACGCCTGTCTGTACGCCTGTCTGTACGCCTATCTGTACGCCTGTCTGTACGCCTGTCTGTACGCCTGTCTGTACGCCTGTCTGTACGCCTGTCTGTACGCCTGTCTGTACTCCTGTCTGTACGCCGTTCTGTACGGCCGGTCTGTACGCCGGTCTGTATGTAATACTAGTGGGGCCTTAAGCCCTTAGGCAGAATCGCCATGTGCTAACAGTGGGGCCTTAAGTGCCTGGAGGATCGGCATGAGGTATTAGTGCCGTTTGTGCACGTTCGTGGCAGGATCGCCACGTGATGTTAGCCTGGTCCTGAGGGCTACATCGTTGAGCCGTCATGCAGATATCGTTGTCCCGTTAAATGATACACATAGTTCGGGTAACATATATTTAATACATAACAACACTTAAAACTGCATAACAATTATATACATTCTTACTAACTAGTATGTAGACTGAATGAGAATGAGAATAGAATGATCCTGATGCTTCTTACACTACAGTATATATACATAAGAGAAGGTCCTCGGACTACTTAGGGAATGTAATACAGACCCTGACATGTAGCTGTGTTTGGCTTGTGTTTGGAAACAACTTGCGTCAGCGAGGACGTATTTGTAACATGCGTTACTGGAACGAGGCTGTGGCCTGGTTCAGATTGATTGCATACACACAGCTGCATTACGTTATCACACCATCCTTCCTGGGGTTAAGAAAAAATAACGCCGAGGTGTTTGTTTTTCTTACGTTAGACCTTTCTCTCCGGTTACCTTCCTTATTCCTATTCTACAATATTATAATACAATACAAAAATACCATACAATACAACAATACAATAATACAATACAATACGATAATACAATACAATACAATAATACAATACAATACAGTAATACAATACAATACAATAATACAATTTATAATAATAGATATTTAACGAATAAATATATAAACGAATAAACTGTAATGATAAATATATAACATAGATTGTAAAACTTTAAATAAATTTTCATAGTACATTTTTACATTGTTGCAAAAATAATAATTATTAATAATCGTTAATTGATAATAATAATTAATTGATAATAAACATTAATTGATAATAATCAGTAATTGATAATCATCAGTAATTGATAATAATCGTTAATTTAGCCTTTGTAATTTGTACACTGTCTCAATCTTGTTAGTCTGTTCGCTTTTTAGTATTTTATTTCTATATCATGAGTTCGTATTTCTCTAATAGTTGACTTACTTCGTATTTGCAATTCTTGCTTCTAATTTCTAATTTTCGCATTCGATTCTCTGTCTTGAATTCTTCATGTTCGCTTGTTTGTCTTAAATTCTTTGCTTTGATTGTTCGTTTCCGATTCCTTATACTTGATTGTTTGTCTTCAATTTTGTGCATGATCGTTTGCTCCCAATTCTTATGCTCCCTTTCCAACCATACTTTAAAATAAATCGACTCTCCGTTTTTCTATCTATTTTCCTCCATGGAAAAAAAATTATACTGGAAATCACTCTTTCGTGTATTTCCCTGGACAGCACATATTTCGTGTCTGTCATGTTCCTGCGCAGAACTATCTTTGAAGCTTATTCTGACTACAGTAAGGGGGCTCGTGCAGCGGTAATTCCCTTATGCTGTAAGCCTTTTCTTCAATCTAGAAAAACTTGAGACCAGTTAACAAAACACACTTTTGTTATAACTGTCTCTAAAAAAAAAAATTCTGAAAGCGTTTTTTGTCGTGCAGGATCACTTCCTGGAAGCGCATGCTTGCTTCGTCACGACCTAGGGGCGAATTGGAGTCTTTTTGCCTTCTCCCTACTTTGAAGTTTGTCTGATTCGGTTGGTTAACGTTTTCGCCAGTTCCACAACTCTAGGATGATCTGTCCTGTAGGTTGCACTGTTGTTGGTGTCGTAAAGGTACAATCGATAGGTCTCTGTCGTCTTATAGAGCTCCAGACGTGATTAGGATGCTATCGTATCGTGCCGTTACTAACCATTATGGCATTGGAATCAACTTCTAAGGCATTTGTGACAAAAATTTCGGAATTCTTGTAATATAAAATTAATATAACACTCCTCGTATATTGGTTTCTCTAATTTAAAATTAATTCTTTTTTATTGCGAACTTTTGAATGTGTCAACAATATTTTTTTCAATGCCAAGTATCGTCGTTTAGAAATAAATGATGTGTCTGCATTTTATAAGTGAACTTGACTCCGTGTATTACTAAACTATACATATTCTATTTTCCTTTGATGTTTGTTTATTCGCGACTAGTTTAAATATACATGCTATTGTTTATTTGTTCGTTTAATAAACAATATCAACTGCAACATTCTTGTATGGCGCTTATTAAAACATGAAGACGCATGCATTTTTATGCACGTAATTGAACTTATGAAAAAGAAATATAACATATATCTTCATTGTTTCGTGTATAAATATATATATATATATATATATGCGTCTTCTTTAAAAAAAAATATTTAAACTTCTGCGTCAATAACAAAATTGGGAAGTGTACGGCCAATGTAGTATTTCTACATTACATTGTGCATATGTGTTTTTAAATAAACTTGACCTTTAACTATAGAATATATTACTACGCTACAATATGTTTGCGTAGCAGAAATAAATGATACACATATTGTGATATTGTGTATACAATTTAAACTAAACATTTTAACACAGTTTATGTCTATGAAAGTTTTATACTGTTCATTCACTTTAATTTAAAAGGAATACCTGTGTTTCTTCTTTCTTGCTTGTGGAGCTTCTGTTCGCTCTTGTTGATGATTTCCTCCGTTCTTGTCGCGTATTTGCCCATTTTCTTGATTTTGACCTGCCTTTATACTGTAGGTTTCCTTTCTTCCCTGGTTCGTTCCAGCTTCCTACATGTTCCTTGCAGTCTTACACGACTGGCAGAATGGTCCTGAGCCGTAGGTAGGCAGAGATCGCCATGTAACGTAATAATAATATTATAGAAAGAAATTTGTAAGGCGCGACAAACGCGATAGCCGCGACAGAGTATTCGCTGTATCAGCAAACGCGACCCAGCGCGACGATAATAACGATAATTCATTTTTTCGAAGAGTCGTCAACTAAAAACAGATTCCAGTCAACATTTTTTTAACCTCGACGGTTTAACATATATTAATTCATATTTCAATAATAAAGACAATCTATTTCTAGTTGACACAGGTGCTTCGATAAGTGTTATATTTTTAAATTCTATTTATACAAACATAATTGTTGATAAAACACACAAGGTAAACATAGTCGGCATCAACGGCAAAACACAAACAAACGGATCCGCTTTCATTACGCTAAACCTAGGCGAGGCCAAGGTCAGGCACAAATTTGCAGTATTAGAAAATGTAAACGATAACAAATTTATAGGTATCATCGGTTCCGACATACTTGCCAAATACAACACCGTTATAGACTACGAGAAATATAATATTACGTTTTCAATTGAAGGTCAGCAAATTACATTACCAATGCATTCCGACGAGGACACGGTTGTCAATATTCCGCCTCGTTGTGAAATAATCAAATATTTTAAAGTAAGTACGTGTAGCGATTGTGTAGTTTCCCAGAAGGAAGCTGCCCCAGGTATATTTATAGCAGGCTCTGTTGTAACCCCAAAAAATGGTTTAGTGCCCGTAAGAATATTGAATACAAGAGATAGCGACGCGACATTGAAGAACTTCGCTCCTACGGTAACAGACCTTGATAAATACAACGTCTGCAGTTTCAGGTGTAATGACACTAAATCAGTCGAACGCGTCGACAAAGTTTTACAAACAGTAAACACCTCACACCTAAACAAAGAAGAAAACATTACGATGCAAAAAATTATCGCTAAGTATTGCGACGTGTTTTTCCTTGATTCAGATAAGCTTACGCACACGAACATATACAGGGGAGACATACAGGTTAACCCGCAGATAAATCCGATATATTCTAAACCCTATCGATTGCCACATTCGCAAAAACATGAGATCGACAGACAAGTAGAGAAACTTTTGTCCGATGGCATTATAGAAAAGGCAAAGTCACCGTGGTCATCCCCACTATTATTAGTTCCCAAGAAAAAGGATAAATTAACGTGTAATAACGCAATATGCATGTATACGCAAATACTCTCGGACGAGGTTATATCCTCGTTCCCTTTAATACAAAACAAGTGTTTAATAAACACGACCTCAAGCATGTATATATTATGTATACATACTGCGGTAGGCCAGGGTTTGTTATGGCCTAATTAACTCTCCGAGGACTTCTCTATTATATATATAGACTGTAGGATAAGTAAAAGGAATTCAGAATGATTCAGTATCGGATAGAGAACTAGACAGACAATATCTGTAATAGTAATAAGTCAGAATTGTATCTATTTATAATGTACATAGTTTGTTAACCAATTTCTAAGTGTTGATTAAATTATAAGATGTTACCCGAACTTCGAGTGTATCATTTACAACGATAAGTCGCCCTACCTGCTAATCTGTGTGGCTGCCCAACGGCCCACGTTACATGGCGATCCTGGCAGGATCGCCATGTAATACTAGTGGGGCCTTAAGCCCTTAGGCAGAATCGCCATGTGCTAACAGTGGGGCCTTAAGTGCCTGGAGGATCGGCATGAGGTATTAGTGCCGTTTGTGCACGTTCGTGGCAGGATCGCCACGTGATGTTAGCCTGGTCCTGAGGGCTACATCGTTGAGCCGTCATGCAGATATCGTTGTCCCGTTAAATGATACACATAGTTCGGGTAACATATATTTAATACATAACAACACTTAAAACTGCATAACAATTATATACATTCTTACTAACTAGTATGTAGACTGAATGAGAATGAGAATAGAATGATCCTGATGCTTCTTACACTACAGTATATATACATAAGAGAAGGTCCTCGGACTACTTAGGGAATGTAATACAGACCCTGACATGTAGCTGTGTTTGGCTTGTGTTTGGAAACAACTTGCGTCAGCGAGGACGTATTTGTAACATGCGTTACTGGAACGAGGCTGTGGCCTGGTTCAGATTGATTGCATACACACAGCTGCATTACGTTATCACATGTACGCCGGTCTGTACGCCGGTCTGTACGCCGGTCTGTACGCCGGTATGTACGCCGGTCTGTACGCCTGTCTGTACGCCTGTCTGTACGCCTGTCTGCACGCCTGTCTGTACGCCTGTCTGTACGCCTGTCTGTACGCCTGTCTGTACGCCTGTCTGTACGCCTGTCTGTACGCCTGTCTGTACGCCTGTCTGTACGCCTGTCTGTACGCCTGTCTGTACGCCTGTCTGTACGCCTGTCTGTACGCCTGTCTGTACGCCTGTCTGTACGCCTGTCTGTACGCCTGTCTGTACGCCTGTCTGTACGCATGTCTGTACGCCTGTCTGTACGCCTGTCTGTACGCCTGTCTGTACGCCTGTCTGTACGGCTGTCTGTACGCCTGTCCGTACGCCTATCTGTACGCCTATCTGTACGCCTGTCTGTACGCCTGTCTGTACTCCTGTCTGTACGCCTGTCTGTACGCCGGTCTATACGCCGGTCTGTACGCCGTTCTGTACGCCGGTCTGTACGCCAATCCAGTAAAGCTACCACTGCCTTACCAAATAAGAAACAGCAGTTGGAATTACCACAAAAGAAACTGAAACAGTATGTTAAAACTCGTTGGAATTCGGTTTAAACAATCTTCCAATGCCTTTTGGAACAACGCTCGGCAATAATAGTACGCCTGTCTGTACGCCTGTCTGTAGGCCTGTCTGTACCCCTCTCTGTAGGCCTGTCTGTACGCCTGTCTGTACGCCTGTCTGTACGCCTGTCTGTACGCCTGTCTGTACGCCTGTCTGTACGCCTGTCTATACGCCTGTCTGTACGCCTGCCTGTACGCCTGTCTGTGCGCCTGTCTGTACGCCTGTCTGTACGCCTGGCTGTACGCTTGTCTATACGCCTGTCTGTACGCCTGTCTGTACGCCTGTCTGTACGCCTGTCTGTACGCCTGTCTGTACGCCTGTCTGAACGCCTGTCTGTACTCCTGTCTGTACGCCTGTCTGTACGCCGTTCTGTACGCCGGTCTGTACGCCGGTCTGTACGCCTGTCTGTACGCCTATCTGTACGCCTGTCTGTACGACTGTCTGTTCGCCTGTCTGTACGCCTGTCTGTTCGCCTATCTGTACGCCTATCTGTACACCTATCTGTACGCCGGTCTGTACGCCGATCTGTACGACGGTCTGTACGCCGGTCTGTACGCCGGTCTGTACGCCGGTCTGTACGCCTGTCTGTACGCCTGTCTGCACGCCTGTCTGTACGCCTGTCTGTACGCCGTTCTGTACGCCGGTCTGTACGCCGCTCTGTACGCCTGTCTGTACGCCGGTCTGTACGCCTGTCTGTACGCCTGTCTGTACGCCTGTCTGCACGCCTGTCTGTACGCCTGTCTGTACGCCTGTCTGTACGCCTGTCTGTACGCCTGTCTGTACGCCTGTCTGTACGCCTGTCTGTACGCCTGTCTGTAAGCCTGTCTGTACGCCTGTCTGTACGCCTGTCTGTACGCCTGTCTGTACACCTGTCTGTACGCCTGTCTGTACGCCTGTCCGTACGCCTATCTGTACGCCTATCTGTACGCCTGTCTGTACGCCTGTCTGTTCTCCTGTCTGTACGGCTGTCTGTACGCCGGTCTGTACGCCGGTCTGTACGCCGGTCTGTACGCCGGTCTGTACGCCGGTCTGTACGCCTGTCTGTACGCCTGTCTGTACGCCTGTCTGTACGCCTGTCTTTACGCCTGTCTGCACGCCTGTCTGTACGCCTGTCTGTACGCCTGTCTGTACGCCTGTCTGTACGCCTGTCTGTACGCCTGTCTGTACGCCTGTCTGTACGCCTGTCTGTACGCCTGTCTGTACGCCTGTCTGTACGCCTGTCTGTACGCCTGTCTGTACGCCTGTCTGTACGCCTGTCTGTACGCCTGTCTGTACGCCTGTCTGTACGCCTGTCTGTACGCCTGTCTGTACGCCTGTCTGTACGCCTGTCTGTACGCCTGTCTGTACGCCTGTCTGTACGCCTGTCTGTACGCCTGTCTGTACGCCTGTCTGTACGCCTGTCTGTACGCCGGTCTGTACGCCTGTCTGTACGCCTGTCTGTACGCCTGTCTGTACGCCTGTCTGTACGCCTGTCTGTACGCCTGTCTGTACGCCTGTCTGTACGCCTGTCTGTACGCCTGTCTGTACGCCTGTCTGTACGCCTGTCTGTACGCCTGTCTGTACGCCTGTCTGTACGCCTCTCTGTACGCCTGTCTGTACGCCTGTCTGTACGCCTGTCTGTACACCTGTCTGTACGCCTGTCTGTACGCCTGTCTGTACGTCTGTCTGTACGCCTGTCTGTACGACTGTCTGTTCGCCTGTCCGTACGCCTATCTGTACGCCTATCTGTACGCCTGTCTTTACGCCTGTCTGTACTCCTGTCTGTACGCCTGTCTGTACGCCGGTCTGTACGCCGGTCTGTACGCCGGTCTGTACGCCAATCCAGTAAAGCTACCTCTGCCTTACCAAATAAGAAACAGCAGTTGGAATTACCACAAAAACTGAAACAGTATGTTAAAACTCGTTGGAATTCGGTTTAAAGAATGTTCCAAAGCCTTTTGGAACAACGCTCGGCAATAATAGTACGCCTGTCTGTACGCCTGTCTGTACGCCTGTCTGTACGCCTGTCTGTACGCCTGTCTGTACGCCTGTCTGTACGCCTGTCTGTACGCCTGTCTGTACGCCTGTCTGTACGCCTGTCTGTACGCCTGTCTGTACGCCTGTCTGTACGCCTGTCTGTACGCCTGTCTGTACGCCTGTCTGTACGCCTGTCTGTACGCCTGTCTGTACGCCTGTCTGTACGCCTATCTGTACGCCTGTCTGTACACCTGTCTGTACGCCTGTCCGTACGCCTATCTGTACGCCTATCTGTACGCCTGTCTGTACGCCAGTCTGTACGCCTGTCTGTACGCCTGTCTGTACGCCTGTCTGTACGCCTGTCTGTACGCCTGTCTGTACGCCTGTCTGTACGCCCGTCTGTACGCCTGTCTGTACACCTGTCTGTACGCTTGTCTGTACGCCTGTCTGAACGCCTGTCTGTACGCCTGTCTGTACGCCTGTCTGTACGCCTGTCTGTACGCCTGTCTGTACGCCTGTCTGTACTCCTGTCTGTACGCCTGTCTGTACGCCTGTCTGTACGCCTGTCTGTACGCCTGTCTGTACGCCTGTCTGTACACCTGTCTGTACGCCTGTCTGTGCGCCTGTCTGTATGCCTGCCTGTACGCCTGTCTGTTCGCCAGTCTGTACGCCAGTCTGTACGCCTGTCTGTACGCCTGTCTGTACGCCTGTCTGTACGCCTGTCTGTACGCCTGTCTGTACGCCTGTCTGTACGCCTGTCTGTACGCCTGTCTGTACGCCCGTCTGTACGCCTGTCTGTACACCTGTCTGTACGCTTGTCTGTACGCCTGTCTGTACGCCTGTCTGTACGCCTGTCTGTACGCCTGTCTGTACGCCTGTCTGTACGCCTGTCTGTACGCCTGTCTGTACTCCTGTCTGTACGCCTGTCTGTACGCCTGTCTGTACGCCTGTCTGTACGCCTGTCTGTACGCCTGTCTGTACACCTGTCTGTACGCCTGTCTGTGCGCCTGTCTGTATGCCTGCCTGTACGCCTGTCTGTTCGCCAGTCCGTACGCCAATCTGTACGCCTATCTGTACGCCTATCTGTACGCCTATCTGTACGCCTCCCTGTACGCCTGTCTGTACGCCTGTCTGTACGCCTGTCTGTACGCCTGTCTGTACGCCTGTCTGTACACCTGTCTGTACGCCTGTCTGTGCGCCTGTCTGTATGCCTGCCTGTACGCCTGTCCGTACGCCTATCTGTACGCCTGTCTGTACGCCTCTCTGTACGCCTGTCTGTACGCCTGTCTGTACGCCTGTCTGTACGCCTGTCTGTACGCCTGTCTGTAGCCTGTCTGTACGCCTGTCTGTACGCCTGTCTGTACGCCTGTCTGTACGCCTGTCTGTACGCCTGTCTGTACGCCTGTCTGTACGCCTGTCTGTACGCCTGTCTGTACGCCTGTCTGTACGCCTGTCTGTACGTCTGTCTGTACGCCTGTCTGTACGCCTGCCTGTACGCCTGTCTGTACGCCTGTCTGTACGCCTGTCTGTACGTCTGTCTGTACGCCTGTCTGTACGCCTGTCTGTACGCCTGTCTGTACGCCTGTCTGTACGCCCGTCTGTACGCCTGTCTGTACACCTGTCTGTACGCTTGTCTGTACGCCTGTCTGTACGCCTGTCTGTACGCCTGTCTGTACGCCTGTCTGTACGCCTGTCTGTACGCCTGTCTGTACGCCTGTCAGTACGCCTGTCTGTACTCCTGTCTGTACGCCTGTCTGTACGCCTGTCTGTACGCCTGTCTGTACGCCTGTCTGTACACCTGTCTGTACGCCTGTCTGTGCGCCTGTCTGTATGCCTGTCTGTACGCCTGTCTGTTCGCCAGTCCGTACGCCTATCTGTACGCCTATCTGTACGCCTATCTGTACGCCTATCTGTACGCCTCCCTGTACGCCTGTCTGTACGCCTGTCTGTACGCCTATCTGTACGCCTATCTGTACGCCTATCTGTACGCCTCCCTGTACGCCTCCCTGTACGCCTGTCTGTACGCCTGTCTGTACGCCTGTCTGTACGCCTGTCTGTACGCCTGTCTGTACGCCTGTCTGTACGCCTGTCTGTACGCCTGTCTGTACGCCTGTCTGTACGCCTGTCTGTACGCCTGTCTGTACTCCTGTCTGTACGCCGTTCTGTACGGCCGGTCTGTACGCCGGTCTGTACGCCGGTCTGTACGCCGGTCTGTACGCCGTTATTTACGCCGGTCTGTACGCCTGTCTGTACGCCTGTCTGTACGCCTGTCTGCACGCCTGTCTGTACGCCTGTCTGTACGCCTGTCTGTACGCCTTTCTGTACGCCTGTCTGTACGCCTGTCTGTACGACTGTCTGTACGCCTGTCTGTACGCCTGTCTGTACGCCTGTCTGTACGCCTGTCTGTACGCCTGTCTGTACGCCTGTCTGTACGCCTGTCTGTACGCCTGTCTGTACGCCTTTCTGTAGGCTTGTCTGTACGCCTGTCTGTACGCCTGTCTGTACGCCTGTCTATACGCCTGTCTGTACGCCTGTCTGTACGCCTGTCTGTACGCCTGTCTGTACGCCTGTCTGTACGCCTGTCTGTACGCCTGTCTGTACGCCTGTCTGTACGCATGTTTGTACGCCTGTCTGTACGACTGTCTGTACGCCTGTCTGTACGCCTGTCTGTACGCCTGTCTGTACGCCTGTCTGTTCGCCTGTCTGTACGCCTATCTGTACGCCTATCTGTACGCCTGTCTGTACGCCTGTCTGTACGCCTGTCTGAACGCCTGTCTGTACTCCTGTCTGTACGCCTGTCTGTACGCCGTTCTGTACGCCGGTCTGTACGCCGGTCTGTACGCCTGTCTGTACGCCTGTCTGTAAGCCTGTCTGTACGACTGTCTGTTCGCCTGTCTGTACGCCTGTCTGTTCCCCTATCTGTACGCCTATCTGTACGCCTATCTGTACGCCGGTCTGTACGCCGATCTGTACGCCGGTCTGTACGCCGGTCTGTACGCCGGTCTGTACGCCGGTCTGTACGCCTGTCTGTACGCCTGTCTGCACGCCTGTCTGTACGCCTGTCTGTACGCCGTTCTGTACGCCGGTCTGTACGCCGCTCTGTACGCCTGTCTGTACGCCGGTCTGTACGCCTGTCTGTACGCCTGTCTGTACGCCTGTCTGCACGCCTGTCTGTACGCCTGTCTGTACGCCTGTCTGTACGCCTGTCTGTACGCCTCTCTGTACCCCTGTCTGTACGCCTGTCTGTACGCCTGTCTGTACGCCTGTCTGTACGCCTGTCTGTAAGCCTGTCTGTACGCCTGTCTGTACGCCTGTCTGTACGCCTGTCTGTACGCCTGTCTGTACGCCTGTCTGTACGCCTGTCCGTACTCCTATCTGTACGCCTATCTGTACGCCTGTCTGTACGCCTGTCTGTACTCCTGTCTGTACGGCTGTCTGTACGGCTGTCTGTACGCCGGTCTGTACGCCGGTCTGTACGCCGGTCTGTACGCCTGTCTGTACGCCTGTCTGTACGCCTGTCTGTACGCCTGTCTGCACGCCTGTCTGTACGCCTGTCTGTACGCCTGTCTGTACGTCTGTCTGTACGCCTGTCTATACGCCTGTCTGTACGCCTGTCTGTACGCCTGTCTGTACGCCTGTCTGTACGCCTGTCTGTACGCCTGTCTGTACGCCTGTCTCTACGCCTGTCTGTACGCCTGTCTGTACGCCTGTCTGTACGCCTGTCAGTACGCCTGTCTGTACGCCTGTCTGTACGCCTGTCTATACGCCTGTCTGTACGCCTGTCTGTACGCCTGTCTGTACGCCTGTCTGCACGCCTGTCTGTACGCCTGTCTGTACGCCTGTCTGTACGCCTGTCTGTACGCCTGTCTGTACGCCTGTCTGTACGCCTGTCTGTACGCCTGTCTGTACGCCTGTCTGTACGCCTGTCTGTACGCCTGTCTGTACGCCTGTCTGTACGCCTGTCTTTACGCCTGTCTGTACGCCTGTCTGTACGCCTGTCTGTACGCCTGTCTGTACGCCTGTCTGTACGCCTGTCTGTACGCCTGTCTGTACGCCTGTCTGTACGCCTGTCTGTACGCCTGTCTGTACGCCTGTCTGTACGCCTGTCTGTAAGCCTGTCTGTACGCCTGTCTGTACGCCTGTCTGTACGCCTGTTTGTACGCCTGTCTGTACGCCTGTCTGTACGCCTGTCTGTACGCCTGTCTGTACGCCTGTCTGTACGCCTGTCTGTACGCCTGTCTGTACGCCTGTCTGTACGCCTGTCTGTATGCCTGTCTGTACGCCTGTCTGTACGTCTGTCTGTACGTCTATCTGTACGTCTGTCTGTACGCCTGTCTGTACGCCTGTCTGTACGCCTGTCTGTACGCCTGTCCGTACGCCTGTCTGTACGCCTGTCTGTACGCCTGTCTTTACGCCCGTCTGTACGCTCGTCTGTACGCCCGTCTGTACGCCCGTCTGTACGCCCGTCTGTACGCCCGTCTGTACGCCCGTCTGCACGCCTGTCTGTACGCCTGTCTGTACTCCTGTCTGTACGCCTGTCTGTACGCCTGTCTGTACGCCTGTCTGTACGCCTGTCTGTACGCCTGTCTGTACGCCTGTCTGTACGCCTGTCTGTACGCCTGACTGTACGCCTGTCTGTACGCCTGTCTGTACGCCTGTCTGTACGCCTGTGTGTACGCCTGTCTGTACGCCTGTCTGTACGCCTGTCTGTACGCCTGTCTGTACGCCTGTCTGTACGCCTGTCTGTACGCCTGTCTGTACGCCTGTCTGTACGCCTGTCTGTACGCCTGTCTGTACGCCTGTCTGTACGCCTGTCTGTACGCCTGTCTGTACGCCTGTCTGTAAGCCTGTCTGTACGCCTGTCTGTACGCCTGTCTGTACGCCTGTTTGTACGCCTGTCTGTACGCCTGTCTGTACGCCTGTCTGTACGCCTGTCTGTACGCCTGTCTGTACGCCTGTCTGTACGCCTGTCTGTACGCCTGTCTGTACGCCTGTCTGTATGCCTGTCTGTACGCCTGTCTGTACGTCTGTCTGTACGTCTATCTGTACGTCTGTCTGTACGCCTGTCTGTACGCCTGTCTGTACGCCTGTCTGTACGCCTGTCCGTACGCCTGTCTGTACGCCTGTCTGTACGCCTGTCTTTACGCCCGTCTGTACGCTCGTCTGTACGCCCGTCTGTACGCCCGTCTGTACGCCCGTCTGTACGCCCGTCTGTACGCCCGTCTGCACGCCTGTCTGTACGCCTGTCTGTACTCCTGTCTGTACGCCTGTCTGTACGCCTGTCTGTACGCCTGTCTGTACGCCTGTCTGTACGCCTGTCTGTACGCCTGTCTGTACGCCTGTCTGTACGCCTGACTGTACGCCTGTCTGTACGCCTGTCTGTACGCCTGTCTGTACGCCTGTGTGTACGCCTGTCTGTACGCCTGTCTGTACGCCTGTCTGTACGCCTGTCTGTACGCCTGTCTGTACGCCTGTCTGTACGCCTGTCTGTACGCCTGTCTGTACGCCTGTCTGTACGCCTGTCTGTACGCCTGTCTGTACGCCTGTCTGTACGCCTGTCTGTACGCCTGTCTGTACGCCTGTCTGTACGCCTGTCTGTACGCCTGTCTGTACGCCTGTCTGTACGCCTGTCTGTACGCCTGTCTGTACGCATGTCTGTACGCCTGTCTGTACGCCTGTCTGTACGCCTGTCTGTACGCCTGTCTGTACGGCTGTCTGTACGCCTGTCCGTACGCCTATCTGTACGCCTACCTGTACGCCTGTCTGTACGCCTGTCTGTACTCCTGTCTGTACGCCTGTCTGTACGCCGGTCTATACGCCGGTCTGTACGCCGTTCTGTACGCCGGTCTGTACGCCAATCCAGTAAAGCTACCACTGCCTTACCAAATAAGAAACAGCAGTTGGAATTACCACAAAAGAAACTGAAACAGTATGTTAAAACTCGTTGGAATTCGGTTTAAACAATCTTCCAATGCCTTTTGGAACAACGCTCGGCAATAATAGTACGCCTGTCTGTACGCCTGTCTGTAGGCCTGTCTGTACCCCTCTCTGTAGGCCTGTCTGTACGCCTGTCTGTACGCCTGTCTGTACGCCTGTCTGTACGCCTGTCTGTACGCCTGTCTGTACGCCTGTCTATACGCCTGTCTGTACGCCTGCCTGTACGCCTGTCTGTGCGCCTGTCTGTACGCCTGTCTGTACGCCTGGCTGTACGCTTGTCTATACGCCTGTCTGTACGCCTGTCTGTACGCCTGTCTGTACGCCTGTCTGTACGCCTGTCTGTACGCCTGTCTGAACGCCTGTCTGTACTCCTGTCTGTACGCCTGTCTGTACGCCGTTCTGTACGCCGGTCTGTACGCCGGTCTGTACGCCTGTCTGTACGCCTATCTGTACGCCTGTCTGTACGACTGTCTGTTCGCCTGTCTGTACGCCTGTCTGTTCGCCTATCTGTACGCCTATCTGTACACCTATCTGTACGCCGGTCTGTACGCCGATCTGTACGACGGTCTGTACGCCGGTCTGTACGCCGGTCTGTACGCCGGTCTGTACGCCTGTCTGTACGCCTGTCTGCACGCCTGTCTGTACGCCTGTCTGTACGCCGTTCTGTACGCCGGTCTGTACGCCGCTCTGTACGCCTGTCTGTACGCCGGTCTGTACGCCTGTCTGTACGCCTGTCTGTACGCCTGTCTGCACGCCTGTCTGTACGCCTGTCTGTACGCCTGTCTGTACGCCTGTCTGTACGCCTGTCTGTACGCCTGTCTGTACGCCTGTCTGTACGCCTGTCTGTAAGCCTGTCTGTACGCCTGTCTGTACGCCTGTCTGTACGCCTGTCTGTACACCTGTCTGTACGCCTGTCTGTACGCCTGTCCGTACGCCTATCTGTACGCCTATCTGTACGCCTGTCTGTACGCCTGTCTGTTCTCCTGTCTGTACGGCTGTCTGTACGCCGGTCTGTACGCCGGTCTGTACGCCGGTCTGTACGCCGGTCTGTACGCCGGTCTGTACGCCTGTCTGTACGCCTGTCTGTACGCCTGTCTGTACGCCTGTCTTTACGCCTGTCTGCACGCCTGTCTGTACGCCTGTCTGTACGCCTGTCTGTACGCCTGTCTGTACGCCTGTCTGTACGCCTGTCTGTACGCCTGTCTGTACGCCTGTCTGTACGCCTGTCTGTACGCCTGTCTGTACGCCTGTCTGTACGCCTGTCTGTACGCCTGTCTGTACGCCTGTCTGTACGCCTGTCTGTACGCCTGTCTGTACGCCTGTCTGTACGCCTGTCTGTACGCCTGTCTGTACGCCTGTCTGTACGCCTGTCTGTACGCCTGTCTGTACGCCTGTCTGTACGCCTGTCTGTACGCCGGTCTGTACGCCTGTCTGTACGCCTGTCTGTACGCCTGTCTGTACGCCTGTCTGTACGCCTGTCTGTACGCCTGTCTGTACGCCTGTCTGTACGCCTGTCTGTACGCCTGTCTGTACGCCTGTCTGTACGCCTGTCTGTACGCCTGTCTGTACGCCTGTCTGTACGCCTTTCTGTACGCCTGTCTGTACGCCTGTCTGTACGCCTGTCTGTACACCTGTCTGTACGCCTGTCTGTACGCCTGTCTGTACGTCTGTCTGTACGCCTGTCTGTACGACTGTCTGTTCGCCTGTCCGTACGCCTATCTGTACGCCTATCTGTACGCCTGTCTTTACGCCTGTCTGTACTCCTGTCTGTACGCCTGTCTGTACGCCGGTCTGTACGCCGGTCTGTACGCCGGTCTGTACGCCAATCCAGTAAAGCTACCTCTGCCTTACCAAATAAGAAACAGCAGTTGGAATTACCACAAAAACTGAAACAGTATGTTAAAACTCGTTGGAATTCGGTTTAAAGAATGTTCCAAAGCCTTTTGGAACAACGCTCGGCAATAATAGTACGCCTGTCTGTACGCCTGTCTGTACGCCTGTCTGTACGCCTGTCTGTACGCCTGTCTGTACGCCTGTCTGTACGCCTGTCTGTACGCCTGTCTGTACGCCTGTCTGTACGCCTGTCTGTACGCCTGTCTGTACGCCTGTCTGTACGCCTGTCTGTACGCCTGTCTGTACGCCTGTCTGTACGCCTGTCTGTACGCCTGTCTGTACGCCTGTCTGTACGCCTATCTGTACGCCTGTCTGTACACCTGTCTGTACGCCTGTCCGTACGCCTATCTGTACGCCTATCTGTACGCCTGTCTGTACGCCAGTCTGTACGCCTGTCTGTACGCCTGTCTGTACGCCTGTCTGTACGCCTGTCTGTACGCCTGTCTGTACGCCTGTCTGTACGCCCGTCTGTACGCCTGTCTGTACACCTGTCTGTACGCTTGTCTGTACGCCTGTCTGAACGCCTGTCTGTACGCCTGTCTGTACGCCTGTCTGTACGCCTGTCTGTACGCCTGTCTGTACGCCTGTCTGTACTCCTGTCTGTACGCCTGTCTGTACGCCTGTCTGTACGCCTGTCTGTACGCCTGTCTGTACGCCTGTCTGTACACCTGTCTGTACGCCTGTCTGTGCGCCTGTCTGTATGCCTGCCTGTACGCCTGTCTGTTCGCCAGTCTGTACGCCAGTCTGTACGCCTGTCTGTACGCCTGTCTGTACGCCTGTCTGTACGCCTGTCTGTACGCCTGTCTGTACGCCTGTCTGTACGCCTGTCTGTACGCCTGTCTGTACGCCCGTCTGTACGCCTGTCTGTACACCTGTCTGTACGCTTGTCTGTACGCCTGTCTGTACGCCTGTCTGTACGCCTGTCTGTACGCCTGTCTGTACGCCTGTCTGTACGCCTGTCTGTACGCCTGTCTGTACTCCTGTCTGTACGCCTGTCTGTACGCCTGTCTGTACGCCTGTCTGTACGCCTGTCTGTACGCCTGTCTGTACACCTGTCTGTACGCCTGTCTGTGCGCCTGTCTGTATGCCTGCCTGTACGCCTGTCTGTTCGCCAGTCCGTACGCCAATCTGTACGCCTATCTGTACGCCTATCTGTACGCCTATCTGTACGCCTCCCTGTACGCCTGTCTGTACGCCTGTCTGTACGCCTGTCTGTACGCCTGTCTGTACGCCTGTCTGTACACCTGTCTGTACGCCTGTCTGTGCGCCTGTCTGTATGCCTGCCTGTACGCCTGTCCGTACGCCTATCTGTACGCCTGTCTGTACGCCTCTCTGTACGCCTGTCTGTACGCCTGTCTGTACGCCTGTCTGTACGCCTGTCTGTACGCCTGTCTGTAGCCTGTCTGTACGCCTGTCTGTACGCCTGTCTGTACGCCTGTCTGTACGCCTGTCTGTACGCCTGTCTGTACGCCTGTCTGTACGCCTGTCTGTACGCCTGTCTGTACGCCTGTCTGTACGCCTGTCTGTACGTCTGTCTGTACGCCTGTCTGTACGCCTGCCTGTACGCCTGTCTGTACGCCTGTCTGTACGCCTGTCTGTACGTCTGTCTGTACGCCTGTCTGTACGCCTGTCTGTACGCCTGTCTGTACGCCTGTCTGTACGCCCGTCTGTACGCCTGTCTGTACACCTGTCTGTACGCTTGTCTGTACGCCTGTCTGTACGCCTGTCTGTACGCCTGTCTGTACGCCTGTCTGTACGCCTGTCTGTACGCCTGTCTGTACGCCTGTCAGTACGCCTGTCTGTACTCCTGTCTGTACGCCTGTCTGTACGCCTGTCTGTACGCCTGTCTGTACGCCTGTCTGTACACCTGTCTGTACGCCTGTCTGTGCGCCTGTCTGTATGCCTGTCTGTACGCCTGTCTGTTCGCCAGTCCGTACGCCTATCTGTACGCCTATCTGTACGCCTATCTGTACGCCTATCTGTACGCCTCCCTGTACGCCTGTCTGTACGCCTGTCTGTACGCCTATCTGTACGCCTATCTGTACGCCTATCTGTACGCCTCCCTGTACGCCTCCCTGTACGCCTGTCTGTACGCCTGTCTGTACGCCTGTCTGTACGCCTGTCTGTACGCCTGTCTGTACGCCTGTCTGTACGCCTGTCTGTACGCCTGTCTGTACGCCTGTCTGTACGCCTGTCTGTACTCCTGTCTGTACGCCGTTCTGTACGGCCGGTCTGTACGCCGGTCTGTACGCCGGTCTGTACGCCGGTCTGTACGCCGTTATTTACGCCGGTCTGTACGCCTGTCTGTACGCCTGTCTGTACGCCTGTCTGCACGCCTGTCTGTACGCCTGTCTGTACGCCTGTCTGTACGCCTTTCTGTACGCCTGTCTGTACGCCTGTCTGTACGACTGTCTGTACGCCTGTCTGTACGCCTGTCTGTACGCCTGTCTGTACGCCTGTCTGTACGCCTGTCTGTAC